>JADLZK010008755.1:0-102318 GCA_015847255.1 Hyparrhenia diplandra
CAATCACATGACGATCGAGTAGACAGGATCGGACGACGGGAGGAGATACGATCCACGTCTCGGCAAGTCTCCATCCTGCAAAATCAAAACGAAATGTCTCCAACTCTTGGTAGGGGTAGTACCGCCCATTCAGAAGGAATGCAAAATCGGACAAGGACAATGGGAGCACGAGCTCCGTCTATCTGTCTCTAGAGCAGAATGAGTGAATGGGCGGTACTGCCCCTAATCTCTCTCCCTCTCTTGTCATCATCAAATCAAACCACCATATATACAATCCCCTGGCAAGCAGCTTTGCATTGCATTCTCTCCGCAAACGAGCAAGCCGCCATTCCCCTCCTCCCCTCCACCTCCACTCCTCGACATCCTCCCCAACCGAGCGCGGCACCATGGCGGGCGTTTTCGCCGCCATCGGCTTCGTCGCCCTGTGTCTGGCCTTCGCCGCCCTTGATCTCTTCTCCTTCCTGAACTCGCAGTGCCAGTGCGGTGCGGACGACACCACGACATGCGGTGAAGCCTCACTGCTGCTCGACCGCGCGGCCGAGGCTTTGCCGCCGTTAGCTGCCGCGGCGGCGTTCCTCTTCGTCACCGTCGCGCTCATCTACCACCACCTAATGGGTCGCCGCGTCGTCGTCGACGTGGCCGTGGACGGCGCGGCGGGCAACGGGCGGCGCTCGATCTCGGGGCTTCTCATGTTCGTGTTATGCGTCTGCGCTGGCACGCTCGAGTCCATCGTGTTCGGGCAGGCTCAGGCTGCCGGTGCCGGTCACGGCGCGCTCGCCCTGGCTGCTCTCCGAGCGTTGCCTGCCGTGGCGACGGCCACGTTCTTTCTCGGGATGATGCTAATCATCGTTGCACGTCCGCGCCGGTGGCGAGGGTGGCGGTACTGGTGCCGTCGTCGCCGGAGACGAGCCGATCCAGGGGATCCTGCGCGTCCTCACGAAGGTCGCCGCCGGAATGGCGGCTGCGCTCGTCGGACTAATGGCCATGGCCATCACCCTCTACGGAGCCAAGTAAGTTTCCCTAACGCTGCCGACGATCGACCTCACCGGCTTCATCACCCTTCGTTCCCGGCGCACCCGCCCTCCGCCCCCTGTACCGTAGGTGTCGGCATCACCACCACAGCCCAGCGCCCCCGCCTCCTTTCCGCTTGCCGCCTCGGTGGGCCGGCCGTGCGCCCGTGCCTCCTCCTCCCCGGCGCGCGACCGGCGTCCTCGGACCCTGGCTCCCCGATCGCCCTTAAACCCCAAAACCTTCCTGTCGGCACTGCTCTGCCTAAACCAGCTCCTCTCCCTAACCTCGTCAGCTCGCGCACCGACCAGCCCGCGGCCGCACTATGACCCTAGCCAACCATCTACAGCCGTGGGAGACGAATTGAATTCCCAATCTGGTTTGCCACCATGTGCTTTGCTTTCGCGTGCTCCTTCACCTCGGAACCTTTTAATTTCCCCTAGAATGGATGGATGGTTAATGATCATCCAACCACAAGCTTTTCATTACACAGTTATACAATCCTCTTACAGTTGACCGTTTTTATATATTTTATGATGTTCAAGATTGTTGGTTACATGTACAAAGATGATATAAATTATTTAATCAATCCCAAATTATAAGATGTTTTACCTTTTGACATCAAGTTTGACCACTCATTTTATTCAAAATTTTGTGTTTTTATTAATAAAATTTCTTCAAGAATGACTTAAAGTTGACTAAGTTTGCACAATTTTTTTGAATGTGGGCAATCCTGTGTGTCTTGCAGATACTAAAGCATATGGAAGTAGGTGCGCAGGCCAGTTATATTACAATTTACAATCAAGGATTCAAGGTTCATCGTAGGGATGCATTCCAGAGATTGATCGATCGAAACCAGCCTACACACAACAGAGTTGAACAACATCCCCATGTATAACGAATTTCCCTATGTGTAATTCAGATGGATATTATATTAATAATATGTGGTAATCCTAAATATATGGTTGTTGCCAGTGCAGCCAACTGTAATACTTTGAACTTTTATGTCTATTATATTATGGTCGAAACATGCCTGTGCATTTGTCACCATTTCGAAATTCGCACTATTAGATCAGATATGGAATCTTCGGTCAAAAAGATCAGATATGGAATTGTGGTTTATGACACAGTCTTCTGTGTTGGTGAATGTACCTGATGATGATTGGTATTTTACCAACTTGATTTGAGATTCTTGTGTTGTGTTGGTGCCCTTGGAATTTCTTTCCATATACAGGTTGAGACTTATTAATGATGAGAGTTAACTTGGGATCTGGCAATATATAATATGCCCTAGTTGCATCTAGTGTCATGCTATTGCTTGCTATAAAACTTGCTTAGCTCTATTGCAATCTGGTTGTGGGCTTTTAGTTAATCATGCTATTTTGTGGGATTAGTGGTATATAGCCATGGGGTTGCAGATTTCTGCAGGATCCACTCTTTGTTTTGCTCGTAATAGTAATTTGATTAGGTTCCTTTGAGCTTTCTTTTCCTTTTCTATACTTGTAGTAATAGTAAAGATATGATTTTTTTTTCTACTGTTTTGATGCCCAGGACTTTAGGTATGTAGTGGCCTAATCTCAAAAAAAAAAAAAAAACACAGCATATTTGCACTAAACTCCATCTTCATCGCTCCTCTTTCAGTCTTTTTTGTTTCTGAAGACGTCAGAGGAGGAGTCTCTTTCATAGTCTGGAAGCAAGACATGATAGTTGCCTCCAAATCTGACTCAGTAAGGCACTAAGACCATGATTGACTACTTATACTTCTTTTGAGAGTTTTAAGAAGTTAGTCGCATCCGGTGCCATCTTTACTAGCTTGGTACCCAAAGTTATCTAATCCCAATTGAAATATGATTGTGGCAACCTACTTCTTGTTAATTATGAGATTTTGTTCATCTTATAAGATATGTTTCATAAAAAAAATAAGATTAGTATGAATTGGATTGTGACTTGTGAGGTTATGCATACTCTACTGATTTTGTCGATGTCTTACCCGACCACCATGGAATTGTTTTGATCCAGGGGCAGGGGCATGAATATAATAGATCTTGTTTGTCCTGAACTGCATGATTTCGTAACAAAACCTGGAAAAGTACCTGACGCACATGCACATATTTGGACTGGTGGACTCCAGCCTCCGGGCAATGTACTTGGATTGGATTCTCCTTTTCCTAGATATATGAACTGCTGACTTTATGAGATTCCGATTTCTGAATAAGTAACCTCATCTCGTAAAGGAATGCTGGTTGATAAGCCGTTTGTTTTCCTAGATATCCGTGGTTGACTGATTGCCATCGTGCAGAACATGGCCCTGTGGATAGTGATGGCTGACAGCGGAAGTCTGCAAAACTATCAGCGGATCGCCCCATCACTGGTAGCGCACTGACTCATCGTCCTCGCCGCGCCGCGCGAGGAATGCAAGGCAACGCGGCTTCGTCTTCAACCTCAAATTGTCTAAGAGACGTTTCCATCGACGCCAGTTGCATCTCAGCCGCGATAATATTAATATGTTGTTCTCCCCCGTGCCTTTCTTTAACTGTTTTCCACACCGAAAACGAAAAGGAGAACCTCTGGATTTGTTTTTTCCTCAGTTTGTTGTCTGATAGATTTTGCGGTACCTCAAATTGTCAGCAACAGCAATTCCTTTTAACAATCGATCACAGACGGGATTAATTGCTGCAAGCCTGCAACCCTGGTCTGGTGTGCCGATCTGATCGATGCCAAGAGGAAATCACGCTGCGCTAGCTGTTGCCTAGCCGCACATGGCATCAATGCATCATTCCCATCCCGGAAGTCGGAAGCGTGTGGTCGGCTGCTGGGGTCCCCGTCCGTCTCCGCTGGGCTTTTGGCCGCCGGCGCAGACGAGGGCGTTTACTGGCCACTGACCAGCAACGCCTATGTGACACATGGGTTTAGGAATCTACGATTTCAGAGTGGGAACGGCCGAGCCGAGTGACACATGGGGTTGGGTACCCACGATCCATTCATGATCCATCCAAGCGCGGTCCGCCACGGCAAAGCGCCTGCCGCCGCTAGCTCTTCTCCCAATCTGCCTTGACGCGGGTCACCCATGTTGTGCCCACCGCGCGCGCGCGAATGGCAATTGACCGGTCAATTTGCCGTAGAGCACAGGTTGATGGGGCTCTGATTTTTCAATGTGCCTGGATGGATGATGTTGCATCGGCATTGGCGGCTTGGCCCCGCTACAGTACACATCGTTTCAATTGGATTTGAGGATTTCAGTCAAGGGACGCCACAGTGACTTCGCTGCATTGGCCTGCTACTAGATCGCCAAGCAAAAACCACCGCGACCAGCCGAGCAGGGACCAGTCCAGCATCACGCGACCTGAAAAACGAAATCAGACCACCCACACGAACTAGCGGAAGTCCAAGGCCAAACTGCCAAAGTCGCCGTCATCCAGCCGCCGCAGCTGCTGCTGTGCGGTGTGCCGCTACGGTCCATCGCAGTAAAATCGCTTCAGTTCAACTTTGCAGCGGGTTGCCAAGTGCGACATGCCCAATCTAATTGCCCAGCGTCGCTCGATGTACTATCAAAACGAAGAACCACGTGTGCCGGTGCATGCTGAGATCCGAGTGATTGTTCGTGTCATTCAATTTTATTCTGCAATCTACACAGTGGACTGCTTGGAGTAATGTCGCTTTTTTAATATACATGGAGGTTATTTAAGCTTTTTTTTGTCACACGGAGGTTTAAGCAATTGGATTTTGTAATAATAACATGGAGGTTTATGCCAGAGGCTCTCAGGCTCAGAGCAGTCTAGTCTTGGCGCACACCGGGCCATTTTGGACTCTAGTTGGCTATCATGTTGGGCCTACCATGTTGGCAAGGCTCATGTCTACCCGGCCTTTGAACCCCTGCTTTTTCAGTCGCTGATTAAACTATTAGAGTAAGATTAGTAATTTCGCCGGCAGCCGGCTGTATGCACATGCCACATCACTTACAGCCAACATTAGCAGTGAAACGTATATAATAAACTGGGCGAGAGGTGGGCTATATCACTACACAGGTAATTAATATTTTACAGTTTGGATCCAACAAACGAGAAGGAAGGACGAGTCCCAGCTAGTGTCCGGCTGCTTTATACCTCGTATTCTGCGTTTTAGCCGGCGACAAGGTAATCGCCCGCTCAACCATCTCTTTCCTAACGTGGCAACTTTTTGGGTGACGTGGAACTCATTTCGCCGGCTCAAACATGTTATTATACCTGCTCTTAGGCCCATTTAGAATGAAGCCTAGACAGGTCATGTGTTTGGGCCCTTTTCATTCCTTTTTCTCAACTTCACTTTTTTTTTTCAATAATAAATTTCCTCATTCCGTTCTGCCCACGAAACTTGTCACTTTTGGACATCGTTTATCTCTTATACTAGTTAACATGCACGTGCGACGTGCAACAAAGCACTTGTTTTTAATAACCATTCTCTTGCTTGTCTGCATTTATCATCTTACTTATTACATGGGAAAATCAAATTCTTGTGTTCATGAGTTCTCCCTGAGAAGGGCGAATCAATGGTGACCTCCTGAGATCTCTTATCCTCCTTGCTAATTGCTTGTCTGTTTATTCTAAATCCATGCCGAAAGAAAAAGGGCATTAGAGGAATAAATTAAATCGATATTTGTTTTTAAAAAAGGAAGGTATTAGTATGCTAGTTGCATCAATCATCACATTTTTACCCGTGGTTAATAATTTTAGTTGCATCGATGACCTATACTATGTAATGGACCTTTCTGCAGCATCCATATCACTTAATGGGCTGCTTTCTTATGTGTTTCAATTCCATATTTTAGTGTTTGGTTTTACTAATCTCCCTCATTTGCAAGATGGAATCATATTTCGTACCAGACACGCATAATATCATCACCGTCAATGACCGTCGCAGGCATGAAGCCCCCTGTGCAAATTGCTAATGGATAACCCCACCCCAAAAACACTCTCTAATTTATGTAATACATAGGAAAATTTATTTATGTAATATATAGGAAATATAAGTATGTACATGTACATATATATATGTGTGTAATATATATACCAGCCAGCCTTTCAATTTGGTGTTTCAATCTCCTTTTGGCAACTTTGTATGAAACATAGGTATTGTACATAAGGTTATGATCTGATTCTGTTATATCATATCGACTTAAATTTTCTATTACCATTAGCCAATATTTATTTCAACTCGGGGCACGCCCGTACTGCTCAATGACAAGATCTAGTGGATTACTGTATACGGTGGGGGCGTTCTTTCCTTCGCTCTGATAGGCGGAGCAATATCGTACAGGCAGACCTACAGTGATGCACTAGTACGGAGTGAAGGAGTGATAGGTGCATCCCACCCTTGTTGTTGCTGAGGAGGAGAGGACATCCACATGCGACTTTGAGCAGAGCTGGTCATCTAGCTGCCCCTCTCTGTCTCCTTGGTCGCGGATCTGCTGCAATACCCACCGGAGCCGGAGATCATGGGCATCAAGGCAGTTGGGTTCCATGTCCATGGCCTGAGCTGAGCTGAGCTTCGCTGTTGCCTGTTGGCACTCGTGCCATGGCAACAACAGGTTTTGTTGCGCTCCTTCTATCTTTGCAGTTGCAATTTTGCATACATTTGTCTTCGTTTATTTTTTGATAATAAGGTCCTTTCTAGGCTTTTGAACCTCGTCTCGCTTAACTTGGTTGCGTCTACTGATGGAACCACTGGGGGATCTGGAGTAGGTTTGGGTTACGGCCTATTCGGAAGAGTTTCGTCAGCTATGGACTTGCAAAAACAGCTTCAGTTCATAAAATCCAAAGCCAAACGTTTTGCCTCCACGTAATGAATCCAGATCCAAAAGAAACTGAACCTAGAGGTCAAGTCCATGAATTCAATGGATCTCCTCATGGGTGTTCAAAAACTAGAGTTTTCATATGTTTTGCGCTACCAAAAAAAACAATCATTGCTGGCCCCTCCACGGCCCCACTGGCATCATGCTTGCCCCATCGTTCAGTTTTTCCAGATCTAATGGGAGGCTAACTCTACACCCTCCGTCCCAAAATAAACGACGTTTTTGGGTTTTCGTGCCACAAGTTTCATTTCGATTTATAGAAAATACGTAGAAGATTTAAATCTCCAAATAAATTTGTTAAAAAACTAGATCAAAAGATCTTTCCAATGATACTAATTATGTAATATAAATATTAATCCTATTTTAATATATAATTGTCGGTAGATGTTTTACCGGGAAGCGAAAAACGTCATTTATTTTTGGGACGGAGGAGTATTTCTCTTTAGTGCGCCATGGATCTGACAGCACGACTGTCACGACAGCATTACCAAGGTCTTAGGACTAGCTCGGTGTAAAAGACTATTTCTCTTTAGTGCCCCATCATTTTTTTTTTTTTTTTTTTGAGAAATGCTCACAATGAGTTTCTGATTTTTTTTTTTTTTTTTTTTTTGAGCAAATGTCTGTTTCTGATATGCCGGCTTTACACAACTAGAGCTTGGGCCAGACATGGCCTAGGAAAAGCCCCTTTTCCGGCCCAAAAGTAGTCACCTAGGCTTACCTGATGTCTTTTGGCCCAAAATGGATAGCCTAGGCTTACCCATGATATTTTTGGCCCAAACGGGGTCACCGTTAGGTTGGGCTTGAGTTTTTCATTGGATTATGTTCGGGATTATGTTGCTACAACACCAACCAACACACACGGTATGTACGTGTCAGCTCGCGCTCGCTCATCCTCGTTGGCGCACCTGACGGCCGCCGCATCGCCGGCTCGCGCGACGGCCGCGGCATCACCGCGGCACGGGACAGCGCCACGCCGCGCCGCCACGTCCTTCTCCATCGCCAGCCACTAGTCCGGTGCACTACAGGAAACGGTGGCTTTGCGAGTGCCGACGCACTAGGCAAAGACAGTTTTGCACTCGGCAAAGGATTTGCCGACCGCCAAACTCGGCGAACCCCACTTCGGCAAAGATTGACTCGGCAAAGCGAAGTCTTTGTCGAGTGCCAAAATGGCGATTGGCGAAGGGTTCGCCGAGTGCCATGTCGCATTCGGCGAACCCGACGTCGCCCGTTAAATATGGAAAGGTTCTTTGCCGAGTCGCCGAGCGTCGGCACTCGGCAAAGATTTGTTTTTTGAAACTTTGCCGAGTGTCGTATCCCAAAGACTCGGCAAAGTAATTGTTTTACTGAAAAACCAAAATACACTTTGCGAAGTGCAGTGCGGTGGCACTCGGCAAAGTTATGGTCATTTTGCCGAGTGCCGGCTCCGCACTCGGCAAATCCGCCATTCCTCGCTGCGGGGGTACCCGGTACCGTCTTTGCGAGTGCCGGCTCGGCAAAGCAGTGGGAGATTTATTTTTTTTTTTTTGCTGTTTCTATTGATTCACGGCCTCCATCAACACATACATATACCATAAGCATTCATATATATATCATAGACCACATATATCACCAATTCACATATATAATCCACATATTTCACAAATCCACATATATAATCCATATATATCACAAATTCACACATATAGTCCAACATCCAAACAAAATTAAACATGTCCAACATCCAAACGAAATGTAACATGTCCAACATCGAAACTAGATCCATCACGGTGCAACATGTCCAACATCGAAAATAAATCCATCACGACCACCTCAACTTCACGGCCCCGAACCGTGGCCTCCCCGGTGCGAAGAGTCCTCACCTTGCCCCGGATACCACCCGTCTGCGGCGCCGATTTGGAACGTCCACCCGTGGTGTGGAGGGGCGTGTGGAAGCCGTAGTGTGGGCTGGCTGCCGCGCGCCGGGAGGAGGAACGCCACCGGCCACGTGTATTGTGGAGTCGGGCCGACCGGATATTTGGATGGGGTGGAGAAGGGTCACTGGAGGAGTCGGGTTCGAACCCGCCGACCGTGGCTGCACAAAAGAAGAGGCGATCTCATTAGTACTGCGGGTGAGCCGCCACGGGCAAAATAAATAAACAACAACATATACTCACCGAGAGTCCGTACGGGAGGAGGAATGGGAAACGGTGGTGGTGGAGCGAGCGAACAATGAGGGAGGCAACGGAGGCGGGGTCACACCGGGGATCCGGAGGCCCCGGAAGTAGCTCGCCACGTCTGCCGTGTTGGCGCACCGAGTATTCTTTGGATCGCCTCCAACTCCCGCCGATGGGCCTGCACGGGCCGCTGCTCGGCCTCAAAGCGCCGCGCTGGGCGCCGCCCGGCCTCCAACTCTCGCCATCCGGGCCTGCAATATTACAACCGTAACATTGAAACAATGCATAGGTAGCGGACATGTGTAAAACCGTTGAACGACCGAAACCGAAGTTACACGAAAGTCTGCATCATCTGCGTGGAGCTCTGCCGAGGTGCTATGGGGATGTCGGTGGAGGTCGTGCTCCTTGAGCCGGCACTTTCGGCACCCATCCACGAGAGGGCGGGTTGATCGCGTTGGCCATCCGAGAACCGGCCGTCTTCCCTCCTCCCAACCTCATCACCAGTCGTGTGTCCGGGGTGGGCGGTGGGTGGATCGGTCGTCCCCATGGCGCTTGGCGCCTCGGCGTCTTGGGTAAGCTTGGGGTAGACGCCGGGCGTTGGTGTACGCCTCAGGCCCCTTCGCCCGGGTCGTAGACGTTGGCCGGTCGATCGCTCGCGCCCGCCGTGAGTCAAGGCCCACCCCGCGCACTCGCTGATCTGGCCGGTTTTCATGTGAAGCCGATTGCGAGGAGAACACGAGATGGTTAGAAGTGAAGAGATTTGAGCGCTTGAATAAAAAAATCAACGTAATCGCACCCATCGTTCATATACTTTGGGAGGGGCACGCTCCCTTGGTGGTGTGGAGCGCCCGCCATCTCAAGCGACATCTCCGACGGAGTCTCTTGGTCTCGCACGTCTCGTCCAAGAGCCACTTGTCCACAATGGCCCCCCAGCCAGTCCTTGTACTTGCCGCACCACTCCGGACACATCCGCATGACATAGCGGAGGATTAATGGAAGTGCGCTTATTTTTCATTGAAGGAATCGAAAAAATGCGTTCTACGAACACGGATGTATGCGGTCCCTGGTGAGGTCGGTCTCCCTCCGGAGCATCATCTCCCTTGCCGTTCTTCCTCACCACCTTGCCAAGCACGTCGGCGTTGAAGGAGGTGATGCACAAAACACGCGCGCCTCGTGGTACGGGTCCTTGAGTCGGTCTCGACGGACCACGTCCGCACTCTAGCGGCCACCGCCTCCGCCCCGCCTCGCCGCGTGAAGTAGTTACGCATACGTAAAACATGTATCATTCAATTATTTAAGAAACATAGTATTTAAACGGCGTGAAGTAATCCCGCATCTGAGACTCACCCAAAAAGTCCGTCTTGATCTTCCCGGCAAGGGCGCCCTCCTCCACGCGCACGAAGTGGTCCCACGCCCAGGGGAACCTCCCTCGCTGGCCCGGCGGTCACCGGGCCGGGGTAGTTCTCTTTAATCGGCAGCTGCGGATGCCATTGATATGGCGCGAACCGCCTCCGCTTACAATCAACCGATTCTTGCGACGAGCCATTAAGACAAATTGTTAGTCCGAAGTTTGATTTGCAACATGTCATATGAACAAGTAGTGAAAATATCAATGGCTACTTACTTGTCACCGTTAGGTCGAATCACCGGGCGGCGGGGAAAGGGATCGGCCCCCGTGGGAGGATCGAGGCCCCTATTTGGTAGACCCCTGGCACTCGAGGAGGACGTCTCGACAGTGTCTCGCCGGCACCGGAGTCCGAAGTCCGGCGGTGTGGCCCGACGAGGGCTGGCCCGACGACGGCCCCGGGTGGCCCCGACGATGGCCTGGCTGGTCCGACGACGACACAAACTCAAGCCTCCTCATGACCCGGGCGGCGTCGGCGCGCCTCGGCGTCTCCACCGTCGGTCTGCTGCGTCCTCCTCCTCCTCCTCCTCGTCGGCGTGGGGAGAGGGTGGGGGGGTCTCGGCGTAGATGGATTGGACCCCTGTCGGCGTTGCCGCCTTCCGCTGGCATTTTGTCGAGTCCCTGCAAAAACAAATAGTAAACCAATTAGTATTGCAAAATGAGCGAAATATAATTGAAAGGTAACAATAATAACAAAATAGTATTACATGATTTAGAAATTATCTCCCCGAATGCCTAAGGTCGGCATGTAGTCATCACTATCGCTACCACTATTGTAATCATCAATGTCACCATCCTCATCATCCGTATCGTCCTCGGCATGTGCATCGCCCTCCACGGCTCCTTGGCGCACCGGCCTCCATCGTTCAAGAATTTGCGGGTCCTTAGCATCCCGCACCTCATCACCCTCGTCCTCATCGATGGCGTTGTCTACTTCCATGCCCATCGGCGAAAGAATGTCTATCTCCAAACGTCCTTCTAGCCCCTCGGGTTGATAGAACTCTTGGTGTTTGGGTCGGGGTTGTAATCATCATCGTTCGAACGGGCGCTTTACCGTGCGGCGATACCGCCGCACAAGGTACCAACCCGCAAGGTCCTCGTGTTTTTTGGCACGCCCATGGGAGGTAATAAACTTGTGTGGCGTGTATATTAGCCACAATATAGACATCCTCTCCTCCATATATACGGAATCCCGCCCGAATTTCGACTTGCCCAATCGTAGGGTCCACTTTTCGTGTCATCGGGATCGAACCAATGGCATTTGAATACCACTAGCTTGAGCTCTTTAGGACCCCGAAGTTGAGCTCATATATTTCTTCGACTATGCCGTAATAGTCCTTCTTATCCAAGCGGGCGTCACGAACTCCGGTGCACGTTGTTTTGCGGTTGGGCCGACTCTCCTCGTAGCTTCTCGTGCGGCGATAGCCATTCACATCATAAAGCGGTGAGCGAGTTGACCCTACGGGGGAAGCCATTGCCCCTGTTTTAAATCTTTCACATTTCGGCATCCGTGCGGGCACGCAAGGTGAGGCCCGTGAGATCGTTACATTATATGTTACTAGGACCAAAGTGGAATATCAAAGTCGGAACGAGGTTAGTTGGATGGTACCTTTGAGCATAACAAGGAAATAAAATCGGGCTGCCCATTTTTTAGAAGATTGTCTTCTTGTTGCAAGGTAGGTGCCTCATTCCCTCTCCGGTGTTGACCAATAAATTCCCGAAAAAACAAGGCCGAGGAGGTTTAGGGTCGATAGGTGGAGGATAGTGACGGCGTATGGAACAAGCTCATTGACAACTTACTGGCGATAAGGAGCGGTTTCGTCAAGGTTCAACAACACATAGAGCATGATAGTGCGCCACTCATCAAAGGACAAGTGCTTGTGGGTAGGCTGCGCTTCCTCTTCCGACTTGCCCTCTCGAAAAAGGCCGAGGTTCGATGAACTCTTGTCGGCGTTGTAACGAGGGGTAGGATTGTGGGACATTTGGGAAGTTTCTCGGTATAATGCGCTGTGTGAAGGTCGACACCTCCTCCGAATGTATGCCTCCCGCCACGGAAGGCTCAATTCGGGCTTTATTCTGCATTTTCTCCGAAGTACCTTGAGAGCCCTCTCGATTGGATAGCACCAACGGGCGCACGGGCCCCCCAACCGTGCCTCATTTCGCAGGTGTGCAAATCGGGGTGTTGCATCGACGGGGAAGAAGCCGGTGGAAATATCATCTCCAACTTGCGGATCAACACGGGTGCAAAGACGCTCCCGGATCAGCAATCGCATCCCGAGATAACTCCTTAACACAAAGCCGGGCGGAAGAAAAAGCTCAACTCTGCCAGGACGCGCCACACTGGCTCGGGGAGGTATCCCCGAGTCATCGCAGGAAGGATCCGCTCAATCCATATGTGAAAGTCATGACTCTTCATCCCTAAGACTTTCATAGTCTGCAAGTTCACTCCCCTACTCAGGTTCGCCGCATACCCATCAGGGAACGATAACGTCTTCATCCTTTGTAGCACTTCCTTCCTATCGGCCCTTTTGATGATGTAGTCGGCCGGGCCCTTTTCCATCTCCTCCCGGGGCTAGGGTCTCTATCACTAGCTTTGGTCTATCGCCACAAACATCTCTATGTCAAGTCTAGCCTTAACGTTGTCCTTTGACTTCTTAAGGTCCATGGTTGTTGCGAAGAGTGCCTCGAGATATTCTTTTTCGTGTGCATTACATCGATGTTGTGTGGAAGAAGAAGATCCTTATAGTAGGGGAGATTAGTCAAGCCCGATATATAAGTCCACATGTGTGTGGTACCATATCCAACAAAACAACCTTTCTTTTCATCGATTTTGAGACCAGCTAGCTCGGCAAGGACCTCTTCACCGGTCATAAACTTTGGGATGGGATCGGTGACTTCAACACCTTTCGTGAAGTGCTTTTTTGTCTAGTCTCGAATTCATGGTTCTCGGGCAGGAATTGACGATGTTTGTCAAACGAAGAATACTTGCCACCCTTGAGAAGCGTGTGTGAACCGCACGGCTGCCTTGCATGTTGGGCAAGGGAACCTCCCATGAACACACCATGCGCGGCCACAATATGCCATAAGCCGGGGAAGTCATGCATTGAATATAGGTACCACACATGCATTGTAAAGTTTGTCTTTGTAGCTCGGTCGTGCGTCGGTACCCCATTTTGCCAAGCATCTTGCAATTCATCCCACACGGGCCGCATGAACACACCCATATTGTTGCCCGGTGCCGGGTATTATCGGCGTCAAGAACGGGTGCTTGAGCTCAAACATGACACCCGGGGAAGATTGAGAGGGATAACGAACACGGGCCAACAAGTGTACGGGGCCGCCCGGTTGACCGTCGGGTTGAACCCATTCATATGAACGCTACGCTGGCGTACATTTCGAGCCTCCATAGCTTTTTCGGGATGCATATTATCGGTGCTTCCATGCATCACCATCCGATGGGTGTACCAACTTCTCGGGACTGTATCTTTTGCCCTTCTTGTGCCATGTCATTTTGTTTCGCGGACTCCTCCGTCATGTACGGCCGTTGGAGCCTCGATGACGAAAGGAAGGTGTCGTAGGACCATCTCGGGGATCTTGGACTGTTTCTTCCGCCATCACTACATTCTACCTCCACAAACCTAGAGGCTTTGCACTTTGGACGGTCGCGTTGCTTCCTTGAGGTCTCCCCTAAATAGGACGCACCCCTTTTGGACAAGCATGGTACGACTCATACGGCATCTTGAGTCCACGAAGAAGTCTACGTGACTCGTGACGTGTTCTTCGGCGGGGCGTGACCCTCGGAAGCGGTTGCCAATAAGCGACAACGGGGTGTCGGCCGTCTCGACTAATGCTCAATTGCGACTTCAACGCTATAAGGCGTGAAATGGCATCCGGCCGTAACCATTGTCTTCGTGAAGGGGGCTGTGCCGCCTCCATCATCTCGTAGAACGCCTTTTGCGGTTTCCTCGGGTTCCTCCTCCAATCCTCCATTGAAGCGTGCATCGTGAAAGTCGCCATCATGTCTCGCCATCCCGGCATCTTGATCATACTCCTCGAGGAGGGGCCTCACCACGTCCTCTCTAATACGATCGACTTCACCGTGGAAGATCCCGGCTATAGTTTGGGGACGAATCCGTTGTTGTAAATATGTACGCCCATTTCAACCTTTCGTTGTTTTTCTTGTTCTTACATTTGCTACAGGGGACACGGCATCGAACGGACCCTTTAGCGGCCTGGGCCAAATGCATGCTCCGGAAAGCATCGGTCCCCCTAACCCATTCAAGGCTCTTACTTGCGGCCCGTGTACATCCACTCACGGTTATCCATCCTCGTCATACGCCCATGTCGGCCGAGCCACATAACCAGCAATTGCATCTACACGGCGTTCCTACCATCTCATAGGTGAGGGATAGGTCCTAATCCCACCCGAGGATGCGTAGACAAGGTTAGCATCCATGCTCGGGTCCCGTCCGAGCGAATTTCGGCGACACCTCCCATTTGTTCTCACGATCCACGTCCCGGCGGGGAGAGTGTGTATTCGGAGAACAACGGGAGGTCTTTGCCGAAAAATCGGGCTCGGGACGGGACTGAGCATGGATGATAACCCATCTACGCATTCACGGGCTGTCCAAAAACGTGGACAATCCAAAAGCGGATACGGTCGCGAGATATGCGCGATGCGCATACCAACGCTGTATCTCTTTCGGACGGAGACGCCTAAGCGGGTCGCGCTATGTAAGACAACTACAAGGACGGGACGGAGGTGATTAATACCTACGGTGTCGGTGGAGACGCGGTGCGGCAAGACCGATGGCGCCCACGAGGACGATCTGGGTCGCCGAGTCCCTCCCACCAGTCCTAAAAAAAAAAAAGGAAAAAATAGTTATTATCGACTAAAAATTTGGCAAAGACACCTCTCCCGCACGGGGAGGTTCCCAAAACTTGCAAAAAAACATGGCACGAAGGCCAACAACCACATATATATTCGAACATGGGCACGAAGGCCACCGACCACCAATATGGGCACGAAGGCCACCAACAACATACATATACAATTACTACTAACCCTACAACTACTACTAACAACTACTTAACTACTAACACTAGTAATACAAATAGGTACTTAACTACTTACTAACTACTACTACTAACTCTACAACTAACACTACTAACTACTATTACTAACAACTACTAACCAATACTACTAACCACTACTAGAAGGGTAGGGCTTTTACCTTAACGCGGGAACGGGAAGAGCAACGCCGGCGACGGACGGCGTGGATCACGCAATGGAAGACACGAAGAACGACGACCGGTCCTCCTCCCCTCCTCTTCTTCCTCCTCTTCCTTCCTCTTCTTCCCTCCTTCCTCTTCTCCCCTTCCTCCCTCCTCTTCCTCTTCTTCCCTTCCCTTCCTCCCTCCTCCTCTTCTTCCCTTCCCTTCCTCCCCTCCTCCCTCCTCTTCTTCCCTTCCCTTCCTCCCTCCTCTTCTTCCTCGCTCGCCCAATGGACGGGGCCGAGAGGGGCGGGCCGGGCCGGGGCCGAGCGCGCCGGCCGGCGGGCCCGGCGGGCGGCGCCGGCGGCTCCGCGCGGAGGCGGCGGCGCGGGGCGCCAGCGACTTCGCCCCGCGGCGGGATCTGGCCGGGCGGCGGCGAACTCCGGCGAACTCCCGGCCGGGAGGGGACGGATCCGGCGGTGGGGAGGCGTCCGGCGGCGGGGGAGGGGCGGATCCGGCAGCGGAGGGCGGCGGTCGGGTCCCCGGGGAAGCGGCGGCGTCGTCGGCGCGGCGCGCGCGGCGGTGGTGTGAGAGAGAGGGAAGAAATGGTTGAAATCGGTCCTCGGGACCCGGATATTTAAGTGGCTTTGCCGAGTGCCGGGAAAAAGGCACTCGGCAAAGGTCCTGTTTAATTTTTTTAAAAAAAAAAATTCTTGGGAGTGCCACGCCTACGGGCACTCGGCAAAGCACTTGTTTGCCGAGTGCTAACACAAGGCACTCTCGGCAAACCATTTTTTTTTTTGATTTTTCGTCCCATATTTTTTTGTGTGGCATTAGTACGGTAGTTACATCTCATCTTCACAATTTGGGACAATTTGAAGTTGTTTTGCTATATTTCATGAATTATTTCTATTTTCTTGCATTTTACGGGCGACTCCAAATTTGAGCTGCAGGTACATGAAATAATGAATTTGTGGTCATTCAAAAAATGTTATTCATGATGTTTGGCGTATGTTTAGGCTCAATCCGGGGACTCGCATGAAATTTCGAACATTTATGTGCCGGAACATGACGAGTTACGTCTTGAGGAAAGGTGTTTTTAAAATCTATAAAATCAAGCGAAGTTTAAAAATCACGAAACTTGGCGAGGTGTCTTCTCATCTCATGGGGAGCACTGTGGAAAAAAATTTAAAAAAAGTTTCGAGCAAGTTGTGACGTCGGATGCACGAAACCCGGACATCTCACACTTGATCACACATCTCACACTTGATCACATGTGATCAAGTGTGGGGATGTCCGGGTTTCGAGGCATCCGGCGTCACAACTTGCTCGAAACTTTTTTAAATTTTTTTCCACAGCTTCTCATGAGATGAGAAGACACCTCGCCAAGTTTCATGATTTTTAAACTTCGTTTGGATTTTATAGATTTTAAAAAACACCTTTCCTCGCACGTAACTCGTCATGTTTAAGCACATAAATGTTCGAAATTTCATGCGAGTCCCCTCGGATTGAGCCTAAACATACGCCAAACATCATGAATAACATTTTTGAATGACCACGATCCATTATTTCATGTACCGCAGTTCAAATTTGGAGTCGCCCGTAAAATGCAAGAAAATAGAAATAATTCATGAAATATAGCAAAACAACTTGAAATTGTCCCAAATTGTGAAGATGAGATGTAACTACTGTACTAATGCCACACAAAAAAATATGGGACTAAAAAAAAAAAAAAATTAATGGTTTGCCGAAAGTGCGGGATGGACACTTTCGGAAAGACCCTCGCTTTTGCCGAGTGCGATATACACGGCACTCGGCAAACCGACCCTAGTTTGCCGAGTGTCTAACGGTGGACACTTTCGGCAAAAGTGACGGAGAACGGGGCCGTTTTCTACGTTAACCTTTGCCGAGTGTAATGTTTTGCCGACCGCCTTGCACTCGGCAAATTTATAGATTTCGAGTGCTATACGCCGCCGACCGCCAAACACTTTCGGCAAAGTGGTCTTTGTCGAGTGCTCGGTTTGGCACTTTCGGCAAAGACTCTCTTTGCCGAGTGCGACTTTTTACCACTCGGCAAACTTCGGCAAGACTTTCGGCAAAGAAGCGGATTCCTGTAGTGGTGCTCGCAGCCACAACGCACTACGGGTCTATGCATCCATGTACGTGTTTCTCCGTTGTGCAGGTGCTTTTCTTTCCTCATCTGCTTGCTAGTACGTTCCTTTTACCTAGCTCAGAATCGACACTTTAGTCGGGGTTGACCGCGGGAAAATCTCCCCCTATCTTTAACTACTCCTTTTCGTCTACGGGAGATTTGGCTAGGCTAAAGGAGGCTGCTTTTAAGCGTCCCTGTGACCGCTCCATACAAATACTCCCTCCGTTCCATTTCATTTTGCAACTATGGGAAGCGACCGCTCAAACCACTCAATTTGACTATGTTTGTAGAAAATACGGGCAACATTTATATCTCCAAATAAATTTGTTAAAAAACTAGACTTAAAGATCTTTCCGATGATACTAATTACTTAGTATAAAATTTTTATATATTTTAATAAATAATTCCCAGTTAAAAACTGTTCTCTGGAACAGAGGGAGTACTCACGTTGAGGGAAATAAAAGGGAAGCTTCATGCGAGAGGTTCAATTCAGTTCTCGCCAGTCCCTCTTTTAACTGTTCTCACTCTACGAGCAGAGCACGTACAGTACCACTCTCCTCTCTTTCTCTGTGCGCGCATGTGTTTCAGTGCCTGAGCAGTGAGCACACACTCCTCTCTCTCTTCATTTTCAAGGACCACCCAGCAGCCCTACCATCTCCTTTCTCTCTCCGCCAACGAGCAAGCCGCCCCTTCTTCTCCGGGTTCTCCCTGCTCCCTCCTCCCTCCCTCCATCCATCCATCCACCCACGCCCAGGCCCAGAGATCTACTACCAACCAAGCACGGCACATGGAGAACGCTGTCGCCGCCTTCGTCTTCCCCGTCCTGTATCTGGCTCTGGCCTTCGCCGCCGTCGACCTCTCCACCTTCCTGAACTCGCACTCCTGTATCAGTGCAGGCGCCACGACATGCGGTGAAGCCCCACTGCTGCTCGACAGCGCGGCCGAGGTTTTGCCGCCGTTGGCTGCTCTGGGGGTCCTCATCGGCGCCGTCGCGCTCATTTACCGCCACCTCATGAGTCGACTACACATCGCCGCCGTGGGCAACGGGCGGCGCTCGGTCTCAGCGCTCGTCATGTTCCTGCTATGCGTCTCTGCCGGCACGCTCGAGTCCATCGTCTTCGGGCGGGCCGCCGGTGGTGCGGGTAACGGCGCGCAGGTTCGCGCGCTGGCCATGGCTGCTCTCCGCGCGCTGCGCCTGGCGCGGCGACGGTCACGTTCTTCTGCGGGATGATGGTCATCGTCGCCGGCGTCGCGCACGTCCGCGCTGGTGGCGAGGCTACCGGTGGTGCTGCTGTCGCCGGAGATGGCCCGGTGGGCGTCCAGGGGCTCAGCGCCTCCTCAGCAAGGTCGCAGCAGGAGCGGCGGCGGCGCTCGTCGGCCTCATGGCCATGGCCATGGCCCTCTAGGGCGCCAAGTAAGCAACAACAACCCCCCCCCCCCCCGCTCCTCTCTTCGAATTCGAGCCCTTCCCCATTCTCCTCCCCAAACTCTACCTGTACCGGTGGCCGACCGACCTCGCACTTCCCGTTTGCGCCGCCGGCCGTCACGCCATGCGCCCACGCACCGTAGATGCCGGAATCACATATCCACAGCCCCGCCTCCCTTTCCGGCCCCTTGCCGCCTCGGTGTTCCGGCGCCCGTGCCTCTCCCCGAGTCTCCCCGACCGGTTTTCCCAGCTCGATCCCCGTCGTTGGCCACCCCACAAACCCCTCTTGTTGGCACGCGTCCGCCTAAACCTTGTTTCCCGTCCAGTTCCTCCAATTTCGTCAGGTTGCGCACCGACCAGCCAGCGGCCGCCACTGCTATGGCCTAGCCAACCATGGTAGCAGCCACTATAGCCGTGAGAAGGGAGACGAATTCCCCCGTCTCGGACCCCTGGTGGGAAGAATCAATTGTCCATTATTAGAGCGGCTATAACCATGGTGCGCGGTGACGATGCCCGCTGGGAAGAGTCAATTCTCCATTGGAACGCGCCGCAGGGCGCAGCATTGCCGTCGTCCATTGCCATCATTTTCTTTGCTACCGCATGCTGTTTCCTCGAGCTCAACCTTGTTCATTTCCCCCTAGAACGGATGGATGGTTAATGATCGTCATCCAATCACAACCCTTTCATTATACATTTATACAATCATCTTTACAATTGATCGTTTCCCTTTTGCGGTGTTCAAGATTTGTTGTTGCATTCAGATGATTAAACATAAAATGTGGGCAATATCTTGTGTTCTTGCAGATACTATGTATGGAAGAGGAGGTGCTGATCGGTGACATTTGCAATTAAGGTTCTTATCGTGGACATATATTTCCTGAGATTGACACCGGCGTACACAAAGCAGGATTTCAACTACTCCATAATAAATTTCCGTTTGTGTAATTCAGATGGATCATGTACTATAATGTGGTTGTGGTTGTTAGTACTTTGTGACTACGGGTGGAATCAGCTGCGATACTATTTTGAGCTTGTGTGTATTATGGTCGAAACTTTGGCTATGCATTTGTCATCATTTCGTACTATCAGACATGGGAATATGTGGTTGATTAATATGGTACAATCTTCTGTGTTGCTGAATGTACCTGATGATTGCTTTACCAATTTGGTTCGATAAATTCATGTGTTGCCTTTTGTCTAGGAATAGACCTATATTTCTTTCCATGTACAGGTGGAGACTTCAGACTTGGCAGCTGAGCTTGAAGAGTATCCTGAGGGAGGAATTGATGCAGCAGGTTATGCTTCTCAGAATTTGCAGATTACATTTCTTTGATACTCAATTGCAACAGTATTTTGGGGCTTGTTTTTCCTCGAACACGCAGAAGAGGTGCACATCATTTCATTAAAAGGAGAAAGTTTTGGAGGCTTGTTGGGGGTAATTATCTAGTTTTATATTGATTGGTTCCTATTATATTAGTGCCTTCTGTGTTATGTGCTTCTGTTAAACTTCTCCTGGCTTCTGTTCAAGCTATGGGGGTTACTACACATGCACTTTGCTCTAAAAATATTTGAATGAGTGTTAACAATTTCGTCTCTGAATTGCTTCTATTGTGTGTGCAGGTAGCACTTGGCAGCTGAGCTTGAAGAGTTTGATGACAGAAGAGTTGATGCAGGTTATGCCTCTATGAAATTTCAGATTACATCTATTTGGTATTTCAGTTGGCTCAGTATATATTTTGGGGGTTTGTTGGAGTAATTATCTGGGGTTCCCATTACTATTAGTCTTTTCTGTTAGATTCTGTAAATCTTCTCTCCCGGCTTAAGTTCAAGCTAGGTATGGGGGGTACTACTTACTACACATGCACTTTGCTCTAAAAAGATTTGAATGGGTGTAATAAACAATTTCTCCGTGCAGGTAGCAAGCAAGACCTAAGCATAGTCTGTCTCCTATCATCACTGCCCAGACAGAAGTAAAAATCTATCGGATTGATCACTTAAGGTGACTTTATAGACTTGTTAATGATGAGTTAACTTGAGATGTGGCAATATATAGCCACACAGACCAAGTACGCCCTAGTCACCTCTAATGTCATGCTTGCTCAAACTTGTTTAGCTCCAATGCAATCTGGTTGTGATCTCGTGGCAGCAAGTTCTTGTTGATCATGCTATATTGTGAGATTAGTGATACCCTTGGGATTGCAGATTTCTGTAGGATCCTCCCTTTGTTTTGCTCGCAGTGGTAAAATTTTTAAATTCCTTTGAGTTTTCTTTTCCTTTCTTGTACTTGAAGTGACAACAAAGATGGTGTTTTTACTCAAACTTCTCCGTGCAGGTTGCTCAAACTGTTGTCATCTCCAGGTATGTAGTGGCCAACACATAAGCATATATGTTCGTTCTCAACTCCGTCTTAATCGTTTCACAGTCTGGAAACAATATATGGTTATGTAGGTTTCCTCCAACCCTGAGTACTGTAAGACACTAATAAGACCATGATTGACTACTTATACTTCTTTTGAGAGTTTTAAGAAGTTAGTTGCATACAGTGCCATCTTTGCTTGGTACCTAATAACATTATTATCTAATTAATCACAATTGAAATATTAGTGTGTGGCTGGGTACTTGTTAATTCTGATCTTTTGTTTCATCTTATAATAAGAAATGCTCTTTTGTAAGATTGGTAGTATGAATTGGATTGTGAGGATATGCATACTCTCTACTGATTATTCTGTTGATGTCTTATCCGTCCACCACATATGGAATTGTTGGTCGTCCCCAGGTACATTGAACATTTGGACTGCTTACTTTGCTAGTATTTGATCTGGTCTATGCATATTTAGTAGGCCTCATGTTTGTCATGAACTGTATGATTTGGTAACAAAACCTCTGAAAGAACCTGACGCACTTGGATTCTCCTTTTCCTATATGAACTGCTGACTTTCAGTGAGATTCTGAATAAGTGACCTCATCTTGCAAAGATTGATGCAGGTTGAATTCATAAGCTTTTTGATTTCATCGTGCTGAACATGGCCTGTGGACAGCGATTGGGTGACAGCGAAAGCCTGCAAATTTTATCTTGTGAGTAGGGGCTGGTCAGTAGTGGAGTTTTAGTACGGTTGGTTTAGAACAAAGGAGCGAGCCATCATTGTCACTGATAGCGCACTGACTCGTCGTTCTCGCCGCGCCGCGCCGCGCGACCAAGGCAACGGCCTTCGACCCCAAAGTGTCAAGAGACACGTTTCCATCCAAGCGACAAGCGAGAGTTGCATCTTGTGCGTGCAAAAGAAGCCACTGCAATCTTTTGTGCTCCTAGTATCGTCTTTTTTTAGTTGCTTTTTTTTCCACACTGACAACGAGAAGATCTTGGATCATTTTTCTACTTGTCTACTCAAAATGTCAGCAGCATTAGTACGTAGTTCCTTTAACAATCACAGACACGGGGCTGCTGCAACTCTGGAGTGCCGATGCCAAGAGGTGAAGAGGAAATTGCGCTGCGCTAGGCCGCTAGCTGTTGCGTAGCCACACATGGAATCGATCAATGCATCAGTCCCAGCCCGGAAGTCGGAAGCGTGTGACCCGACGCGGCAATGCTGCTGGGGTCCCTGTCTCCGTTGGGATTATGGCCACTCGATCGCTCGACCATGTCCGCGCGCGCTGCCGCGTGGGGGATTTAGGATTGGCCATGTGAGAGACTGAGAGTGGGAGTGGCCGAGGCGAGTGGAACACACACGGGGCACCCGCGATCCACGGGTCGTGGACAGAAGCGCGGTTCGCCACGGCAAAGCGTCTGCTGTTGTCCCAATCTGCCTTGCATTGCCGACCGTCGTGGCCCCTGGTGCCCGGCCTGCCCGCACGCGAATGGCAATGGATCGCTCAATTTAGGGACTGCTAGGTCTGATTTTTCAAATGTGCCAGAATACTTGACTATACTCGAACATTTCCATTTCTGTTTCAGTTTCACACACGCCGCCGTTTGAATTGGAGTTGAGGATTTTAGTCAAAGACGCCACTTCGCTGCATTGGCTTTGGTTAGACACTGTGAGACTCAGAGTCAGTGCTGCCCCTTTTTACATACACCTCAAATTTAGGTTTTTTCACTCTCTCTTCGTCATATCAATTTTTAGACGTTTGCATGTAACATTAAATGTTGGTGATATACATAACTAATTATATAGATTAGTTATAAATCACGAGACGAATCTTTTGAGCCTAGTTAGCTTATAATTAAACAATTTACCAATACAAACGAAAGTGCTACATGAAACAATCTAAACAAGACCCTGGCACCGAAGCACCTCGACCAGGTGCCCTGAACAGTTCAAATAGGCCTCCTAGTGCTACCAGATCGCCAAGCAAAACCTACAAACGACCGGCTGACCAGGACCAGTCCAGCGCCAACATCACGCAACCTGAAAACGAAGTCACACCCATACGACGACACGAAGTACTGGCAGCGACTGCAAGAAGTAGTGAGCAGGCCGTAGTACGCGCGCCGCGTGCTACACTCGGTTCATGCTGTGCCTGTGCCAATACAGAATCAGAATGTGCATATACACCCACAAGGCTGGTGCACAACGTCCTGCTCCTGTGCGGTACGGTGCTGTGTGTCTGTTCAGTTTATCATCAATCATCAATATTTTTGTACTAGTAGCTAGTAGCTACATTTGTGTACACTAGCGCGTGTCGTGTGATAAAGACGATATTCATATTTGGACAAATGACTTTGGACGGCTTGGATCTCCCACATTCTCCAAGAACTCATGAGAATTCCTCCAATCATCAAAATTGGGTAGGTGTGGCCAGGCTACAAAGAGCAGCAAGTTTCAAGCGTCACTTGACCATGACCAAGCCTAAACTATCTCTACAACATAAAAAAAAACAAAAGGAAGATTGTCATTTGGTGCGACTTTGTGGCTGACTCTGCCCACCCCCATCCCTTGCAATCCCACCCGCGCAACCAAAAAAGGAAACCACAACATGCGAAGAAGGAAACCGCGACACCAATCAACCACGACATGCGAAGAAGGAAACCGCGACACCAATCACACGTCCCCGATCCCCAGCTGTTCGACAAAATCTCATTACCTTGCATGGCCAGTTGTCCAATCAATGCTTCCTACCGCGACACCAATCACACGTCCCCGATCCCCAGCCGTTCGACAAAATCTCATTACCTTGCATGGCCAGTTGTCCAATCAATGCTTCCTAAACTAACGCTTTCTAAAAAAAGAAAAGACCCAAACTCCAAATCCCATCGTGCATGCCGTCATATTTCCTCACCCGCATAGAACTCGCTCACTCGCTCCATGCGATATATCAGGAAGGCAACGAGCACTCACTCCATGCAAACAATCACGACAAAAACTGATACAAGAATCATGCATGCAAAGTTAAACATCCATGCAATCAGTCCCACCATTAGCGTGCCTGGAAAAGAGTCAATAAGTTACATCTGACTTTTTTTTAGAAAAATGCACTTTCAACGATCCATGTATAAGTTACAGCAGCAATGTAGAATCTACAACTTATCAGCATCTAGCATCAGCAGCGGGGTACCAAGCGGCTTTGCATACTCCTCGGCAACCCGGATGCAGTATAATTAGCATTTTCTCGTATAATTAATTATGTCATAGCAATCCAGGGCGAAGAGACGTTGAAGTAAGCTACGCATTTTTTTAACTACCTTACTTTATTAATTATAGTGTGCTATCTTATATGACGATAACCATCATTTGTATCTAATGCTTTGTACGAGGCCTTGGGTTAAAGGTTTTTATCCCACCATGATTATGCTAGATGTCAAGGACCTACAAGAGTTGTTAGTGATTGATCGAGCCATCTCTTCTGATTGTTTCAACTTAGGAGTCCGCTTTCATGCAGACCGAGAGTACAAAACAATGAAACAATACAATAATATTACGAAGCATCACATGGACTGCGCTTGTGTGTAAGCACATGTTTATAATTAATTATTACCATGCTAGATTACATCTATTATTTATTTATTTTCTAATTATAATTTTATAAAAAATAAGCTAAGTTATATTAATCATGACACTCTATATCTTTCTATTCTATACAATGTGTGCTTTAACAAAAATTTCAGAATATTATAAAAGTATATAGTAAGAAAGAGATGGTTGATGTGATTGGTGTATGTGGAATGATGAAATACAACTTAGCACAATGCAAATATGTATGTCGCTTGCCCCTACTTTATTACTT
This sequence comes from Hyparrhenia diplandra, assembly GCA_015847255.1. NCBI lineage: Eukaryota > Viridiplantae > Streptophyta > Magnoliopsida > Poales > Poaceae > Hyparrhenia > Hyparrhenia diplandra. Next base: position 25,408 of record JADLZK010008755.1, read on the forward strand.
GTTTCTCATGTATTATTCTAATTGTTACAATGTTTGCAGGTTTTTTTTTTTTCATGGAGTCGCTATGGACAATATGTGGTTTATGTTTTCGATCAGCAGGAAAAGTTGTTTATTATGGTTGACCGTAGACCTGTTGAAAACTAGCGTAAAGACACCCCAGTGCTAATGTATGCCAGGTAAACTCTTGGATTCGACTTGCAGTACCAAGCCGCAATGAATATACATTCCAGGATGGAATGAGGTTATATTCAAATGGAAATTTATCCATAAGAAAAACATTGCAGATGACATAGATGGGTAACTAAAACGCAGAATCACAATCACATATAGCAATAGTAACTATTATTTAATTAATTATTTCTATATTGCTGATGATGAATCTTGCCACGAGACACTCAAGTGGATTACTTATTCTGCAGTACATGTTTGTGTGGAATAGTCATAAACCCGCAAATATTTGTACGGAGGATAACATACTTTGTTTTAAGGTTTTATGAGATTTTTTTAAGACACGCTAAAGTATTGCCCATGTAATAGGCACTAATATCTACATACTCTCATGTATACATGATGGTATGAAGATGTGTTGAAACTTATTCATGGATTTTTTTTTATTGGCACACTAAATAAATAGATATCAAAGATTTCTTCCGATTGATATAAAACATTATCTTAGGCGATTATGGAAAAGTGCATACAATAGAGTTTATGAGCTTGCGACACTGCAATATCCATGATTGTGTTTATTTCACAAAACTTATTTGTTTAGATTAAATATCACTTTAATATTATTATTTAATTTCATAGTATTTTTATACTATCATGCGACCAATGTATTCTTATATAAAATTTAGTTATCCCGTAGCAACGCACGGGCAAGATACTAGTACTAGAAAAATGCGCAATTGTTACTCTCCTCACGCCATTATGCAAATCACTTTACGTGCTACAGGTCCAAAACTACTTGCCTTTTTTTAACCCTACTAAAAAAACCATACAAAGGTCATGTTTGGTCATTAGGGACTAGAGACTAAATTTTAGTCTCATTTAGTCCCTCTAAATAAGAGGACTAATGGTCTAAATTTTAGTCACATCTAGTCCATGTTCATTGGCTTCTTGGGATGTGCTAATTGGAGTTACTAGTCTAAATTTACAGCTCATTTAGTCCCAATATAGTATTTGTGCAACAAATTAGTCTCTTGAATAAAACAACTTTAGGGACTACTATTTAGTCCTTATATAGTCCTAACTAAATTTTAGTCTCATTTAGTAGCCCCTAAATTATCAAACAAGAGAACTAATGGTTTAAATTTTAGTCTCATTTAATCCTTAGTCCATTAGCCTCTTGGGAGGTGCTACTACTAGTCCAATTACCAGCCCATTTAATCTCTATATAGTCTTTATACAATAAACTAGTCCCTTGAACCAAATAATTTTAAGGACTAATATTTAATCCCTATATAGTATATAGTCCTTATTCCCTCAAACCAAATATGTTTCGTTAAACCAAAGAGGCCCTAAAATATTTTGTTAAACCAAATATGTTTCCCTTGAGAAATACCATCTCAGTTATGTTTCTTTATTTGAGTCCCTAAAATATTTAATCCCTATATAGTATATATAGTCCTTATTTGAGAAATTTCTAATACAGTACATGGAAATGGAATGGAATGGAATTTTTTTTTTTTTGAGAATTACATGTGTGTGCCCCAAGTAACTTTTCCATGGCCCAAGACGTACAACAAAAGGCCACTGGTGCCTGGTGGTTAACCCATGCAGGCCCGGCACGAGCTCTAGCGGTTGGACAACGAACGATGGGCCAAAGAGGAGTCTAACAGCAGCAACCCAGGAAACAAAGCCCAATACTTGCGCTATTCATTTCGGTCCGTCCATCTCAAACGAACGGCTCAGATCCACAACAAACTTCGAAACCCTACCCCCAGCTCGGCCGCCTCTGCTATAAGTACCGCTCGTCTCTCTCCTCCCTCAAACCCTTGCCCAACTCCTCGCGCCGCCGCCGCCACCACTGCCCCAGCGCCCAGCAGCCCGCCGCCGCCGCCGGAGAAGAGGAGGGAGCCAGCGCCAGCAGCCATGGGTCGCGTCCGCACCAAGACCGTGAAGAAGACCTCCAGGCAGGTGATCGAGAAGTACTACTCCCGGATGACCCTGGACTTCCACACCAACAAGAAGGTGCTGGAGGAGGTCTCCATCCTCCCGTCCAAGCGCCTCCGCAACAAGGTGGCCGGGTTCACCACCCACCTGATGCGCCGCATCCAGCGCGGCCCCGTCCGCGGCATCTCGCTCAAGCTGCAGGAGGAGGAGCGCGAGCGCCGCATGGACTTCGTCCCGGAGAAGTCGGCGCTGGAGGTCGAGGAGATCCGCGTCGACAAGGAGACCATGGAGATGCTCGCGGCCCTCGGCATGGCCGACCTCCCCGGCGTCGAGCGCCAGCAAGAGGTCTCCAACGCCCCCGCCTACGGCCGCCCGCAGTACGGTGGTCCCCGCCGTGAGCGCGCCTAGGCTTCCAGCCGATCGCCGTGGTTGTCTCTTGATCGCGCCGTTACCCTATGTTAAAGTTGCTTTAGATCTGTGGTTTCATCTTGTGGGGATTAAGTTTTGAACTGTCTGTTATGCACTATATTCTTAAGTTTTGGGGTCTGCGTGTGATGGACATGAGATTTATATTCTCGCGCCAATGAAGTCTCAAGAAATATCTGAATTACTATAAGATGTTCCTGCTATTGGTTTTGTTTGAATGCTTTTATTTTGAATGCTTGCGTGTGTCATTGGAAATCGTCATTATGGTGTCTTGAATCTAAATTGCAAGCTTTTAGATCTATAGATAAATTTGGAGTTGCAGATTAGGTTCGTTGTGTCCTATGCAGATTAGTATTGATTTCATTCCTTTGCTATACAATTCAATGCTCGCTAGTTGTGTGGGTGTTAGCTAGGGCATTGTGATCTAGTGTCAGATGCAATCCTGTCAATCCAATCTGATTTTGTTACACATTTTCAATTCAAAGTGCATTTTTAGTGTACTGAATTGGCTGTATTTGTTTTCCTCTACTGAACACTAACTTGGAATTGGGTTTAACATCATATTAAGTTTTGTTAAGCATAGCATTTTCACTTGTGTATTTGCCATACACTTGCCCACCATGTTGTCAGAACTGTGGAATTTTCGATTCTTCCTTGAATCAAGTCGTTTAATTTTGTTTTATTAAATTAGTTTATATTAATTTGGTTTTTAAACTCATTGTCAAAGTCTGAAATCGTCTATGATGGTATTGAGGTAAACAGTGATCTGTTAGCAAACACATTGTTTGTGTGTTGTGCGAATTGAATCATATGTGCTTATTTCTGCGTCATTTTTCTAGCAGTCGTGCTATGGTGATTTTATAAAATGTTGCTTCTGTTTATTGCTTTAAATTCATGAATGTAATTCTGTCTGCTTGCTTTCCTTGTTGACTGAAAATTTAGTGTGGTGGTACCGTGTATTTGGACTTGCTCATCATGATTAGTTTAATAAGACATGCTTGTGAGGTTCGAAACACTACCTGTTGGTCAGTGGCAAATAGGCCTGTTTGGACTTCTTGAAGTCCAATTGCACCTCCACTTAGATTTAGTGTAGCTATCGCCCATTTTACATCCTCTATGTTTGTCCAGCAAGCAAAGAGTTGGTCCTCTGATTCTTTTTAAGTTTCTGTTTCACCATTTGTTTTTCGAGTGCAGAGTAGGTCTTTATTTTTGGGGGACACAGTAGAGGAACATGCCTTGTGAATTTGGAAACACTACTCGATTAGAGAAACATTTGATTTTGCCAGTTTGTTTTATGCATGGTTCCAATTGTTTTCATCATTGTTGTAGGCCTGTGATTGAGCTTTTTTAGATGGCTGCTTCTGTTGTTATTGAGCGTCACCTACCAGTTATGGGAAATTTTAAATTGCTTTGGTCTGCGAAGTCCATTAGTCCAATGAAAAACTTGGTTTACTATTGTTTACGTGTATAGTTCATTGTTGAAATGTGGTGTGAGCGGTCTGAGTGTCGTGCAAAATGGTTGCCCTTCGTGGCGGTGTTAAAAAGTCGTTGTGTTCTCGATCTGCTAATGCGTATACAGCTCAATAAATACGTTTATACGGAGTACATGATTGAAAGTTTGTTTTACTTACCCAAGCATTCATTTTCTCAAATATGGTGTATTCTGACATAGAAATGCTGGTAGAAGACTTCTGTAGCTGAATCAATCTGATCACAGAAAAATGCACCAAATATTGTTTTCCATGCGTCATTTGGTAATTGTTGACACATACGTCTTGATACCGAATAGAACACTCCCACAGTATTAGTGTATTTCCAGAAGAGCATAAATCGCTGTGGTCAAGTTATAATCAAATTGTAATCATCAACATGGACAAGATTGTTTTGGAAATGGAGAAGATTAAAATTTACAAAGGCGGGAGGCAACTCAACTGTTGTTGCATCTGCTAGAAGACAATTACGAACAGGAAGCCGTGGAGAATCAATTTCCGGAAAAGCCGTGGAGAATCAATTTCCGGACAACTCTAGACACCCATGACCGTAATATTTGTGCCGTTCTCTGTCTAAATGATGATTGGTATGGTGCGGATGCCCTCCGGCTCCACTAGCCTTGCCAGCCTACATGAATTCTTGTGTAGAGGAGACGACGACTCCATGTTCCAGGTCAACTCCGGGTCTCCGCCTCAGAGGAGCTCACGGGCAGCTTGCCCGCGCCCCTCTCCGCCTCCCGGCGGCGCCCTGCGCTCGCCGGCTGCCGGAGCTAGCACAGCGGCAAGGATGGCAGCCGGCAGGTTTGCTCAGTGTCCTTCCTTATTTCCTCTGTCCTCTCCGTCTCAGGTTAGTTTCATTCATATCTTTGCTTTGGTATCTGCTGCTGTATCTTCAGCTAATTTTGCTCGTTTGGCGTATTTTGGACTCGAAAGGTACTTCCTTTCACATTCACAGTACGTAGCGGTCCGATTCTTCTGTAGGAAAAAAAAGATTGGAATATGTGATTTATAGATCTGACCATCAGCTTATAAGAAAATTAAAGGTGATCACTAATTCAGGTGTTGGCTTATTGCTACTATATATATACCTTGTGCACTCTAGTACGTGTACTGCTTTCTTATAAGCGAGGAAAGGGTTTGAGTTCAGTCTGAATGTCTGATGTTGCGTTGCAGACTTAACACTTTGGTAGGAGTATGACCGTAGGACAATAGGAGTGCACCGTAAACATTATCTGGATCTCGTTAGCTTGTGTACAAAAGCAGACATGTGCATCAATGAAACTGAAAAGATCAAGAAGCACTGGATTACGATTTATGATGATGGCCGCGTGCCCAAGTTTGACTCAAGACTTTTTTTTTTGTACAAAAAAAAAATCAGTTTTGAGAGGAAAGCTTGACTTGACTAGAAGAGCTTAATGATCCCAGTCTCGGAATGTAGTTAGTGGACCCTGGACCCCTGTAGTGCATTCTGAGACTGAATGCTGATTACTGATTCGCTTCCTGAGATGAATCTCCTTCATCAAGTGTCCATCCTTATAAAATTATCCTATTTCGCTCCTAGATGTTCAGAAAGGCATCCACACATGCCCACCAGATGTTCCAGGTTGCATACATATGAAAGGCCGCTTGATTGGAGTCTATTCCTTGCATTTGCAGAACTGTTGTCCACCATTCCTACAGAGTGAGATCGTTACTAGCCGGCGTGAGAGGGGTAGGACCAACCTATTCAAACCTGCTTGGCAAACCGGGCATTGGAGGCAAAGGTGTGTCACCGATTCAGGTTCTTGGTCACATAAGACACTGTGTTGTAGTGCCAATTTCGCTTGACCAAATTGTTGCCAGTTAGAATCTTTGCCTGAACAAGGAGCGAGGTAGAGAATCTGTGCTTTCCTTCAGCATGCACCTTCCAGATAGATTTTGTATTGATTGTGCAGTAGGCTCCCTGGATTGGATTAAATATGCCGATTTAGCACAATATTCTCCATTGACTGTACATTTCCATTCAATTTTGATTCCTTGGTTAGACAGCTGAACCTGCTGAACAAGGTCCTAAAGATGAATATATTCTGCCATTTGCTTTGCTGATTGCATTCTCCAAAGACGCCTTGTCCAGTTATGGCTGGTCACATCATCCCTGATTGATCTCTTCTTTCTCCATGCAAGTGGATACAGACTTGGAGCCAGATCCATGGGGGCTTTACTTTTTATCCAAGAACTGGGCCGTATGCGTGGAGAGAATGATGATAATTAATCTGAATGTATTTTTTTCCAAGAAAACTCTGAAAAGAATTTGTTTCAAGTGTGTTGCCGGACCACTCTTTAACCTAATGCCAATGTGCTGCATATGAAAAGAATTAGCTGAAATAGTATTAGCTGAAAAGAATTTGTTTCAAGATGTTTCATTCAGAGTCTGCTAAGGGTCATTATTAGCAAAACCATATGCGGCAAAGAATGACAATCATCTGAAATTGTGCGGATTAGGTACCTTACTGCTTAAGAAAGAGTTATATGTATGGATTTTTTTTTCAAGAAAGACAAGTCAAATATAGCAACTAATAAGGTTCCAAGTTTATTTTTTAGACCGCATAGGAATCAATGTTCACCAAGCCTATGAACCTCTCTAGATTACTCCTAGTACATAAGAATATAAGAGTAATATAATACTCTTATATTTATGTCCAAGAGCTACGGACATGAATAAAAGATGACAATAGGAGTACTATTGAAATCATGACATGCATGGTGTGATAGTATGAGTAATGCTGAGTCTATGACTTGGTAGAGAGCAAAATTGACCGCGTGCTTCTTGGACAACGACACACAACGAAATCCTAGCTTCTATTTATGTCCGTAGCTCGAATATTATCATCCTTTGACCAAGTTCCGGACACAATCTATTTATGATAATGCAAACTACTTACATGCTGTACTTACCATTGAAATGACACCTTTCACACATATTTTTCTTAAAAGATACCGTTGAAAGTGATTAGCTTTTCCAACCACCTAGTAAACCAAAGCATAGACATGCCCATCTTTTTCCGTGCCTTACTCCCCCTCTCAGTTCACACATCACCATAAAAAGCCCATGGCCGGAAAGCCCGGAGGCATCTCCATCCTCCAGTCCCACTGTCCCTTCCTTCCCCTCCCTTGCTCAGACCAGCTCACTGCCCACCATCCCATGGCGGCCTCAGCCTGGAACATCGCCTGCTTCGCCCTGCTCACGTCGATCTCCGCTCTCCAAGTTGCATCCTACATCGACAAGCGGGGTACTAGTGCGGGATCGGCATCCGCGTCCGCGTCCGCTCCGCTTCCCTCTTCGACGACGACGCTCTGAAGGCGGTGGCCATGCTAGCGCTGGGCGGGATGGATGCCGTCCTGATCGCATCGGCGGTCATCTACAGCCGCCACACGCATCGCGCCGTCGTGGGCGCAGGTGGCGGCGGCGGCAACTGGCGGCGCGTCGCGGAGCTCGCCTTCTTGGTCTTGTGCCTGCAGGTTTGCGTCCTCCAGTTCGTCCTGTTCGTCCAGCGGGAGCCCGCAGCGGCAGCTGACGCAGCAGCTCGTGCGCTCGGGATCGGGACCCGTGCTTTGCCCTTCGTGGCTTCGGTCACCTTCTTCCTCGGCATCAGCCTTATCTATGCGGCGCATGCGCACGTGGGCACCGCAGGCGGCGGTGCTGTCGCTGGCAACGGACCGGTGCCGCCGGCGCCGGCGCCCGCCACCGTCAGGCTCCTCGCTGATATGACGCTTGGCGCTGCATTAGTCTGCCTGATGACCATCGTCCTGGCCTTGCTCTACATCAACACAAAGTGAGTTCATTTCTGAACATACTGCCGTTCTCTTTATTTCTGGGATTTGCTAGGCTCCTCTAATTAATCAGGAGATTTCTTTTGATTATGAACATACTGTGGCGTCCGTTTGAGGAAGGGGATACGGTCTTGGGCTCGACGGGAGAAAGGGTAGATATGGTGTGTGCGGTTTCTTTGGGGGCAGGAGATGATGGAGCACTGATGGCTGATGCATATGCACCTGGAGCGAGTACTCGTCAAAGACTTAATTAGGTCAGATCGCGTTCTTTCTAGCCATCGCCACCAGGTTGAGGTTGCCTTTGGGTTGGGTGAAGGATAGGTGACGGCCTAAAACCCAACTAAGGGCCTCCCAGCTCCCTAGCTTGCCGCCGGCGAGGTCGTCGTCGGAGGCCTAGGGGGCCTGGCGGCCGGCCGGCCGGAACGCTGAATCTAGTTTGATGCGTCCCGCGAGGAGAGAAGCTTGAAGACACGTCTCACTCTTGTTGTGGGGACGGCTGGACATGGGGATCGGGACGTGCAGATTGTGTCCTCCTGGCTCCTGCCCGATGAACGGCCTGCACTGCGACCGTCGTGAGGTCCGGCCGCGCGCTTTTCCTAAGGCGTCGGGTCACGGACTCACGAGTGCGAGGGCGACGCGTCCTGGGGCTTGGCCTGGCCGGCCGCGGGTTTCTGATCCTATTCTTGGCATACATCTTACATGCCGATGTTTGTCGCCTGTGATTTCCATTTGGTTGGGGCATGTGGCCTGTGACTAATCATAAACTTGATTGCCAATCAGCTCTTTCACTGACCTTTTCCCCCCCTGTTAAAACTCAACATCTTTACAGTAACTGAATTTGTTTCCTCTTGGCATTGGCAATGTTCAGTTAGTTTGGATATTATACATGCAATCTGTACATGCTGAGAAATTTCCTCTTGGCCAATGGCAATGTTCAGTTAGTTTGGATATTATACATGCAATTTATACATGCTGAGAAATTTCCTCTTAATTGGCTATGTTCAGTTAATTTGGATATTACATGCAATCTATTCATTTCATGCTGAGAAATTCCCTCCCTGAATATTAGTGATCAATTTTTATCTGTGTGCATTCAGGTGACATACAATTGAGGCGTAGGCGCCCACCCATATCCTTTCAGCAATCAGAACCCGCAGATTACTGTGATGTCCGGGAACAAAAAATGTGTTCACACACACACTACAGTTGAAACTTGAAACACTGTTGCTACAATAAAAGAGCATGCATGATTGAACTTGGAACACACGATTGGACTTGTATTGCTAGTACTTGTAAGGAGGCGTAGTCGATCATATCTGGTGCTATAGCTTTAGCTCGATGTGCTCAGCTTTTTGTAGCCCAAGTGCCATCTTTTTGTGTCGACCTAATTTTTGTTAATTGTACTCAATGTTGGTGAGATTAGTCTTAGCAAATGCTATTATTGTTAAACAGTTGATGGAATTATTGTTGGGTTGTACCCCAACTGCTTTACATTGTTATTTCTTGGTGTAGTACCACATGCAGTTTTGGTTGGTACAATGAGAACAAATTAAAATTACCCAATGATATGGGACTTGAGCTTGATGGACATAATCAACATTATCCGATATTCCCAACTCCTGATCATAAGCATTATTAATAGTATCTTGACTAGATACCAATGAATTGAATGAGCTTGCTCGACGGATTCAATGTGGACAATGGTCCTTCTCGTTTGCTTTCTGTCTCTTGTCTGATCTCTGACCAACTGCCCCTGGATTTGGTTTGGTATGTGCGAGATCGATCCTCTTTGCGTGGACGACGACAGCAGCAGCAGCAGTGGAATTGTTCTAGAAGGAATGCAGGACGCAAAACGCCCGCCAAATTTGACCGAGCGAGTCACTTTTCCCGCTGCTTATCGCGCGCGGAGGCACGTCAGCTCTCACCTCTCAGCCCCTCACTCGTCATGTTTGGACTTTGGGCAACGTCGAAGGCAACGCGGGGAAGGGCGGCGACACGGCGACGCACACCTTCTTCTCCATTGTCGCGTAGGCGTCCGGCATCCGGCATCCGGCATCCCTTTTGTGCGGGAGAGGGTCAGAGCCAGCCAGAGGGGGGAGACCGGACCAGGGAGGCGGCAGGCCGGCGGTCTTTGCTGCTTTCTACTGCCCTTTTTGGCGTATCTTAAAAGGGAGCGATGGGGACGGCTGCAGGGAAGACGGGAGGCCGAATTCATCGGTTCATCTTTCACCTCCAAGTGGTTTGTGCTTATCAAACTTTTTTAGGTTTAACCAAGTTTATACACTAATCATGTTGGTGGAAGTAAGAATGACACCAAATCATCGATTTCAACCGTTTGGCAGATGGGCTCAATTGTTGACGGGGAAGGTGTCTGCTACGTCACCAAATCGAACACAACCTAGCGAGACTCTCAGCCTCTAGTTGCAATGGATGGAGGACTCCTCCCTTCTCCTATACTACGTTTAAAATGGAGCGTACTAGGCTCAAAGATAAACTTCAACGTTTTGCAATGGATGGGGGTCGAGTTTACTCCACCCCGCCACAAATCGCTAGCTTTGCTCTGGGGAACACGTGGGTCTAAAAAAAGGTATTGGCTTTTTCTTTAGAGTTTCAGACCCGAAGGCCCCAGTCTTTTAGCATTAAGTAAAATCGGTTTGAACGTTTACAGCGTACTGGAATGACATACCATCCTGAACATTAAGCACTCATAGCCTTTTAACCAACAGACTTCAGCAAAGCAAACTGAAAGACTGAATTGTCCCAAAGAAGCGAAGAAAACAATAGTAGCTGAAAACATCTCCAAAGCTTAATGAATTTACGTTCTTCCTAATTGACATGGATCTCTCTAGATCATCCTGTCCGGATTCATGTGTTCTGGGGCCCTCTTGATTTCTTTTTTTTTCTTACGGGAGAATACGCTATCGACTTCTTTGCTGTACGTAGAGTACACCGGTAACAGTATTCATGTTTTCTTATTTTATTTATTTATCAAGCATTTGCTCCGGTCAAACCAATCGAGCGACTGGACTACTTCACGCGGTGCCATTGTGGCAGAGGCATAATATTTCAAAAACTCTGTCATACACCTAGGTTAAAAGAGGCAACAGACCAGGTGCAACCAACCTATCCAAACAAACCTGCAAACAGTGGCGAAGCCGATGATGAAATGACTCTGGTCTGGTGCACGGCTCATATATTATATGTAACTCTCTTGAAATATATGGTAAAATCGAAGCTATTTAGTGGTAAAACATTCTTTTACCATGGTGCCTAGGCACCAGGCTAGTTGAACTTGGTGTCGCCCCTGTCTGCAAACTTTCAATCTGGGCCATAAGATGTTGGTCTAACGGGAGGTGGAAGGGCGGACAGTTAAGCATAAAAGTAGCCAATCTCAGGTGCTCTTTGGATCAACATTCTATTACTCATATTGGAAGTTTGTAGGTTTGCACGGAAATGTTGATTTGCACCTGATCCATTGCCATTAAAAGAAAACGTCGCTCATGCTTTCCACTCGCAACTTCCAATGATGAGACACGGACCGATCGCCCAATCAGGTTCGGGCCGAAGCTGTGCATCGGCCGGCCAGTTGGAACAGAGTCTCGCACGGAATGTTTGCGTCAGGATTTGGAGATTTATTTCACTCCGATACATAGTACAGCCGATACATGACGACGGCTATCGTACTCGGTAGTCGGTACTCTACTCGTACTGTGTCAGCAATCTCCCTCGTACTCCTCAAGAGGAAGAAGCCCAGCCCAAGAAGTCAAGGCCTAGGAAGGAGAACTCTAAGTATTTCGGCTCCACGGTGGTCCGGCTAAACGCCTGTGGCGTGCAAGGGCGGGACGCCACGTACTTAAGAAAGGAGAGAGCGCCGTGCGCCGTAACATTGTATTTGATCGAATTTGAATCCTAACATGAGAGCTACTGTTCTCTGCGCAGCTCGGCGTGCTACTTTTCCCTTCTTCTATCTTCTCCTCCAAGTTCTCCCCGATCCCCATTGTCTGTCTTTGTTCACATTTGGTATCGGATTAGCCACGGTTCATCGGAATTCCGCTCGAAGGATCGATCAATCGACAAACGGCTCGGTGATAAGTCGAGTTGGATTCGGTTTTCCTTCTATCCGAGTTCGATTTGCTATAAATCCACCCACCGTCGTTGATTTGGTGCGCGATTCACTCGGATCGTTCCGCCCTCGATCCTCTGCCTCACGATCATTTCCCGGCGACGAAGCGGTGCGGCGTCATGGATCCCGCCCGTGGTTGATCCTCGACGAGATCCGCGCTCGGCACACGCGGTTTTGATGGTGTTGAGCGCCGCTTCGACGAAGTTCGAAGAGGTTCGATGACGAGGCCCGTCGGCCGCATCCACTCGCCCGGACAAGCCGGGGAGAATGCCACCAAGGTGTTCGATGAATGGCGCCCCGGCGCCGGCGGTCTCATCGGCGACCTCACCGGGCGACACGAAGAAGATGACCTCTCTCCGCCGAGGGGGGGAAGATCACTGGTACATGGAGCGCACCATGGTGGACGGGCCGTCCGGTCGGCGGCGTCTTCGCTACTCGGCCGAGTGTCTGTGGATCCGCCCAAGTCTCGTCGGCACCGGCTTCTCCGGCTCTCCCTTGGTCGACATCGCTGAACGCGCCGCAGCTTCGACACAACATCGGCCGCGCAATGTTCCCGCCGCCCGCGCCCATCCGCGGGAACCTCGGCCAACTTCGCCGCTGGGCACCGCGTCGGTCGGGGTGGATTCGAGTACGTTGTCCGGACACTTCTCCCAAGTCTTACCGTCCTCCGTTTCCGCTTTACTGCCTCCACCCGCCCCCTCCACCATTAGCCGGTTTGGGGCGTCATTGGGAGTCCGAGCATCGAGGGGGTGGGGGTGGGCACACGTGCAAACCGCCCAAGTTCGATTTCCCTCGATTCGAGGGTGATCATCCCAAACTCTGGATCAAGCAAGCGTGTCATTATTTCAACTGCACCGCATTGAGTCCGATGTTTGGGTCGCTTTGTAACATAACCTCCTAATTCTTGGGCCCGCACCTGTCTTTGTCCCAAAGACAGTGCGTGGGCCCAATAATTAGAGGTTCTTGCTAGTGAGTGGTATCGAGCTCATACTTAGGACCAGCTACAATATTACTTTTGAAAACTTCAAAATGATTTTATAATCTAAAAGTTTTTGAAAGTAACAATTTAAAATTGATCTTCTTTCTTTCCTTATGTTTCTTTGGAAGCTTTCGTGAAGATTTTACCGACAAGTCAAGTAAAAAGATTTCAAGAAGTTTTTCATGTCATCTTTTGAAGAACAACTGGAGAGTTAACTTCATCGACAATGTTCTATTAAAGAGCTTTTCAACATCTCGTTGGTGCAAGAAAGATAGTATATAAAGTAAAGCCCTATAATCTACTAACATCTAACATAATGAAGATGAGAATACTCATGGTGTTGAGAAGGCATATAGGACGAGCATATAGCATATCATACATAACAGGATAATATGAAGATGTTTACAATTTTCTCCTTATCTTCCGGGAGCAGCTAGGATTCCTTGTAGTTCTTCCATTGATGAATCTTGTCCTATACCAGGTTTGGTTTATCAATTGATAATCTTTTATTCCATAAGTTTTTGATTCTTGGAGATTTGTGGAATATATATACCTTAAGATATACCATTACCTTAAAACCCAAACTTGGTACGAATCCTTGAATCTTTTGTTAAGTATGTGTCACGCCTTGATTCTTTCCAATCTTGACACATGCTACCTCCTTGACGTCGTGTGACGCACGAATATCCCTGTTCGAATATCACTTTGATTGTGTCCTCTAAGGTACCGTGACTTATGACTTCAAAACATCGTCGAAACCCGGGTCGCCTTTGTGGTGGTGTTATTTTTGGGCATTCGCCGTTACCCAAGTATATGATTGTGATCCCTTATAGTCCACAATCAAAGTGGTTTTGATTTTGAACGCCTATAGGGAAATTCGACCTTCCCAAATTCCCTGTTATTATAACCAAACTTCGATCCCGGGTTATAATCTCGACATTGTAATACGAGGGTTCTGCAGTTGTGCCCTATAATGGTGCCCATGATCCGTGACCACGGTGCCGCGACGGAACCTAGGGTTTCTTGTGTGCCGCGGCCACATGAGTTCTCGGCGGGGCGCGCAGTATCGAGGTCCGTGGTCATGATCCATTTTAGTCCCACGACTAATGTACTCTCTTTTATTTTGAACTTATTTGAAAAAAAAAAAAAAATCATGTTCATGCTTTTACGTGAATTTCTGAAATCCCTTGTGGTCGCAACCATCTTTTTCATTGCGGTTGCAACTTTTGAATCAATCCCTTGTTTTTCTTATAAACTCCTTGCAAGTCATTGTGTTTGACACTTTCCCTTTCCCGTTATTTGCCCTATGGGTTTTGCCTCTCCGAAATCTGGGACGAGATTTCTTTTAAGGGGGAAAGATTGTAACATCCTAGATGTTAATAGGCAATTATTTTTTTTATCATGTCATCGTCATGCATAGTCATTGAGCATCATGGCATAAATGCATTTTATATTTTAACTATAGTATTCATATTTTGTATATGTCGATTGAATTATTGATTGTGCCTTGATATGATACTTTTAGTTATGATGTTTGGAGGGTGATTTATTCCCTATTTGAAAATCAAATTTAAAAATTAAATATTTATTATTCTTACGTTCAAATAAAACTTTGAAAACCTACTTTCAAAATTATTAAGAATTTGAGGATGGTCATTAAAGCAAACCTGGAGATCTCGAGAAGTTGGACCATTTTCGTTTTTGAAGATTTTGAAGTTTTTATGCAATTTTGGGAGATATTTGAAGAAGAATGAAGCAAGACGTACTAGTACACGATTTCCAGAAGCAGCCACAGCTCCACCGAACTGCCTTGCTTGGTTGCCGTCGCCGTGAGTGGATTGGCCAGCTCCGTGGCGTTTCTCGCACCTGGCCACGTCTCTGTCCGCGTGGTCGAGTTCACGAAGGCGCTGGTCACCTCTTCATCCCTCCATGAGACTCGCTCGCTCTCCAGCTCTCTCTAGCTCTCTCTCTTGCTCGGTCTCTTTCCTTGCAGCCATGGCAGCCGAGCGCAAGCTTGCTGTGCCGTCGCTCCTGCCATCCCGCGCTACCTCAGCCCAAGCTGACCGCACCACCGCTTTCCTAAGCTCGCGTTGTGTCTCCTCAGCTCCCTCCCAGTCGCTCCCTCGCCACGCTCGCAGGCCGCCGGTACCGCTGCCGGCGTGACCCCCGCCACGACCACACATGCGGATGGCCAGGCCGCGGGCCGTCTCCGGTTGGGGCCAGGGCCAGGCACTGGTTCCGGTCCGGGGCTGCCGCGCTCCTCGCCCCCATGCTGCTCGCCGGCCGGTAAGGCCAAGGCCGGTCGCCAACGCGGTTCCTCTCCTCTGCTCGTGCGATGTTCGAGAAGAAGAACGAAGAAGAAGATAGAAGAAGGACCAACATTCAAATAGAAGCTTTCCTAGGATTCCCAATGTAAATTTCTTAACTCTTTTTAAATAGTGTTTTTACTCAATTGTAGTTTTATAAAAGTTTGAGGACTTTTCTGTAAAAGGGCCAAGCCAAGTCTAGACGGGCCGGCTTGCTGGTGTTATTGGGCCGGCCTGCTCACTGTTCAAGTTGGGCCAAGTCAGATTCAGCCCAAAAGTCATTTTCCTTTTTAGTTATGTTTTATTAATTTCTATTTATTTGAATAGTGCCTGATTTTGTGAATTTCATATAAATTCATGTAGTGCTTCAAAAAATTCTGAAACTTTTTGTGTAGCCTTCCTATGAGTATGTCTACTCATGAAAATTTTGAAACTTGAATTATGAGTAATTCTTGCATGTTTTAAAAATACAATCTTTAATTGAAAAATGCATCTTCCATGATTTTTAGAAAATAAAATATATTTCCAAAATTCATGAAAATTTATTTGGTGCTATTTTATGCTATGATCTATCTGTACAAAAAGTTTGAGATCATTTTGACAAAGTTTATGTATTTGTTATTTTATGCTTTATTTATTTAATTGTTAAATGTGATGTTTAGTGTATAACGACTTAGGTTTTTGTGTGACTTATGGGTTGTCTTGTGAATCTTGGATCATACCACAATCAAATGGTCCTTGAGAACTTCTTAGGCAATGGTGATGATATCTTGTAGAATAGTTCAACAAGTTAGTTTTGTTGGGTTGCAACTTTATCATGAAGGAAAATGGTACTCATGTGTTTATTATTTCATGCATCATCGCGCATCATGTTTACAATTCAATCATTATGAAGCATGCATTATTATTACGTGTAGTACATACGAGAGCGTCGGATCGTGTTGATGAAACTTCTGAGAAGGTCCATCCACCCGAGGTGTTGGTGTCAAGTGTGACGTGGGTGGTCCAACTTGAATCTAACTTTTCCCCGCAACACAGGCAAGCCCCGGTTACATTAAACCCTTTCTTGATGTTTTAAAAGTTTTATAGCACTTATGTCTATGCTATGTTGCATTAAGTAATTAGGAGTTGAGTGATAACCTAATTCTTTGCATTCGCATCCTTGTTTATTTCAATACCATCCTTGATAACCTCGTTTATTTCGAAAATGCTTAGTGATGCTTAGCCCCGCTTAATTAGTTAAGTTTTTCATCAAAATGTTTTATTTGAGGAGATGGTACTGTTTTTGGAAAAGAAAGAGATGTAGTGATGAATTTGAGATCGAGACGGGACGTAGGTTGAAAGCCGGGCGGGATACCTAGCCGTGCTTGTCCCGTGTTGGTCGCTTAAGGACCGTCCGTTGTTTGGCCCGAGTGAAATCGGACGTTTTGAACGCATATTGCGCTCGAGACCTTTTTGGTCAATGGCACGTCTGATTGGCGATCACCCAGGTCGGATTGACCCTAACTAGCCACATACCCGGGAAGTCGGATCTCGGTGAAGCCAAATCGGGAATGGCAACCACGCCTTTGGGAGTGGAGAGATGGCGGGAGTAGCGTGTACCCACCCTACCGGGTCAAACCGTCATTAGGGACGGGGTGGGGAGGTGGAGTATCGTGCTCGGGTGGCGCAGGCCTCGCTCCCGTTTTGGACAAATCGAGAAAATGTTGATATATGCAAGCTTAAGTGCTACATATGTCGTGTGGTTAGGGACCCCGGTTTGGGTATAATCGGTTCATGAATCGCCGTTGCTTTCGGAGAAGGAGACCCGATTCACGACCTTCATCGTAGTAAATGATGGAATATGTTTTTGAGGAAAGAGAGTTGAAATAAGAAAAATATGTTTGCTCTAGAATAGGATAACCTAGAATATATGAGCTACTAATCGAATTAAAAATATTAAAAGTAAGGATTCACTTATAGTAAGCTTTTTACGTAAAAAGAGTTCTTGATTCTTGCTAAAGCCTTACTTTGATTCCCCTAAACCCGCATTCCCGAGTCTTCTCTGTTTCTTTGTCGGGTAAGTCTTGTTGAGTACTCCCGCACTCGGGGTTTGTTAACCCTTGTTGCGGTGTTGACTCGTCTTTGTTAACCAAGGTTATGTCTGTGGGCACGACATGATCCGGTGTCTTCTAGTTCTACCTAGCTTCCACAAATTAAGTTCTCTTAAATGTAACTTACTCACATTTTGTAAAATTAATGTTATTATTCTTTTCACATTTCGACCGTATTTTTATAACAAATGTTGTAATATTGTAGCTACTCCTTTGTTGATCCCGGTATGAGTTATCAACGGGGCTTCTTAAGTTATCGGGTGTATCTCGCACAAATTTGTCGAGGTCTTTGGGACAAAGACGGTATAGGTGGGCCAAAGAATTAGGAGGTTACATTTACATCGCCGTTGCTACCATGCATTTTGGGGGGGTCTTTGCTAAGCGTTGGTTGTCATCAGTCGATGAGAATCTCGAAACTCTGCCATGGGATGGGTTTCTTGCTATGCCGCTAACTCGCTTTGCTAGAGATGAGAACGAGTTGCTCCTCGCGGCATCTCTTTCGATTTGCATGACCGCCTCGTCGATGAGTATATTACCCGCTTTGTGTCCTTAGTTGATGATCTCAAATCCTATACCAAGCACCCCGATGAAACTCTCAGTACATTCAACGCGTTTTTATTGAGGGGCTCGCGGGATGACATCAAAGCTGCTCTTATTGTTCATCGCCCACAAACATTGGATACCGCTTGCCTTTTTGGCTCAACTGCAGGATGAGGCGACGGCTGGGAAGCGCTCTTATCGATGGATGGATGGTATCCCTCTTTGCACGACCAATATGGGCTGGTGGAGCACCATTACCACCCCCACCTCCGAAGCCGGTGATTGCCGATATCCGCAAGCCTCAAGCATCCGGAGGAGTTTCGGTGGAAACACGCGGGCCTTACGTGCTTCTCGCCGTGCTCGGGGTGGTGTTACAAGTCTTGGCGGCAAAGTGGAGCCGTGAGCATCGTTGCGCAGTGAGAATGTACGATTCATCTTGTACAAGAGATCCTCGATATGTTTCCATCGATGTCGATGATACCGAGACTCCACCAGCCTCACCTACTTGCTCCTCAAGTTATGATGCAGCTCTCTTTAGCGTACTACTTTTGGGGTCTCTTCCAACAAGTCATTCTGTTTCTCAGGCTCTATACAAGGCATTCCTCTGAATATTTTGGTGGATTCAGGCAGTACTCACACCTTCCTGAGTCAAGCTGTGGCCAATTCTTTATCAGGACAGCAGCCATTGGAACCAGCTCTCAAGGTTCAGGTAGCTAATGGTCAAGTTATGCTTTGCTCCTTTTTCATTCCTTCTGCTGATTGGTCAGTTCAGCAATGCACCTTTACTGATGATTTGAAGATTCTGTCATTATCCACTTATGATATGATTTTGGGCTTAGACTGGTTATCAAGTTTCAGTCCCATGGGTGTGCATTGGGGGTCACAAGTGGATCTCCATTCCTTATCTTTGGTTCTACTGGTGCTTACTGTTGGGAGAGGATGCTTCTTTACCTCCAGGTTCCATCATTCGGTTTTGTGTTCTATCCAACAGCTACTACTGCTGAAGTACCCGCTCCGCATACAGTCATTGCTTACTGAGTATACTCACATGTTTGACCCCATAGTTGGCTTACCACCAAGGAGGGAGTGTGATCATGCAATTCCTCTAATCCCTAGAGCACAACCAGTTTTCATTCGTCCATATCGATATGCACCTCTCTTGAAGACAGAAATTGAGAAGCAAGTCAATGAAATGCTAGATCAAGGCATCATTCAGAAAAGTGTGAGTGCATTCTCCTCACCGGCCCCCTGCTAGTGAAGAAGAAAGATAACTCCTGGAGATTCTATGTCGATTATCGACAGTTAAATGCTATTACTTCCAAGAGCAAGTACCCTGTCCCAATCATTGAGGAGTTGCTTGATGAACTTCATGGGGCTTCCTATTTCTCCACACTTGATTTGCAATCAGGCTTCCATCAGATCAGAATGAAAGATGAAGATCAATATAAGACTGCATTTCAGACTCATTTTGGGCATTTTGAATTTAAGGTGATGTCCTTCGGTCTCACAGGGGCACCAGGATCATTCAATGAAGCCATGAACACAACTCTTCACTCTTGTCTCAGGAAATTTGTCGTCGTTTTCTTTGATGACATTCTGGTCTGCAGTCGTTCTCTGAAAGATCATTTGGTGCATCTTAAGACTGTTTTCACTCTTTTGTCTCGGGACAGATGGCAGCTCAAGCTGTCAAAGTGCTCTTTCGCCAGAACAAAGATCTCATGTCTTGGCCACGTTGTCAGTCATGAGGGTGTTGAGACTGATCCATCCAAGCTTGATGCTATCGTGGCATGGCCTACACCTGTCTCGGTCAAAGAATTGCGCTCGTTTTTGGGACTTGCAGGGTACTACCGCCGGTTTGTCAGACATTTCGGCCTCATCTCTCGGCCTCTGACAGCGCTTCTAAAGAAGAGGGCCTTGTTTGTGTGGACTTCACTTCACGATGATGCATTTCAGGCTCTCAAGTCGCCCTTATGTGATGCTCTAGTTCGGCTCGCCTAACTTTTCCAAGCCGTTCATTGTTGAGACCGATGCCTCGATGCCGGCATTGGAGCGGTATTGTCTCAAGACGGCCATCCCCGGCTTTTCTCAAAGCAAGGCTCTTGGCCCCAAATCACGTGGCCTTTCCACATATGAAAAAGAGTATATGGCGATCTTGATGGCAATTGAAGCATGGCGTCCATATCTGCGATTTCAAAGCAATTCACAATCTTGACTAACCAAAAAGAGCTTGACTCAGCTGTCTGAATAGCGGCTTCATACATACTGGCAACAGCGTGTATTCTCCAAGCTTCTAGGCCTGCAATACCGCATCTCTTACAGATCAGGAATGTCCAACGCAGTAGCTGATGCACTATCCAGACACCCAAATCCACAGTCTTCTTGTATGGTGATTTCTTCCTTGGTTCCAAATTGGGTTCGATGCCCAGACAGATGTTATTCGATGATTACTACGCTCAGGACCTGATCAGGAAGCTATCTGTTGATCCACAAGCTGTCCCTCATTATTCCTTCCGAGGTGGTCTCTTACGGTACAACAATCGAGTCTGGATAGGTGATGATGCCGTACTACAGCAACGTATCATGTCTGCATTCCATGACAGCAACTGGGGTGGCCATTCAGGGGTGCCCGTTACTATCAGTAAACTGCGTCAGTCCTTTGCTTGGAGAGGAATGAATTCGTCAGTTAAACAATTTGTTCAAGCATGTCCAACTTGTCAGCAGTCTAAGTATCAGCGCTCTCGGCCAGCTGGCCTCTTGCAACCCTTACCAGTTCCTGACTCGGCATGGCAAGTTGTCTCAATGGATTTCATTAGCGGGTTGCCTCCATCTAACTCTTTCAACTGCATTATGGTTATTGTGGATTTCCGACGAAAGTCTGAGTCACTTCATCGCTCTTCGTCATCCATTCACTGCTACATCTGTTGCATCGGCTTTCTTTCACCAGATTTATCGTCTACATGGTCTACCTGTTGACATTGTGTCAGATCGTGACCCCATTTTCACGAGTTTGTTTTGGTCCGAGCCGTTCAAGCCGCTCGGTGTCAACTGCGCGAAGCACATCATACCATCCCGAGTCCGATGGCCAAACGGAGAGAGTGAACCAATGTCTTGAAACTTTCTTGCGATGTTTTGTTCATGCAACACCGGCTAAGTGGAGTCAGTATCACGGCAAATTTGGCCGAGTTTTGGTATAACACTAGTGAACATTCAGCAATTGGCAGGACACCTTTTGAAGCTATGTATGGCTATGCACCTCGCCTGTTGGCAGTGGATCCAACAGCTGCTCATCATCCTGAGGTGTTTGCCTGGACCTCTGATCGGCAATGGATGGACCAACTGTTGAAACACCATCTGAACCGAGCAAAGCAGAAGATGAAGAAAGCTGCTGATCAACACCGTTCTGATCGGTCATTCTCTGAAGGTGACTTGGTTTATCTGAAGCTACAGCCGTATGTGCAATCTTCTCTTGCACCAAGATCACACTACAAGCTCTCCTACCGGTTCTTTGGCCCTTTTGCCATATATCCTGTCTCGTGTGGGCTCGGTTGCATACAAACTGGACCTTCCTGCACACTCGTCAATCCACCCGGTTTTCCATGTTTCTCAGCTTAAGAAAGCTGTTGGTTCCAAGCACCAGGTAATCGCTGCTTTACCTTCAGATTTCGCTCTCCATCTCGCTCCAGAACAGGTGTTGGCTTCTCGCGAGGTGGTTCGTGACGCTGCTCAAGTCGACCAAGTGCTGATCAAGTGGAACAACCTTCCCCAAGCCCATGCTACCTGGGAGGACCTGGAGGCGGTACGTCAAGAGTTCCCGAAGTTCACTGCTTGGGGTCAAGCAGTCGCTCAAGGAAGGGGGAATGTCAGCAATCTCCCTCGTACTCCTCAAGAGGAAGAAGCCCAGCCCAAGAAGTCAAGGCCTAGGAAGGAGAACTCTAAGTATTTCGGCCCAGAGTGGTCCAGCTAAACGCCTGTGAGCGTGCAAGGGCGGGACGCCCTGTACTTAAGAAAGGAGAGAGCGCCGTGCGCCGGCAACATTGTATTTGATCGAATTCGAATCCTAACACGAGAGCCAGCTGTTCTCTGCAGCTCGGCGTGCTACTTTTCCCTTCTTCTATCTTCTCCTCCAAGTTCTCCCCGATCCCCATTGTTGTGCTGTTCACATACTGCCCACGGGGCACATTGTTTTTATCTCTTCTAGATGAAGGAAAAAAAAACATGGTAGATACGATACGCACCAAAATAGAAGAATGACGTTGAGATGGCAAGCCCGTACATGCCGTGTTATCTTTCGTCAAAGGAAAAAAATGCCCTGTTGTCCTCGTTTTGTCGTTCTTGGGCTACTGCTGCAGTGGTGCTGTGCGCCGTTGCCTACCTGTCCACCCCGTTGGCCGGGCCTTGGCCGCTGTCAGAGTCCAGCCTCTGCCTGTGCGCCGGCGGCCGGCCGCCGGTGAGAAACACGACAACACCACCGATGTGTGCTCCACGCGTGCTCCTGGTCAGCCCGGCCGTACGTGAGGTTGACTTGCTGTTAGTAGGGTTACTAGGGTAGGCGCATCTCTGGATTTCACAGCTCGTAACGTCTGTGACTTGCTAAGCATCTTTTCTTTTGTGTTTTTAATAAAAACTTGGCGGGCATTATGGTTGGGCCTTCTTAGGGTCTGTTTGGAACGTAGGTTTTTACAGGAATTTTGAAGGTTTGGAATACTATAGGAAAAAAGCCCGTGGGTGCGTTTGGAACGTAGGATTCGTAAATTACTTTCCAGAGGAACGGCACCAAGCTAGGTATGTTTCACGGGAAAAAAAGAATCCACTCTGACCCCTTGTTTTCTCTTCCTTCGTAGAAGCCCGAGGCAACTTGCAGCAGCAACAGATGATTAAGTGTTTGATGATTATTTTATCAAAATAATAATCTTTTGTGACAAGGTGAATTTCAGAGTATATTTATTCAACGCATATTATTGGTGCATAAATGAGCGTATAAGATCACCATGGCTGAGCCTATGACACGCAGGCCCCATCTCTGAAATATTTCTAAAAGGGCAAAGTTCTCTCGACGTACGAGAGCTTGGGAGTTACATTGGGGCTGGAGTACATATTTGGTCCTGAGATATATATATATAAGTCAAAAGAGATTTGATCTCTGTATACATGCGTGTAAATGCTAGTATCAAAGTCCTGGGAAGATACGCATGTGGAGATGATGGACTCAATCTAATCCAAACCAGAGATGCGTATCTGGTTGCTTGGTCAAAAGTTCACGCATGGCCTCCTGCCCTATATAAACCAGCACCCTGGCCATCATTTGGCCCTCACGTTCTCACGCATCCACGCCCGGCTGCTGAACTCTCTTGCCTACCTAGGAGACGCATCTGCTGCTGCACGCCATCGTCCACAGCTGTCAAAGCCCTGTCGCTGAAGCACGTCGACGTCGCCCTGCTGCTTGTTCATCTTCACCTCAAGCCATCTGCGATCATGTCATCTGCGCTGGCCGTCGTGTTCCTCGGTGAGCATCTAGTTTAGATGTATTTTATTAGATGAGCATGAATACAACAGTTAGTTTGGATGCGTTAACTAGTTTATTAGATGAGCATGAGCGCAGCAGCGGCTTTATCTAGTTAGATGAGCATGAGTACAACAGCAGCTTTATTAAATTATGAGAGATGCATCTACTTTGAGCTAGCCATTGGCTCTGCAGTTTTCCTTCTACGCCGGAGCGGTCGTATTGGCCTGCTCTTTACTACTTTACACGATAGTGGAGAAGGTCGCATTGGCTTATCTCTATCGTTTTCTGCTACGCCGGAGCGGTCGTATTGGCCTGCTCTGTACTATTTTATACGATAGTGGAGAAGGTCGCATTGACTTATCTCTATCGTTTCCTTCTACGCCGGAGAGGCCGTATTGGCCCGATCCGATTATTTTACACGATAGTGGAGAAGGTCGCATTGACTTATCTCTATCGTTTTCTTCTACATCGGATAGGTCGTATTGGCCCCGATCCGCACTACTTCCTACGATAGTGGAGAAAGTCGTATTGGCTCATCCCTATTGTTTTCTACGCTTGAGAAGGTCGTATTGGCGATTGAGTAAGTCGTTGCAACCAAATTTGGTGTGGCGCACGAAGTAATGCAAGTGACGCCGAAAGGCTGCCCAAATGCAAGTGACGCTAAAAAGACTGCATACTGCGTTTTACTTTGAGCTTGTACGCTCATCTCAAAACGACATTGCTCCTTTTGCTATAAAATACCGACGCCGGGAGGCCGGCCGTTCGATCAATGGAGTAAAGCATCGTTCAAGCAATACTCTGTTGCGGATTTACTACCATACAATCGTCCACTACCTGTCTAGTGCCGATGAGGCTAGAGCGAAATCACGGCCGAGTGCCGACGAGGCGAGGTCACCACTCCACCGACACGCCCTAATTAACGGATCGGATACACCGTTCTTCGGGCACCGACGAGGCGAAAGCAACTTACGCGACGTCCGTGTTAATGAAGGCCGGCATACATGATGGGCACCGATGAGGCGATAGTCATCCCCTTCAAGTAACAATACATTCCGTTTACTTCGACGACGTGGCGTTGGCGATGTCACGACCAAGCTTCTCGGCGACACAAAGCCACCCATACTATTACCACGCCATATATCGCATATGACTGATGACGATCTATCAAATACAAGACGACCATCAAGCGCAGCTTAATCGGAGGTTTTTCGCAAGCTCGCCTTGCGGATGTAATTAACCGGTCGCGCCCTAACAGCCCGGGGAATCGGCGAACTACACAATTTTCCTACAAGTTAGACCTCTCCTTAAGCATGACGTAAGACGGAAGAAGACATCTTTTTCGTTGATCATGTATTTTGTATATTCAAGAAAGAATTAATGAAATATGTGGTTCTCGAATATGTGTGCATGTGTCCTTGCATTACATTATTTTATACTTGTCTTCGCTCGTTTTTTGACCAAACATTAAGCTCGATGCCGGAGAGTACGGCCGCCGGATAGGAGAGAGGAGCTGCTCGTCGTCGGCCGTGGCGCCGCCCGCCGCCGGAGCCCGCACCTCGTCGTCCCCGCCGATGCCGACGCCGCGCCCGACTTCCTCTCCGCCTCCGTGCCCGACGGCGAGCGCCGCCGCCGGGCTGCGCGGGGAGCGCGCCGCCGCCGGGCCTGGCCGGCGAGCCCTCCCGCCGGGCCGCGGGGAGCTCCGCCCCGCCGAGCCGCGGGCGAGCCCTGCCGCCGGGGCCGCGCGGTCGGGCTCCCACAAGCGTAGATGGCGGCCAAGCTCGGCCGGTGTGGTCGAATGGATAAAGAAGGAGTGGGAAAAAGAAAAAGAAGGAGAAAAAGGGAAAAAAGGAAAAAGAAAATATAGAGAAAAAGGAAAAAAAGTAAAAAGTAAATAAAATAAAAAAAAAAACTATTATTATTTTATTAAGCACCTATATTAAGCGTCCAACCGTCCCACAAAGAGGGTTATGGACAAAATATGCAACTAATTAACACAGTATATATTGTCATTTTATTAAGTACCGATAATGACTCTTTACCATTCATAGACTTATGATTCCTGTGATATGATTTCCTGTGTTCCAAACACCTCAAAGTATTTATTCCTGCGTTTTGAAATCCCGTAGTTTTTCACTTTTCGCTCTACTTTATTCCCGTTTTTTTTTTTTTTCCTTTGCGTTTTGCATTCCTCGTGTTCCAAAAACAGGCCCTTAGCGGGCCAGGCCTAATAAACCCATCCTTTGAGTAACGCTTAACGGTGCCCATGTCCGCCTTACTTTTCTTTTGTGACTTGTTTTACCCTGTCATTCTCACACCTGTTACAAAATAGCAATTTTTTCTTTGATGAAGAAACTTAATATATTAGGTACAGGTGTTGTCCTCATTTTAATTTAATGTGCCTATACGTGTGCAAAAATATCCCTGCAACTAGTCTGCCAAGCGCATCCTCTGCTCGAGGTCGTCTCATGAGCACATGCCCAGAAAAGAATATAGTGATAGATATGCTATAATAACAAGCCTAGAGATAATTTGGCTAAACCAAGACACATTAGTGATCCTTGTATTTTCTGCTCTAAACAAGAATCCGTCCCACATTATTCTTTGACTGCTGTAAGAGCAAATTTTAGTTACTGAATCTTAATGCAATCAATTCTTTGCAGATTTTGGGTTCTGAGTTCTTGAAATCTTGCTTCTCTGTATTTCCTTTTCTTGGAATAACATTCCTAAATAATGTAGTGCGTTGGGTCATTGACTCATTGGGCTGTTGGCCTGTTGCCTGCTGGGCTGCGTTGGTTCATTAGGCTGTTGAGTTCTTGTTATCGTTGGAATTCCTCCTGTGGGACACAGATATTTCGGATGAAATCAGAAGACCAAATCCACTCCTAAACAAAGCATCAGAAGAGGATCGGGCTTGTCGGCAGCTGAGCGGGGTGGGATCCCCCGATCGGGCCGTGCCCGGCGAGGTCCCGTCCGCCTCGAACGAGCTCCGCCGGACTGCGAGGTCCCACGCAGGAGCTCGAGCGCATCCCCGAGTGACGATTTTCCGCCTCGAACGAGCTCCAGCCCGAGCGTGGGATATGGCGAGCTCGACCTCAACAACGAGCTCTTCTCCGTCTCGAACGAGCTCTTCGGTATCCCCGGTCCAAAGTCCCGCTGGGGCGCGAGACACGACGTCGAGCGGCTACCCGTCGGCGCCGCAACCCACGGTTGATTCCGCCAGTGAGCAAGATCCGGCAGAGCCGCACGCGCAGCATGGTCCATCAGATCATGCCACGCCCGCCGTGTGCTAAGGACAAACGCACAAGACAAGAATGACCTCATCGGCCGAGATCGAGCTCCCCGTCGAGCTCTCCCGGGCCACACGTTTCCCGCGACATCTAGTACGAGCATTTAAGGCCCGACGGCGCCACCGCAGATCCAACCGCGACAACGGAGCGTGCCCTCCGGGCGGCGGAGCGGGCAGCACGGGCAAGGGGCGAGACGAGCTCATTTGTCCCTCCCAACACCGACCGTGGAGCCCGAGCTCGGGCGACCGCACGCATTTCGCATCGAATACGGAGCCGCCTACTCAATCCCCACGGCGACCGGCGAGCAGGCTACGGAAGAGGCGGCGGCACACAAGACGCCGGACCGCCCGGCGTGCCGACATCGCAAGACATTTCTCTCTTCACCCCCTCCATCTATGTTTCTTCTACTTCCGAGTCCCTAGCTCGGCGGCCTCCCGTGAGCCCCTTAAGACTATAAAAAGGGGGACACGGCCATCGGGGAGGGGGCAAGCTCTCTTGCACACTCGAAAACGCACTCGATTCACTCGATTCCACACACAACACAGAGACTTGGAGCCTCATCTCCCTCTCTCGCCGCTTGTATTCGCCCCGATACGGCGCTTTGAGCTCGATAGTGCCACACCTTTGGACTAGGGTGCTTTCGATTGCCCTCGAACCAAAGATAAACCTTGTGTCATTGTCCTTTGAGTTAGACCATCGTTGCACACATTAGCGGTCGACATTGTGACCGTGGTATACCACCCCACACCTCCCCGTTTTTTTTTTTTTTTTTTTTTTTTTTTTTTGGAGAATTTGGGATATTCCATGAATGGTTGTCTGTCCTTGCTGTTTTCTAGCTTGCCACATCATGACAAGCAGTGGTTATCTGTGTCTGAACATTTTGTTCTGATCGCAACGTGTATGCACATTTGCCACTGCAGTCTGTGATCATGAAACTATAGGGAAATCAGTAAACTTGTTGAAGCATGCTTGATGTTTAGAAGAAACAGTAATTTACAGTAACATCCTGAAATTTGCATTTTTTTTCAGAATATTTTAAAGCAAATTAAATATGCATTTTGTGATCATGCAAATATAGGGAAATAATATTTTTATATGAAATTAAAATCCATCATAAGACTAGATACAAAATTGAGCATACATTATGTGATGTCTAGATTTCAACTGAAATTGAAACTGATTTCAAATCCATTTGCAAAAGCATTTTGAAATGTGTTCAAACAAAAGATTCTCCCTCCTTTCTCTATTCTGGCACGTAGGTTCAAACTTGACCTAGCCTAGTTTCAAGGGCATAGCTCTTTCCAAAGACATAACTCTCTCGTCCGAACTCCAAATTAGGCCTTCCATATATATGCATCTTGATCGTCTCGACGAGATCTACTCTGTTGTGGCTCTAGAAGCTTTGTAGAGAGCTGGTGATGAAGAGCTCAAGGATGAGCTACATCTTTCTCCAGAAGCTACATCCTTTGTGTCGCCCGGTGAAGGCTCCCATCTGCTTCTCCTAGCTAGAACCCCACAAAAGAGAATGATCATGAGTACTCTCTTAGCGATCGTCGCTCTTCTTGAGCTGCAAAATAGGGTTGCAGTTTACCCTTTCACGAGAATCTCCTAGCGATTGGAATAGTGGGATGTGAGAAGGAGGTTGAAGAGCAAGAGTCTTCTTTCTACTAGGTGCGCCATTGGGACTAGAGATGAGGAAATTGTAGATCACCATGATTTTCTTTTTATAGAGAGGGTGAGGATAAGGATCGTCAAGGAAACAATATTCGTGTGACATTGATCACGGGTGAAGACGTGAACCTCAAGAGGCAGTCTTGACTACAACCGATAAGGATAAAGAAAAGGAATCAAATCGGTTGTCATAGGTGACGGGCTACACATACAGCCCGCACCTATGCCTAAACTAAAGGTGACGGATGGTAAACATAGACTATCATAAGCTGTGTCACCTTTGATCCACAAAGGTGACAGGCTATGTTTTGCCGGGGCCTTAGGAGGAGAAGAGGTAATGTGTGTCATCTGCGCATGTCACTGTTGTCATGTGGGTGAGTACGACATGTGCTCATCACCTTTAGGGCACTCCTAAGGTTGAAACCATCATAGTTTCTATAGACATTAATTATACGCCACCTAAGTATTTTTGCTGATGTGGCAAGATATTTATTGAAGAGGGAGAGCAAAAATCATTAAAAACAGGTCTACGTTAGAAATCAAGTCTACACGAGAATCAAGACATAACGAGATGTGATTGATAGAGAATAGAGAGAGAATGCACGTGATTAGATAAAGCATTATTCTATATAGAAACTATCTATTGGGACTTTGGAGTGCCCTTATGGGTGTCACTATAGGGCGGCTCTTACATAGATATTTTTATAATAATTTATTTATTTTATTATTTATACAAAATATCTAAATAGGATAAATGGTCAAAAATGAATTGTAGAAGTTAAATAATTTTATTTATGGGATGGAGGGAGAACGAAGAGAGGGCGACCTTGAAAAGCTGAAAGACACAGTTAGACGGACGTGCAGTATATGGCAGTGCGCTAGCAAATTGTGGGGGTGGGGGTTGGCGCTGAATGAGACCACTGGCCATTCAATTCCATTATTCCAATCTAGAACACATACATTGATAGCTAATGTACTCTATTATAATTAGAGCAAGTACTCCCTCCTTTCGTTTCGCAAAAAACAAAGCACTCCCTCCTTTGCTAATTAACTGTTGTTTGCGCTTCTCGAGAAGCAATTTTAAATAAATATATATTAATCTTAAAAATATTAGTTTTAATACCTATAATACATAATTAGTATCATTTAGCAAGATATTTGAATCTATAGTTTCTTAAAAAAATAATTTGAAGAGAACAGAAGAGAGAAGGTGACTGGCGATTGAAGAAACGCCGGCTCAGGCCGGGCGGATGGCACTGTGCCGTAGGTCTGCTGCCTGACCGACGGTGTGGTGTGGATGGAACTTTGTTGCAGCCGGTGACTTTGATAGCCCTCTTACGGCAACTCTTGCTGCGTGCGCGTCATTTCAGGAAGAAAAGGACACTGATAGCTCATTGGTCGATTGGTGATTTTGGAGGGAAGAGATTAAATTGGGTGTTTAGTTTCTGGGATGAAAATTTTTGGGTGTCACATCGAATATTTACTGTAGCACTTATGACTAATTATAGAGTAATTAGGCTTAAAAGATTCGCCTTCTCGTTTACAGCCAAACTCTAAAATTAGTTTTTTTGTTTAAACTACATATAATGCTCCATGCACGTGTCCAAAAATTCAATTTGATAGGTGAAGGTGAAAAATTTTGGAAACTGAGCCTTGTTTCATTATTGCCTCATGAATAGTTTTTTAAAGAGTAAATTGCACCGGCGGTCCCTACCAAAACTATTATGCGATTCTCATTCCAACCCCTAAACTATGAAATTGCATATCTAGATCATCCCTAAACTATTTAAGTATGTCCTCCCGATCCAAAACAGACACGCAACGGTTCATGTCATGCTTTTTTTTTTTTTTTTTTTTAAACCTGGTTCATGTCATGGTTCATTGGCTGATGTGGCGCTCTAGTGTGGAGCTGACATGTTAGTCCACAACTCATAATTACAAGATGGTCCCTAAACTATCATAAGATTCTCATCCAAATCCTAAACTATAAAATTGCTCATCTAGATCCGTAATTTATAAAAGTACTACAACCCCAGTCTAAAGCATCCTTTTCACATTCCATTGAACGACACATGGATTGCTAGATAGCCTTTCGAGCCTTTGGGGCCGTTTGGTCGGGCTCCGCCCGCTCCGGCTCTCAAACTGTAACAACACTGTACCATGCGAGGGGAGCGGGAGCAGCTGGGAGAGCCAAAAACACTAGCTCCAGCAGCTCCAAGCCTGTCAGTGAGAGAGGAGATAAGATGAGA
This sequence comes from Hyparrhenia diplandra, assembly GCA_015847255.1. NCBI lineage: Eukaryota > Viridiplantae > Streptophyta > Magnoliopsida > Poales > Poaceae > Hyparrhenia > Hyparrhenia diplandra. The sequence goes on from JADLZK010008755.1 coordinate 55,997, forward strand.
GACAAAAAAACAGCTTCAGTGTAGCTACAGTATTTGTCGGATGGAGAAGGAGCTGGTAGGAGCCATACCAAAGAGGCCCCTAGCTTTTTACTGAATTCTTGCCATATGATTCTCATCTTTATCTTGAAAGTAATGTCTTGACACCATCTGCCAGTATGGTTGCACAGGGGGCACATTGGTGGGCACTGTCATCAAGTGTCTCTAGATAGCCACTCAGTCACAGTGATATGGAATAACAGACCAACATACCTGAGGCTGTCTGCACTGGGTACACGACCCGTACTCCAGCATCGGTTTAACGTGAAAAATCTCTCGCACCGGGGTATCGCGAACCGGTACGGGACGGAGCGCTCGAGGGAAGCAGATCGAAGCGCAGCGTGTGTACGGAAGAAACGCAACAAGACGCGTAGGGCCCATCACATGGGGAGGGAGAGAGTGGAGAGTCTGTGCATGCATGGAAAGATGTGTCAACAGTGGACTCTACTATTTTAGTTACCTAAAATGTTATAAGTTACAAACTAAAATGCCAAATTAAATTCCGATTATGGCACTAAATTTGTTTCAATAAATCCTTTAAAACAAGATGTCACATGAATATATTTAAATAAAACTATAAGTGGACCCCACTAATAATAGTTGGGATAGAGAATGATATAAAGTATGGATGGGTGCGGGAAACCTGATATAAAAGGAGAGAATATCGATGACCAGGACAGAATATTCTCTTTAGAGTATGAATTTAAAGTATGATGAGTGCGATAGCCTGAGGAGTTGTTGCTGGCCAGTTGTTCCATATCAGATGTCCCCATGAGCAAACGAGGTGTCTTAGCACCCACTTGACAACAATGTCTATCCCAACGCGTCCCTAGATCCAACCATACTGGCAGATGATGTACAGACATTGCTTTGGACTAGGATTACAATACTTTAGTAGATTAAAGACCTAGATGAGTGATAGGATGGAACAAAATCCTCCTTTTCTTGATTCTTCAATCCGTTCTCCCAATACGATATACAGTATATATATTGTAGCAGTGATCTAGTGCAATGTTAGAAGGCCAAAAAAATTAAGTGTCACAAGTAAATTTCAGGTTAAAGACAACCACGTGACTATTGTTCACTAGATACAAAAAGAAAAACTATATGTGCATTCTATTTTCAGTGAGAAGGACTCTATGAACATATATGAAAAGCAGTTCTCTTACTATAATTCTATTTTTTTCAAAAATAATTCTAAAATAGATAATCGCACATGTATTGTGACCATATCTCCTAATCACATAACTCGCTTTTATGTAAAAAAAATATACTTATCAATTTTTTTTTACTTTATTTCATAATAATTATTATTAAAATTACACCAAACATCCCGCAGCAATGTGCGGGTATTCATCTAGTTATTATAAAACTAATTGCAGAACCATAGGACTAATTCACGAGATGACAACAGATGACAGCGAGTGCCTTATCTGCTGACAGCGAGTGCCTTATCACCTCCCCGAGAGATCAGAAATGGCACCCACAGTACTAGTCAATGAGACACACAACTCCCTGCTATACATCCGATCCAGCATGCTGAAGCTGATGTAGGTGTGTGACAAGTCCGGAAGCGACATATCACCATCCAGATACTGCATGACCTGTCGCATGGTTGGTCTTGCGTTGGGCAACGGGTGCGAGCACATAAGCCCAAGTTTTAGCACAAGAGAGATCTCTTCAGGGTTAAACCCCCCGGAGACATCGTGTCGTCCACGGCCTCCATGATGGAGCCTCTGTGCCAATGCTCGGCTACCCAGTTGACAAGGACAATACAGTTGTTCTGCTCGTCTTGCTGGACTGGCCTTCGTCCGCAAGTGACCTCCAGGAGGAACGCCCCGAAAGCGAAGACATCTGTTGCCGGAGTTGCCTTGCCGGTGTTCGCTAATTCAGGGGCCAGGTACCCCATGGTGCCGACCACATGCGTTGTCTGCGCACCTGCTCCGTGATCATACAATCTGGCGAGGCCGAAATCTCCCAGCCGTCCATTCATCTCGTCGTCTAGCAGAACGTTGCTTGCCTTGATGTCTCGATGGACGACGACGTTCTCCCACTCCTCATGGAGATACAGCAGCCCAGACGCGACGCCCCTGATGATGTGGAGTCGTCGAGGCCAATCTAGTGCGCCCTTGCTTTGATCATACAGGTACTTATCCAAGCTACCATTCGGCATGTAGTTGTAGACCAAGAGAAGTTCGCCTTTTCGCCGGCAGTAGCCGAGTAACTGCACAAGGTTGCGGTGCCGCATCCGTCCGATGCTCACGACCTCCGCGATGAACTCCTTCATCCCCTGCCTAGACTCATGGGACACCTTCTTCACCGCGACCTCCGTCGTGCCGGACTTGCGCAGAACTCCCTTGTACACGCTGCCGAACCCTCCTGCCCCGAGCAACTGCTTGTCACTGAACCCCTTGGTTGCGTGGAACAGGTCCTTGTATGAGAACCGGTGCGGCCCGAACGGGACCTCCCAGTCCTCGCGCAGCTCGGCGTACTTGAGCCGCCGCTGCACCACGGAGTAGATCGCCACGCCCACGGCCAGCACCAGCGCCGCTGACGCTATGGGGAGCACGATCACCAGCACCGTAGACCGTGGCTTGGGCCACGCACGCGGCAGGGCTGGCAGCGCCGCGATGTCCAGCGCTGGCGCCGGGCCGTCCAGCGCGAAGCTCCAGCCGAGCACCAAGTGGCGCGAGGAGAGGACGTCCGCCCCCGACGCGAACCCGACGTGCGCCGTGCCCCGCATCACCACGTCGGAGAGGTCGACGGCGGTCCGCAGCAGCGGCCTCGTGGGCCTGGCCACGCCAAGAGGGGCCATGGTCACTGTGACCTGCCTGGCCCCGCCGTCGTAGTCCACCCAGACCTGCATCGGGCTCCGGCTGATCAGGTTCAGGTTCCGAACCGCCCCGTGGCGTCGTCGTAGTACCCTGCGGAGGCGGCGCTGACGGACCTCAGGCTGTTGACGTCGACGCCGACGTGGTTGCTGTTCATGTCCTGGAACTCGGCGTTGAGGAGCGTGTCCAGCTCCACGGCGAAGATGCGCGCGCCGGGAGTGCCGTTGTCGGTGACGTTGAGGAGGCCCATGAAGCGGCCCGGCAGCGCGGTGGACAGCGCCTCCCTGCTCGCTGTCACGAGGAAGGCCATCCCGGGGCTGCTCAGCTCCGCGTACTGCCCGTAGATGGCGAAAGCGAAGGTGGTGGAGAAGGACCGCGCCGCCGCGGTGGCGTTCCGGGCGCCGGCGCCCGGGTCAAGGAACGGCAGCGGGGACGGGTGCAGCGCATGGCCCTTCGCCTGGACGCTGCCGTTGGTCAGCACCAGGAGGCCGGCCGGCGTCACGGCGGCCACGCAGTCGAGGGTGAGGTTCGCGCCCGCGAAGCCATTGTAGACGAACCGGCTGCCATCGCCGGCACCGGCGGCGCCGCCGAGCAGCAGGAGGAGCAGCAGCAGCGCGGCCAAGTGGAAAGACCGGAGCTGGAGCATTGCGTTGGGGGCGTCGCTTCGGATAGTAACGCTCGGTGTCTGTCTTTATATGGTCTAAAAAATAGAGGTCTCGTGCTCCCTTCATCTCAAAATAGATGTTATAAAGGATGCGTGTCGGTCAAACTTTTTCAAATTTGGTAGGTTTGTAGAAAAATACGTGCAGCATTTAAATCTCCAAATAAATTTATTAAAAAACTAGACTTAAAGATCCTTCCAATGATACTAATTACTTAGCATAAATATTTATATATTTTAATATATAATTGCCTGCATTTTAAGAACGTTGACTTAGGGAAGCGAGAATAACATCTATTTTGAGACGGAGGAAGTATCTTTTATAGTACGGTGTGTTTAGTTCCTAAAAAGTGAACCTGCACTATAACATTTATCGTTTGTTTGTGGTATGATGAAACACGAACCAACAAAGTGATAATTTCCAAAGAACATTATGAGTCACATATGTATTAATGTACTCCCTCCGGGATGATATTAGAAGTCGTTTTGGACAAGGTTTGGGTCAAACATCGGGAATATAAATCATCAATAACTTTTAAGTTGTTGAGTTTGTAAATGTAAAAATTATATGAGTAGATTTGTCTTTAAAAATACTTTGATAAAAGGATACATATATCACATCTCCATAAATATTTTTATAATAATAAGAGGTCAAAGTTGTGTTTTGGAGACCGTGTCGCTGTCCTAAAAGACTTCTAATAACATCCCGGAGGGAGTATTATATTATGTTTGGATGTTTTTCATGTTATATTTTCCAGCATAGTCATATTTAGGTGTTCAACATATTGAGTCATCCATACCTGAGACGTACTTCAGGGGGTGCAAGTGGCGTCCCCTCTTTTTTCATCTTGTGGTGGTTTTTCCGGTTATTCTAATCCTCTTGTTGTATTCAAACTCCCAACACACAAATGGTGAGTAACTCTATTCCCACTTATGCTATATGACGGATATTGAGATTCCCTCTTTTTGCAAAAAGGTTTCAATTTCAGATTGACATGCTAGAGAAGTTTTCAAGAAGTCTGTTTTTATCCTCTTAGAACACCCTTTATAGCGGTATGTCAAAAAATACTAATACCAATCCATGGTAGGCTGAGAAAATTTAGTCAAGACAGTGCTCTCAACACAGCCTATATACCACATGACAACATTCCCGGAAAACAAAGGGATGGTGTGACAAATAGATCGCATAAGATGAAGTTTCCTATGGAGTGGAGAAACACCATACAAGGTTTATGAAGTCCACTCATTGTTGAATTGGCCAACAGTGTGTCGTCCAAAGACATAAGGAGGATTGGGGCTCCTGGACCTTGAGCGTTTCGCTAGGGCGTTAAGATTAAGATGGTTATGGTTCAAATGGAAACAGAAGGATAGAGCTTGGGTAGATCTTGACCTCCCATGTGATGGTTGGGATCATGAACTTTTGCTTCATCAACAGTAGTGACAATTGGAGATGGGAGGGCTGCTACCTTCTGGTCATCCTCATGGCTTGATGGGAAAACACCAAAGTCAATTGCACAAAGTTTATTCAAGAAATCAAGGCGGAAGAAATAAACAGTGTACGAAGCGTTGAAACAAAACAGATGGATTACAAACGTGTTACTTATACATACAACACAAGAGATAAAGGAATATGTCAAGCTTTAGGGGGCGATAAATGAGGTCCAATTAGATGAGAAGAGAGAAGATTCAATACGTTGGAGATGGACTGCGAGTGGAGACTACACTACCAAAAGCGCTTATCTCATCCAGTTTGAAGGAAGCTTTACTCGGTTAACATTGACGGCAATATGGAGAGCTAAGGTGGAACTCAAATGTCGATTCTTTGCGTGGGACATTTGCTCCACAAGAAGATCCTTACGACAAATAACCCGCCAAACGGGCGGCAAAATGACTTGATATGTAAACTTTGTTCTTCCGAGCCGGACCCTAATCACCTTTGCAAATACCGTCCTTTTCCTCGCCAAGTATGGACACACCTAAAACAATGGCTAAACCTAATGGTTTTAGATTAGGTCACCACTTTAGGATCAATCCGCGACTATTGGCGCAGATGTAGAGCCAAGTTCGACAAAACGGAGAAGAGAAGAGTTGACGGTATCATGATATACCTCTGGTGGAGCATATGGAAGGAATGTAATCGGAGAACTTTTCGCAAAAGTCGCTAACCCCCTTCAAGTAGCTCATTTGTCCAAAGATGATATTCTACAGTTTGAGTTGACAACTAACACGACAACAAGTAACCTACGAACAAGTCGGGAAGCTTTGATTTGGTTGTTCATCCATGACCTCTGTTGGTCTTTGTTTTTGTCCCCTCGCTATAAGCTTCTTTGGTTTTACTAGCTGCAATGCAGTTCTCTTGTATATAGCTGTGTTAGTAGTTGTTTTTGTTAATCTTTTTAGTTGAGCAGGTTGGTAGTAGGCGTGAGTAGAAGTGGTGTTTTCCATAGTTTGTACTCTTTTTTTTCTTTTTATTCTTCTAATAAAAACACGGCAAATCTTTTTGCCGCCTTTCTAAAAGAAATTATGTACCATTGTTGATATGTTCAAGTAAATAGGGCGTAAATATTTGGTGGCAAAGTCGTTTGCATGCCTATAACATGACTTCTGTTCAATTTTGATGAACTTTGGCTGATGAACTTTGATACATCCAATTTTGATGACTGGATCCTAGGTGGAGATTTCAACTTGATAAGAATCCCAGAGAATAGAAACAAACCAAGAGGGGATATAACAGAGATGAGTATGTTCAATGACTTAATTTCAGACTTGGATCTTTCAGAAATCCCATTCAGTGGTAGGTCCTTCACTTGGAAGAGCAATATGCAACTGGATCCTCTTCTTGTCAAGTTAGACTGGGTTTTCACCTCCCCAAGCCGGCCCACCTCCTTTCCCGCAACTCAACCTGTACAACCTTTGGAGAAGCCAATTTCAGATCACATTCCCTATGTTGTTCACATTGGCACCTCCATCCCAAAATTAAATATTTTCAGGTTTGAAAACTTTTGGTTGGATCATCCAGGCTTCATGGAAACTGTGGATCTGTGCTGGAATAACTCCCCTCATTTTGCTAATCCTGTAAAACACTTGTCTACAAAATTGAAGCATGTCGAGCTGGGTCGAGAAAATGGAGTAAAACTCTATCCAATCTAAGCAAACTCATCCACAATTGCAAATGGGTCATACAACTTTTGGATGGTTTGGAAGAGCAGAGACCCCTATCCGTAAGAGAGTCGCCTTTTTAGAATCCTAGTCAAACAAACACCTAGCCACCCTTATAGAATCCAAAAGAAAATACTGGAGACAAAGGAACACTGTTAGATGGGTAAAGTTTGGTGATGAAAATACTCATTTTTTTCATCTAATGGCCACCATAGCACACAAGAGAAATTTTATTGTTACTCTTCAGGATAACAATGGTATTCAAATTTCAGACCATGAACAGAAAGCAAACCTTTTATGGAGAGCTTTCAAAGACAGGATGGGAGTGTGCCACTTCCACCGGCCTAAGCCGTGACCTTTCAAATCTTCTAAGTGTTACGGACCTATCCGGGCTAGATATTGATTTCAACGAATGAGGAGATAGAATCGGTTATCAAGGACCTACCAAATAACCATGCTCCTGGCTCTGATGGTTTCAATGGAACTTCTATTAAAAAGTGTTGGTCTCTCATTAACCAAGACTTCGAAGACTATTCAATGAATTTTGCTCAAATAATTGTGACGACAAGCATCAACTCCTCCCACATGCATCGATTCCTAAAAGGATAACCCTGCACGTGAATGACTACTGGGCCCATCTCCTTGACAAATTACTCAATGAAATGTATCACAAAGATCCTATCAGCAAGATTACAGTCTGTCATATGTGACATCATACATGCCAATCAATATGGTTTTATTAGAGGAAGAACTATTCAAGACTGTCTAGCATGGGCCTTTCAGTTTCTCCATTTTTGTCATAATTCAAAGAAAGAAGTGATCCTCTTGAAATTAGACTTTGAAAAGGCGTTTGACAAGATAGAACATCAATTTATTCTTGAAGTGCTCAAAAATAAGGGTTTCTCCAACAAATGGATAACCGGGTCAAAAAACATTACGTCTCTTTGGAAGCTCCTCGGTCATCCTGAATGGCATTCCTAGAAAGAGTTTTAAATGTCTAAGGGGGGTGAGACAAGGTGATCCTTTATCACCACTTCTTTTTGTTCTAGGTGCTGATCTCCTGCAAACCCTCATCAACAAAGCCTGGAGGGACGATTCCATAAACCATCCCCTGTGCAATAACTTCTAGGGAGACTACCCTATAATTCAATATGCAGATGATATCCTCCTAGTTCTACCGACAGATCTTTTGCATCCTTACGAATGTCAAAGATATCATCAAGTGCTTCTCGTAATGTTCGGGCTTACATGTCAATTTTGGTAAATCAAACATGATCCCAATAAACATGAATCTTGTGAGCAATGGGAGTTGGCTGCTATTTTTTGGATGTCAAGTTGGCGGTATGCCTTTCACATACTTGGGTCTTCCTCCGGGGACAACTAAACCATTAGTAAGTGAATTTGCTCCACTAATTAACAAAGTTGAAAAAAAGGTTATCGTATCGGGAAACTCCTCTCCTACAATGGTAGGCTCATCCTGGTAAACTCAGTCTTCTCCTCCCTCCCTACTTTTTACATGTGCTCCCTAAAATTTCCTCCCCAAGTGGTAAAGCGAGGTGGATCATTACGGAAAAAAACCGCTTATGGAGCAAAGGAGATGTCGATAGGAGAGGAAGGTGCCTAGTAGCATGGGAAGAAGCTTGTAAACCCAAGGATGAAGGAAGGCTTGGAATCATTGACATAGAGAGACAAAATGATGCTCTCCTCACGAAACATCTTGATAGATTCTATAATAAAGCCGATATCCCCCGGGTAACCCCGACTGGAGCAAATTATACTCAAGAGGAGAGAATCCACCTCATGCCGAAATCCCGGTGGCTCCTTTTGGTGGAAAGATATCATAAAACTCTATGAGAAGTTCAAAACTTTGGCACACTGCAATCCAAAAAAGGGTGATTCAACATTATTTTGGATTGACATTTGGGTAGATCAACCTCTCCAACGAGAGGTTTCCACAACTCTTCTCCTTCACAAGAAAGCCAAAATCTTTGCATCGATTCTATCTAAACCGGACTTTTGAAAGAATCTTTAACCCGACTTTATCATCGATTGCCAGACAGCAACATGAGGAACTGAGTTCAATTATTGAAAATATGAATCTTGATGAAGATACAAATGACTCTTGGATCTATAGATGGGGAAATAGTATTTTTAGCAAACAAAAAAGCTTACAAGGCCATGTCGACAGCCTCTCAAGCATCCCTCTTTTTCAAATGGCTGCGGAAAGGAAGCAATCACGGAAATCAAAAGTTCTTTTTTTGGTTACTTGTCGGGGGACAGCATAAACACAAGGAATTTGTTAAAAAGAAAGAATATGCACCTACCAAGCTACATTTGTTGTCTTTGCAATCTTGACAAAGAAAGAAACATATCTACACCTATTCTTTCGGTGCCCATTCGAAGGGATTTTGGGACTCTCTCAACATTCATTGGGACACATCCATGAATCCCTTTGATATGTTTATGAAAGCCAAACATGATTTCCATAATTACATATTCAGAGAGATAGTTATTTGTGCTACGGTCGCTATGGAAAACTAGAAACAAAATTATTTTTGACAATGGCCGAATGAAGTTCAAGAATGGAAAAGGATCTTCCTTGAAGAATTTGGCTTGACTTGTATCAAAGCCAAAGCTCCAAAGGTTGCCGATTTAGATTCTTGGAGAGTTAGCTATGTGTAATTCCGTCTTTTTGCTTTTCTTGGGCTTATTTGCCTTGTAATTTGTAACTTCTACCCATTCTTTCATTTAATTAAAAAAAAAAATAGGTCGGGCCTCCCGACCGGTTCGGTCAAAAAACATGACTTCGTTGTAATTACTCTTACATTTTTTGATTTTTCTCTATCATTTCTTGGGCATGTACAAAAATGATGGAAGTTTGTCTAGATGGATCGACTGTTTTTAGCTACTCGGCTAGCCGCAGGACTGCAACAAGTGCAGCCGAGTAGCTCTTTGATGCTCTTAGAAAAGCTAATTCATATACTACTATTAAAAAGGGAACATATGTAGTGCTAACCAACATTTCGTGTAAACCCGTGCAAACCATGACAAAAAAGTTGTCTAAATTCCCCCAAAAAATCACACATGTAGATGATACGATGATACACAACCTTGCAAAATATTTTTCTTCAAACTCGACTTCGTTTGTGAGATATAAAAATAACAAATTTCAAGCGTAAAGTTGTCCACATGATTTGTTAGAAATTTGTTATTTTTATATCTCACAAATGAAGTTGAGTTTGGATAAGATACTTTACAAGGTTGTTTACCATCATATCATCTACATGTGTGATGTTTTTAGTGAATTTAGGCGACTTTTTTACCGTGGTTTGCACGGGTTTGTACGAAATGTTAGGTTGCACTAGATATATTCCCATTAAAAAGATGCTAATGTTCTCTTATCTCAACCGCTTTAAACCTTTTCCATTCTCGGCGAGTGGCGCAACCACGACGACCGAGAACGACGATGCAATAGATGGTCGAGGCCGGTCCCCCAAGAGCGGACCCGCCTGAACCTGCGCGTGTAGTTCTGGTGAGTTGCGTCGTCTCCTCTACTTCCGGCTTCGTCCTCGCATCGCATTGATCCGGGGCGAACGACTCTTGGGATCTGTCGACTACATGACTTTTGTTAGAAGATTGAGGATCACTAACGGCGTAGATCGAGGATGTTTCTCATGTAAACAACTTAGATAACAGTAAAGACTCATGAACCTACTACAAGATCTACCGGAGGAGTGCGAGAGTAAGAGAGAGAGAGAGAGAGTTCGGGGTACCACTTGAGTCGGCCATGGAATCTTCGGTGTTCTCCTCTATGCTAGGGCAGCGACGGTCGGTGAAGCGGTTGTCCGGAGGTCGATGCAGCAGCGGTGGTGGAGGACTTCCCGTCACTGGTTGCGACCCTCTCGATCGGATTAGGGATAGGATCTCGGCGGGACAAGTGGCGGTGGTGAAACTCGTAACCTGTGCCCCGTCTCTCCCACCCCCACAATTTATTGCCGCAGCAGGATTTGGGGCCCTCCAACCACTAGTGGGTTGGGCTCCCCGATCGAGGGAGCAGATCAAGTTCCTTATTGGGTCGTGGGTCCAAGGAGAAGAGATCAAATACTAACAACTTTTTCTTTAGTTTCAGAACCGCTCAAACTTGATCATTGGGTTCTTCTTCTCCTTGTTACTGATGAGACTGTTAGTTACAAAATCTTGACCCAATGAATTCTTTGCACATTTTGGGCTAAGATTACTGCATTCTCTTAAGAAGCAAGGGTTCTGGGTTCTTGAAATCTTGCTTCTCTGCTATCCAAACTGTCAGTTCAAGAAACTAATTTCGCAGCCTTTCTCGGAATAATATTCCTAATAATGTAGGCTTTAAAAGTTGAAATCCCCCCCATGATGTGTCGCGTTAGTTCATTGGGATGTTGGGCTGCGTTGATTCATTAGGCTGTTGAGTTTTGTCATCGTTAGAATAACTCCCCATGATGTGTTTTTTTGGATAATTTGGGCTATTCGCCATGAATGGCTGGCTGTCCTTGCTGTTTTCTAGCTTGCCACATCATGACAAGCAGTGGTTATCTATGTCTGAACATTTTGTTCTGATCGCAACGTGTATTCGAAGTTGCCACTGCAGTCTGCTTGTTTTGGTTTCCTAATTCCTAAACACCAGTGCTCTGCCGCACTGCAACAGCCACCAGCGGTGCCCGTCGGTGGCCCAATCCACGGACGATCCACTACGTGTGGGCAGACGATACGGGAGCTTTCAACCCGCTTGTCTAGAGAATGCTACAGCTCGATGGCCGGTCCGTGACTCGCATGAGGAGAGATTTAGCAGCCCAACTGTTGGTGAAGCCAACGTCCTCGGCATCACGCTGTGCTTGTGGGCTCGCTCCAACCGGCGGCTCACCTGCCTTCCATGAGCAGGCCATGTTCTTTCTGGGCTTTTTTTCCTGGTAATCTCTGCAGCACTTGTTGTTTCTCTTCTCAAAGGTGTTTGATTGATCATACTGATAAGAATACATATGCTGACTTCAATACTGATGAAGTATGTAGTTTTGTAGTTAGGCCTTTCCTATGAGAGGTCAGTAAACTTGTTGCATGCTAGATGTTTAGAATACTGAATTTAGTCCGCTGTAATATTTCTTCTCCAACAGTACAATATAAAAGATCCCAGGGTCTAATAAACTTGAGTTTAAGCAATCGATTTGTCGCTTCATTTATCCTGTCATGCATATTACGATTGAAACGCCTAGTCTTATTGGATGTCGACGAAATAAGACTTCGTTGCTTTCATCTTGGTGGTAGTAGCTGGTATACGAAATACAGAGGTTAGTGGTCTCGTGCACGGTCACATGTCCTCTGGACCACCTCATTTCTAGGTCAAAGCGAAAGTCTTTGTTGGCGTTGTGGTTCCTTACCTACCAGCCTCCATCCATAATCATTCATGCACACAGAAATTAAGAGTTAAACGATGTTAATGTTACTTTGAACATATTTTGCAATAATACATGTTGCCTCTCCAACTTTTGGTATACGAACACCTCACAACTTGAGGTATTCTCGGCAGTATATTAACACAACAACAACAAAAAATGAAACAAAAACCTCTCCCCTTGAAATTCTTGAGAGAACGAATTAATAGCATCACAAAGAAAAAAAAAAACAGAAAAACAAAAGAATTCATGAGCAATCTGTCAGCTCGCTATGTACACTTGTAAATTCGCAATCCCCACTCATGCCCTGCTCAGCGTCGGCGGGCTCTCCGGTCTCTTCACAGCGCTGGCATACCGGCTCCGCAGCGGGCTCTCCGCGTGCACGGCCGACATGACGTGCCTCTTGCCCTGCCGGCTGCCCGTCTCCGCCTCCGCCTCCGCCTCTGCCCGGTCGTCGTCGACGACAGTGACACTGTCCACGCAGGCCTCGACGACCTGCGCCGTCACCGTCGTCGCCGGCGCCGGCGGCGCCGCCTCCGCCGCGCCGACCGTGAACACAAACGGCCCCATGGGCACGTCATCGTCGAGCGCCAGCAGCGGCTCGAGCGCGTCGACGACGTCGCGCATGTTGGGCCTGGCCTTGGGCACGCTCTGCAGGCACTGGTGCGCCACCTTGGCTGCCTTCTCGGCGGCGCGCGCCGAGTACTGCATCTCCAGGCTCGGGTCCATGAACCGGTGCAGCCTGTCGGCGCGGCGGAGGTACGGGCGTGCCCAGTCCACGAGGTTCTGCTCGCGGCGGCCCCGGCGCTTGTCGACGGAGCGCCTGCCCGTGAGCAGCTCCAGCAGCACCACGCCGAAGCTGTACACGTCGCTCTTCGCCGTCAGGTGGCCCGTCAGGATGTACTCCGGCGCCGCGTACCCGTGCGTGCCCATCACCCGCGTCGTCACGTGCGTCGCGTCACCCTGCGGACCCTCCTTGGCCAGCCCGAAGTCAGACAGCTTCGCCGTGTAGTCCTGAAAATGAATTCCAAAAACTTGAGGTCAGACACGATTCGATTTCGACAACATTTTTTTTTTGGAAAATTCGGCAACAGTTGTTTGAGGAAAAGTACTGTGCATTGTGGTGGTTGGGATGAATAATACATCAACTGTTTGTTGCGTTTCTTGTAAAAAATAAAAATATTTGTTGCGTTTTGCAACTGCTACAGAGCATCTATCAGGTTCCAAAATCCAAACTAACCACAGTATTATAATCCTCCTACAGCTATGTTATCCCTAACGGCCGGCATCTAGAATAAAACCAGAGGCTTTTGCGACTAATTTGTCGGTAGTTGCAAAACAAATCAGATTTGAGCACGAGTGTCTACTATTCCTGAATGAATGTGTCAGAATTCTTAAGAAGGAAGGGTTTGACACGGAACGGTTGACAACGTGCGTGAGCAATTAGCATGGTTGGCGTGTAGGTAAGAACCATTTTATCTAGCGAAGAAAAATACAGGTCTCTTGGTAATAAAGAATCTGTGACGTGATAGCGACTAAGCACCCAATGGGGCAATTCTTTACCGTCCTAAAATTGCTCACTCCGTCAGTAAAGAGGTCGGGTTGGCATTCTTTTTGTGGAAAATGTGCTGTATGCTAGCTGTTGAGTGTTGATGGAAAAAGAGATTGGCAGATTGGACTTGGTGAGGAGGCTTTGCTTACCGAGTCGAGAAGAATATTGGAGGCCTTGAAGTCGCGGTAGATGACGGGCGTCTCGGCCTCGTGCAGGAACGCCAGCCCCTTGGCCGCGCCGACGGCGATCTTGAGCCGCGTCGACCATGGCAGCGACGCCAGGAGATCTGCAGCCAGGCACATGGGACAGGATCTGTTAGTCAACTCATCGATCGGAGACACCCAGATTAGTAGTGTGGTGGTAATCTGAGTAGTGCTTACTCTTGAAGAGATGGTTCTCGAGGCTCTGCCTGGGCATGTACTCGTACACCAGCATCCGGTGGTCGTCCTGATTGCAGAAGCCCACCAGCTTGACCAGATGCGGATGGCTCAGCATCCCGAGGTACACCACCTCCGCCTGTACGTCCATTCAGAGACAAGACAGCGCAACAAGATCAGAAATCAGATCAGGACTCGATTCAGATTCAGATTCATCGTCAGAACGCGAACCAAATCAGAAGACAAGCTGGAGGAACAACTTACCAGCCACTCGCGATGGCCCTGGACGCCGTCGCTGTCGAGGTACTTGACGGCGACGTGCTGGGGCAGGAGCCCCGGGCGGAGTTTCCCGTCGATGAAGCCCTTGTAGACGGGGCCGAACCCTCCTTCGCCGAGGAAGTTGGAGGTGGAGAAGTTCTTGGTGGCGGCCTTGAGCTCGTCCAGCGTGAAGGCGTGCAGCTTGGTGGTCTCCAGCTTCTTCGACAGGTCCTGCAGCGACAGCGACCGCAGGTTTGCCGTGCTCAGCCGCCGCAGCGTCGGCTTCCCGCCGGGCCGCTTGCTCGCCGCCGGCCGCGCCGCTGCGGCAGACTCCTGCTCCCGCTCGCCGCCGGACCCGAAGCACCCCAGCAGGCGCTCCCTCAGCCCCATGATGATGATGACCAAATCGAAACCACCCGCGCGTACGTACGCTCGCCGGCGAAGAGAGCCTTGGAGCTATAGAGGAGGGTGTCGGTCGCTGGCGAATGGCGAAGTGGCGAGGTGGAGGACACGGAGGCACGGCGCGGTGGCCGGGGTATATAAAGGAAAGGCAAGTAAGGCTTTGTGTGGGCGGGCGTGGCTTCGAGGTGGGTGAAGGTTGGGGAAGCGTCGCCTTTTTGACTTTGTTTGGGGGTAGCCGGGTCGCTAATTCGGCAGGTGATGGAATTAGCAGGGCCCAGTGAGTGCTTGAATCATTGGTGATGGTGCCGGCCGCGGCCGGGCTCGGTTTGTAACACTATCCGCACTGGTCGTACTTTAAATTCATTCTTTAAAAGAAATATTTCGTCCTGATCATCCATATTCTCTCTTTTATATCCAGTTTCCCCACACTCATCCATACTTTATATTTTTCTCTATCCCAACTACTATCAGTGGGCTCCACTTATAATTTTATCTAAATATATCCATGTGAGATCTAGTTTTGAAGGATTTATTGAAACGAATTCAATAGTGTAATCGAAATTTAATTTGGCTATTTGATTTGTGAGTTATAATATTTTTTAGATAGTTGAGATAGTGGGGCCCGCCACTGATGCATCCTCTCTCTCCAGCTGCTACCTCCTCCCACGCACGCTGCCTCTCACTTCTCGTCCAACGTGGTCATGTGGCGTAGGGACCGGAAGCACGCTGTCTGTACCGTGAAAAGGGCGGTACTCAAGGGTGCCGTGTCTTTTCCAGTACGTGTAGACCTATTTACGTTAAAACGAAACTGAAGTAGCGCTCCCAGTATAGCAATGCAGATAGCCTTATAGGGAGAAAGCTTGGTTAAACTTAAACATATCATATATTATTATTTTTTCACTTTTTCTATCGGTAAGGTGCCTGCCGCACGCGATTTTAGCGGACCGCTTCCTCGTCTCAACTCCGGTGGCTCCTTCACCTTATCCCTTCCCCTACGACGAGCATCTCCTCCTCCTCTCCCTCCCCTCCCCTCTATAAGTTGTTCTTCCTATACAAAGCTTTGTGATTTGTTTTTCTCTATCGGGGAAGATGGTGGTCGCCGTGGATGCTAGGGTTCGCCGGAGTTCGCTCGGCCCTAGCTCGCTGGAGCTCCGGTGAACCCTAGCGCCCAGGGCGGGGTGGTGGCGGGGGAGCGCGGAAACAGAGGGCGGCGAGAGGAAGAAGATGAACAATACCGGCGAGAGGAAGAAGATAAACAGTGTCAGGCTAATCTGGAGCGTTCATTTCGGATCGTGTTCTTTGAGATTCGTCTTTTTGAAATGCCACCTTTTTTCATGCACCTGAAATATAGCAACTCTATTATTTTTTTTATCGTGTCGAGACACGTTTTTCATTAAGCAAAGGTGCAGTTTGCTACATAAATAAGGTCATCTCAACATGGTTTCTTGGAGTGTTTCTACATAAATAAGGTCAGTCTCAATATGGTTTCTTGGAGTGTTTTCAAGCACATTAAATGAAATGCCACACCAGCAAGCCAACAGATTTGTAGTTTTTGCATGAACAAGGAGGAGAGAAGGAAAATTTTTCATCCCCGTAAAACGAATCGGCGTTGTGTCGTTTCATCCATGATTCATATTGTGCGCAAGGTCCCAAGCCGTGGGATTGTGCTTGACCGGGCGGCCGAGGAAGCTAATTCAGCACAGGTTGAGTGCTTGAATCATTGGTGATGGTGCCTGCCACGGCGGGGTCCGGTTTGTTATCGGTGAAAGCTCGGTTAAACTTAATTATTATTCCATCGATAGTTTCAAAACACGTTTTTCATTCAGCAGGGGTAGAGTCTGTTGCACGAATAAGGAACCACGGTATGGCGTTGGTGATCGCTGATGTGCGCATCCATGTATCGATCGGTCGATCGACGCAGCCTGCCTACCTAGCCGGAGCCGATGGGGACGCGCCAACTACTGGTGGACGAAACCGGACCCGTTCTTATCGGCAGGGTTTTTTTTTTTTTTTTTTTTTTTTTGAGCATCAAATTTTTTGGGCAGTTGTTGATTGATGTGTGTGCTATATACAGTATATCTTTTATCGGTTTTGTTTATATTTATTTATACAGAAGACGGTAGCCGGTAGGGCAGTTTACGGATCGATCGATGATGAACAGGATCGATCGTACGTGCTAGGCGATCTTTTTCTATAGTTGTGCGTTCCAACTCCCAGCAGGCCAACAGTCGATAGCTGTATCTGTATGCGTACTTGCCGGCCCTTCGTTTTAAAACCAGATCTTTGTCGTTATTGCTCGTGCAAAACTTCATCTGTGTCGTCATCATATACTATACTAGCGGGTGGTTTCGTTGGTTGGTTCGGTTGTGTGTCTTCTTATCATTTTTGTATTTAAATTTTGTATGCTTCGATTCCCTGGTTAGTTGCATGATTGATCCAGAAGAAAATGAAGTAAGCTGTACCTGTTTTACTAATATAGAAGGAATTCACGTGCTTAAAAAATACAGAGCTAGTGAACCAAACCGGTTTGCCTGCCCTAGCTTGTGGTTATCCTTTTTCTCCAAAGACGGCAGAGCTTTCCCACATTCATATATATATCCAGAAGCTCAAAGACACGCAGAGAGGACCAGAAGAGGTGACGACGACGCGCACGTTACATTAGTGTGTGTTAAATTAAGATAAGCACGTCAAAACTAAGGTCTGACCATTTCGTTCCCACCGCCATTCATATATTCACCCTTTCGTGAAGCATAGGAACTTACTTACCACTAATTAAACAAAATACAGTAGTTTGACCTAACTGAGCTAAGTAGTGTGCCCATACGATCCATCGACACTTTTCAACATTCTGTAAAAAGAATCTCTCTCATTCAACACAAAACCAATGTATGAACTCATCCACGACCTATTACACGGATCAACTGCAAAAAAACTTCCAATCGCGTGGAAGCTTCAAAGGATACATACGCGTCACCTGGGCCAAGTATTTATTACGTAAACACGCACTGACCGAACTGGAGTTGGTTTCACATGTCTCTTTTGGAACAGCTTTTTCTTTCACGCAGATTTGGTGAGCAGAAGGTGGCAGAGCTTTCCCCCCAGATGTTAGAAAAATTAGTTGGTCGTCATTGCTATTTCCATAGTCCCGTGGATGGGTACAAGTAGTAGTTGCAGCTGTTGAAGTCGTTCAACGGGCCTATTCCTCTTTATCGTTCCTCTCTGTTAAAGAAAAATCAAGAAGAAAGAAAGTTACTCTCTCCATTCTTTACTATAAATGAAGAAGATTAAAGGAAAGGCATCCTGGTAGTGTAGCCTGTTGGATGTTGGAATAAATTGACTCTGGTCTGCTTAGGCCGTCCCCAACGCACCAGGTGGCGTACTGCCTCATGTCCAAATCAGCTGTAAAACTTCCATGTCACCATGAATGGTAGCCTTGCAGAGTGTCAGATTCTCCTGCAGAAGAGGCCATTGCCCCATCTGACAAAAGTTAGAAGCAACAAGCAAACACCCGCTGCAGTGGGAGAAATAGCCTGGGGACCGCACCTGCTCCTGCTTTCCCACCCAACTTTATCCGGCTGTGTGCGGGCACAGGGGACCATGGAGAGGCAGCACGCATACCGCCTGCGTTGAGTGAATGGTGGTTCTAATCCATCCGGCGTACGTGGAACCTGACAATTTCTCTAGGGCTAACGCTGCTGTATGCCTCCGTTGGGCGTGCCCTTAGTGCGCTTATCCATGGTAATCACAAGTTACATGCAGCCAGCAGTAAAGTGGTAAAACGGTTATATGACAAAAAGAGATAGAAGGTCGATGTTTCAGCCTCTGATACAAGACAGGAAATGTGGAATGTCATATTGCAAAGTTTTTTTCTTTTTTTTGGATGGAACATGTTGCAAAGTTATCTGAGTGGAAACTAAAGGGGCTTTGCTTAATTATATGTCGCGCACCCATTCAGCGCCACGTCGTAAATTGTTCCCAATGACAGAGACCCCCACCACATTGGAGTAGTTGCTATGATTCAAATCACATATATTCATCTTTTTCAAAGTGTAGTTCGCTTAAGATTTTGTTTGGCTATTCCATCTTATATGTACAAAATTAACTTCAATTCACTTCAAGACATGTGCATCGATTATTGAGGTGAATATCAGCACATCTAAATAAGCCCTTAGTTCTATGGGTTCATCCTATGTCATGTTTAACTTTAATTGCCTTTTTAAAGTAGCACCTATAGATTCAAATAAATGCATTATCAATACATATTATTGCAAAGAAAATTAATAAAAGTAGGTAGATTTTTAATGTACGTATGCATACCCTGGTTAAAGTTTAGAAATATCTCATTTACAAGAGAACAAAACTAAAATGGACTATAATTTGATGAATTAGATGAGTATTTGTCATGCCTTCCCCAAATTCCTGGCCGCAGATAGAACCTTATGGTTGTTCCTTTTCATAAAATCAAGCTATTTTTTTAGATTATAAGTCAATTTAGATGCTCGACACTTGTGCTTCTGGCTCTTTGTTACTTTCACCTTTCTCTTGTACTCGACTATTCCCCAATCACTCCTCGACAAATGCATGCTCGTCTTTGTCACGGTCCAAATTCTTTCTCATGTCATTGTAGCACTTCCTTCAAGCGATGATTTGGGAGGGCCTATCACCCTACAATTCAGTGTATTATTGATGATAGGAGTGAAAGAAGTCATTTTACAATGGCTTACCTTTTCTTTTGGGCTCCCACAATAAACATTGGCTTAAACAGATCATTGCGCATTAAGTGATGCCGCTATGGAGACTATGAACTAAAGAAACATTTATTTAATATCTATAGTTGGACACTGAGCCAAAAGTGTTACATCGACATATAAAATTCATTTTGCCTCTCTTTTATTAAAAATGTTACCATGTAAAAGAAATGCTTATGTGATACTAATTTATTAATATAGGCGACATTTTGATGAAATTCCTACAAAAAAGTAGCCTAGCTATTTTGTCCTCTCCTTCCAAGATTTAATTCCCGGCTGTAGCTAGAATGTGATGTTGTTCTAATCACAAAAAAAAAAAAGAATGTGATGTTGTTCCTAATCGCTTGCTGTTTAAGTACTCATGAGGAAATGAAGTGATGTGACCTTTTATTTTTCTGGGGGATACTCTTTGATGAAGCATTATTACTAACTTTATAAAGTAGCCTTGGGTCGGGCCACACATCAAAGTTTCAGGTAGTACCACCACTAGCAAAGACCGTGACATGACTCCTACAAGAGTAGTACTCGAGTACTAGTGTGCGCAACAACGACAGCATTGGCACATTGTGGGCGAGCGGTGACACGCCTTTTTGTGCGTACCAATGTTTCGGCCTAAAGATACTACTAGTGTTGATAGAGTGACTCGCGCACAGTCGCACGTGGTTTCAGACAAATGCACGCGGTCGAGAGCGATCAAAGGCGACCACAGAAACGCAAACGTAAACGCGCACGCACACGCAGCCGCGAACCCAGACCGGACACCGGAGAACGGAGCCCCCACGAGGCCACCACCACGCGCTCGTGCTCGCGATGTAACAGCGCTCAGGCGTCCGTCCCCGGCGCCTAGCGATGACACGGACGTGGACACGTGGGACGGGATCCTGCGCCTGCGCGCGCGCAGCCCCGCAGCCCGCAGGTGCCGATGCCGCGTCTCTCTGCTGCGGCGCACGCGGAAGGCGCGCGGGGTCCGTCCGAATCCGTCCGTCCGTCCGGCCTCACGTGCCACTTAAGCTTCCGAAAGAGGCCGGCGCGGGGCCCACCCGTCATACGCCGCAGCACCCATCCACCATCCTGACCGGCGACCGCGCGCGTGCGCGCGTGTTGACTTCAATTCAAGGACGCACGGCTGGCTGAGGCTACTCCGTCGCCGGAAATGGGCGTAGAGTAGCCGCATGGGAACGGGGGAATCTGGCTCCGGCTGGGCTGCCTGGGTCCGTCACGGGCTCGCGAGCGGTTTCCCATGATGCCCATTCCGCGACGACGAACGAGCTTCAAGTCAAAGGAGGCGCTCGGGGATCCGGGTCAAGGCCAGGCCTCCCCTCGTGTACCGTACCCATCACCCTGTCCTGATTGCTGGTCCTGTGGGGAGCAGGTGCGCTGTCCTGTTGGGCTGCTGGTGCGCGCTAGTACTGCTGGGTCTTCTCTCTTCTGACCGACTCGCCGTTGTGCTTGCCTGCCGGTCGATCGGTCTGGACGGAGGGGGTGAACTGTGATGAAGGGGCAGCGTCGTTGACTATGTATTTGTGGCACGTTTTTTATGCTCACTTTTTATTTTTTTTACAACAACTCACTTGTTCATGATTATCCTACTACGGAGTAGGAGTACAGTACAATACTACTCGTACAGGTACAGTGTATAGGAGTCGTTTGTTGCACGGTCAGCGACTCAGCGCGTACTACGTACGTACGTCTGTCGTCTGGATATCCTATTTGTTGGACCAGTTTAGTTTAGCTCGATCAGTGCCTTGGATCAGACGATCACTAGCTGTTGATGGTTACAAGTGTTGATATTATTCAAGTGCAAGTGTGGTTAGTATATTCGGTTCAGTGGGCTGACCTGACCTTAACAGATGACAGGTGTTTTCAAAAGACAAGCCACTGAAAGTCATTCCTTTTTTTTCCACACTAAACATCCAATTAATCTGTTTATTCCTGCTGCATTTTCAAAGTCATTGCAGTCCCACAACGTGTTTCATGTTTTGTACGTATAGGTTGGTGATGGTGTACCGTGTACAAGCAAATTCTAAGTTAATAAGACCACAAATGAATTAAGTTTGTAGTACACAGTACTGAATGGTGACCATATATCTTTCTGTCTTACTCCCTCCGTCCCCATTTGAGTTTGTCACCCCTGCGGAATCGTCTTGCCATCTTATTCAACGCTTCGTCTTATTCAAATTTTTTTGCACAAATATAATTTATTTTGTTACGATTTATTTTATCAATGAAGATCTTGAATCTTCGATTAATTTATTTTATGATTTGCGATAAATATTTTGAATAAGACGGACACAAAACATAAAGTTCAAAAGTCAAAAAAACAACGAATTCAATAGGACTCAATGGGACAGAGGGAGTATCCGCTAGGAGTGCGCCGGAACTTGAAGCCATCCCATCCATACCTGAACCCGATGAAGCATCAACAATGACATGACACAGGCACTACTCCTACGATCCACGGTCGGTCGTCTCGTCCCGGAATGCTTGCCAGCGCGGTTCTGGTTGGACCATGAAAGAATCAACAATGATGTGGATCCAACCAAGAAGACGTCCGTCCAAAAGCGTGGCGCCTGGCCTGGCATTTGTTTCCCCATCCCAGCACGGGTCGGTCTCAGATGAGATATGAGTACCGGACAGACTTTGTCTTGACTCGTCGACGGAGCTCCGTCCCTTTTGGACCGGTGTAGTACTCTACTCCTACTACTCTACACATGTCACGCCGGCGCGTCGTCGATCAGTCATATCGCGTCGCCGAACTAGATATGGGCACAGGCCGGCCAATCGCTGCTCCGCGGTCTCACCGCGTCGCGAGCAGGGCGCCGATGCCGCCGCCGCCGACGGCCGAGTAGGCGGGGCGATGACGAGCGGAGGCGGCGTCTCTTGTCTTCTTTCCGACGCGCTCGCTGTGTCTGTTTTGCCTCCTGGGTTGGTGGACTCACACCGAATGGTTTTTCACCAGCCCATTCCCAGCTTCACTGTTCGTATCGGGCCGCTAGGGGCCGAGGCACTAAACTAGGCCAGCGGCACACGAGAGCGGGCTCAAATGGGGTTTTGTGGCTAGTTGAGCGGGCCGAAATTCTTCAATGGGCTGAACTAGTGGGCTGGCGGGACACTGTTTCTCTTTTTCGAATGACACAATCTTTGTAAGCAACCGATTTATTTTTCGGAGACGAATCATCTAGATCACTCGCTTCTCCAATTTACTGATTGGAAAATGACGTATTCTCGCCCTGGTCCTAGGTGGCAAATGAGATGCGTGGCTACGTCCAGCTTCATTGCTCTATGACTCGGTCCAGGTTGTACGTGACAACAAATCGGGGCCGTGGCTGCCTACGAGAAAGCGCGGT
This sequence comes from Hyparrhenia diplandra, assembly GCA_015847255.1. Lineage (NCBI taxonomy): Eukaryota > Viridiplantae > Streptophyta > Magnoliopsida > Poales > Poaceae > Hyparrhenia > Hyparrhenia diplandra. The sequence continues at coordinate 78,788 of JADLZK010008755.1, forward strand.
GTATTTTTAGATTGAACTGAGAAATCTAGGACGTTCCTTTTCTTGTCCTAGCCGTCGCGAGCGTGCAATGATTGAAAGCAGCGACATCATTCAGCGTTGGCCGTTTCTGCTTTGTCGGGTAGCCTACAGTAGCTGAGGGCAAAAAGAAAAATCCATAATGGAAAACAGCACCAAGTGAACATGTTAAATCTTAGGAGTATTAATTTTTACTAACCACAGGCAACACACAAGACCAATAAACAGCTGAATTAGATAAGTATACATGAAAAAAAAGACACAGTTGAATAACACATCATAGTTGAAGGATCGTTTCCGTACGGTCCTCCCAAAAAAATTTTAGCAATCTTTTTTTTTTTGTTTGCAAACCCACGTGAAATTAGGTCTTTGTCTCCAGCTAAGATTGCATCACGATGACTTCCACACAATTTTCCCTAAAATCCAAATTAGTATCTTTCAAACGAATGTTATGTCAATTAGATAACCTGGAGAAATAAAACTAGCATTCCTAATCTTTTTCATTCTTCAGAACACAATAGATTTAGACCCTGTTTGGTTAATTAGTTTGATGATTTTTTCAGCCCTATGACAATTTAAAAAAAAAAAAAACTCAAAAGAGGTGTTTTTAGGGAGTTTTAATAAAAAAAGACAGTGTTTTTAGAGTTCGACCCTCACAGAGGTGTTTTTAGGAACTTTTAAAAAAAGTCTCACCTATTTAGTTTGCTAGAGATTTTTTAGTGATTTTTTTTTTATTCTCAACACAAAAAAAAACCCTAGAACCAAACATCCTTTTATTATAACCCTTTATTATACACTATAGTTATGATTTCAAACTTAAACCCTTGAAAAAAAAAACCATCGACATTACTCCCTCTCCGATAGAAGACAATGCGAAGGTACTTGCACAGTTCTGTGTTTTTGTGAAGGACAACTAATATAAGTATACTCAAAAGAATCCACATTCGTGCGAAGTTCCGGAAACCATACATATACTTCTTGCTAACGATTTGTCAGCAACTATGAAAAGAATAATAATAAAAAAACGCGCTTGCTGCCGCATATATCCTATCTTTTTGTGATTTTATACCACCTAGTTGCTGCATGCAAGTACGCTGTTGTCGTGGATCATGGCCTCATGGGCAACTAGCAGCGCCCACGAATGGATCATTTGAGATACAGTTGCATTGGTATATAACTTTTATTTTATATATATTTTTCTCATTTGATACTTCGTTTCTGTGCTCATTGTTCCCTAACGCTCTACTTTGTCACTTCAAACCCTTCTCTTATTTACACAGTAACTTCCACAGGACATATGTTTACCCATTAATTTCCACAGGACATTCTTCAAAAAAAAAAAAAAAAAAAAAAAAAAAAAAAAAACTTCCACAGGACATATGAGAGGTGGTGGTCCATCATCCGTGTTACATGTACCAGACACAGATCACTCTCAGCAACACGCGGGTATTCCATTAGTAAAGTTATTGATGCGAATTAGGGGATGGTTTCAACGCATATGTAATCGTCTGGATGCTGCACTAGTATTTTGTATGCAGAATTTTGACATGGTCTATTATGAAGCAGCAGACAACATATCACAAGCATGAGTAGAAGAATTGTGAAAACAAATTTAACCTAGAGTCTGGTTAGAAAAATCTGAACTGGTATGTAGGTCACAAATTAAGCTCGAATACACTGCCCAAATCAAACAGACAAGCATAAGAAAGTAAAAGGCTCATTTATCCCACCAGTTTCTATTGATATACCAAATAATACATATGAGGAATCAATTTAGAGACTATTCCAATATTCCAAAGACGACCAAGTCACCTTCACCGAGGCTAAGGCGAACTCCATCTTTATTTGCCCACTGGAACATCCATGATTGGTCGCTTCGAAGGAATGGCAATGTTCAGAGCAACAGTCAGACCCATAACCTACCTTGAACTTCAAATCCAAACACGTCCCTTTCCTAACAGCAAGCACATGCCTCCTCAACTCATGTGACTCACCAATCACACCATCAAAGAGACGAATTTCCTCATGCAACCCACTGGTAAAACAGCTGAGAAGCAAATCAAAACTACTCTGCACTTCTGATATGACAACTTCTACAGTCGCCTCAAATGCATAATCGATGCACATTCGAGTTATGTCAATTGCACCACAATCTCCATAAATGCGATTCGTCAATGGGTTACTTGATGCCACTAGTTCATCAACAATAGATACACCATCAATCAGCTGTAGATCATCTTTCTCCTGTTCTCCTGTCTTGATCCTCATGTCATATTCGATTAGAACATTGCAAGACAAATCAATCCCTCGTTTAGGGCCAGTCATTTCAACAAGGGAGCCCTACAAATAGACTATTGATTAGTAGCTCTTTATAGAAAAGTAAAGGGTATCTAAAGCTAAATGCTTCACTTGTGATGTTGTAGTAAAAATATCTAGTTGTAGGGATTATTTTACAGTAGATACCCAAAATGTTTGTCACATATCAAACATAATGTTTATGAAGTGTGTGAGAGTATCTGTCAGAGAGGAAAGATTTGACCCAAGCTATATATAAGTTGATTTTGAATCCCAAATTTCCAACAACTTAATTATGCTAGCTTATTTGAAATGTAAAGGGAAAAGGACTTCCTTGTGATTATATGCGCACACTATCAATTTTATGTGGTACAAAACAGAAACCAAAGGATTAAAAACTATTCTATTTGATTTTGTTTGGAGCATGTAATACTCACTTGCGCTTCATTTCAAGATTAATTTAGGTCTGCTCTCATCGTAATCATTCACAATACAGTACTTGATATAATTGTCAACTCATATAACACTAGTGTATTTTAGCTGCCCCTTTTGGGCCCATATGTTATTCATTTCTACTAAAATAGAAACTCTCCCTTTTTATGATGAAAATTACATGGCAGCACCCATAGAGGCATACACTAATCATATTTCAAATAATTAAGGACAATAAGATTGCAAACTGCGCCTACAACTATAAAATAAGTGCACAGTTAATACAACATCTCCACTCTATCCTAACTTCACTAATGTAAAAGAGACTAAGTGGATCTCCACTCTATCCTAACTTCACTAATGTAACAGAGACTAAGTGGATGTAAGATACCAACAAAAGGTAAGCTCTACTCACATTTGTTCTATGTTATAGACATGACCTTTCTATTGAATTGAACAAATAAAGTAATTTGAACTAACTACAGACAAGTATGAAAGTGTACTTTCGTAAAAAAAATGTATGCAAGTGCACCTTCTCCACAGTGATGGGATCATCCCTGCTAATATTGACAATATAATTAAGTAATGGGTCCACAAGATCCCGTGCCGCAATGTATCCATACAACTGTACTGGGCCATCGACCACAGAAATTTTAGCCAACTTTACTGAGAAAATTTGCAACATGGAATATGCACCATGCCATATGCAAGTTCCATCCTTCAGGATGCAATCTTTGTTGGGATCCGATAACATCATTGCCTCCAACCGAGCTTTATCAAAGATTACATGAAAAAATGTAACAGTAAATTAACAATAGAAAAAAAAAAAAACTGCATGGTATAATAAAAGTAAAAGTTTGAAAATCCACTGTACTAACTCAACTTTTCAGTTGTCTGTTTGTCTTACTTTACTCCCTACCCTTATACCATCTAATTACTAACACCAAATCACTTCATGTGGGACAATAGAAGTTAAAATTCTAGCTTTTGTCCAACATAATTTCCAGTAACGAATTTAGTCCAGACAGACAGGAGAAAAGAAAAAAAAGGATCTGACCCCAAATTGGGGAACAAACCACCACAAATTGGAGACGAGGGGGCTCTCCTGCAAGCACCCAACTTCATTCTCTAACACTTCATCAACCCTGGCCTCTATATCAACAAAAACTCAGCCAGTACGGGAAAGACTGCCCCCATGGTTTTCGCATAAGAAGAAACTTCTCTGCTTCCCAACCAAGAAAACCCCCGAACCCTGGCCTCTATATCATCAGTTCGATCGCAACCGCTATGGGAATGAACACTTCGGACTTGGGAGGTGGATGTCGACATAGAGGGTGATGGCATCCTAATGCAAGGTAGGAATTGATCATGACCACAAATCAACAAAGAAAGAGGAAATAAAAAGCAAGAGAATCGAATTATAAGAAGGCAGGGCAAAAAATTCCTTTTACCCCTCTGCAACGTCTTCATAGGTCTTGAAATTTGTAATGTCGATGCCATAGACCACAATACATCATTTCCAATAGCAGATCTGGGATTATGATACTTTGTAGTGGCAAGTAAAAATATTCTTCCAATATTTATTGTGCTGCCCTTCCCTAACTTAAATGGGACATACATTTCAATTCAAAAGGCAAGCTCCTAATCTACTAGACTGGCTCTTGTAATAGAAGGAACTTGTCAGATTGTTGGTGGATGCTGAGCTCACACCCTAGGGTTGCATAAGTGGCAGCATTGTCCTCCAGTGTTATGTAAGGTTCTTTTCTCTGGTGGATGCTGAGCTCACACCCTAGGGTTGCATAAGTTGCAGCATTGTCCTCCAGTGTAATGTAAGGTTCCTTTCTCTGTAATAGGTAGCATAACTTGGCACCAGATTATTCCTAAAAAGATAATGTGCATTGTATTGAAAAGTTTAATGTAACCATTTTTTTCATGACAAAATGCTTCACAAAAGGAACTTTTTCCATTTACTCATTGCCAGGGGAAACAACAAGTATCTCCATGGATAAACGTACCTCTTGGATCTAACTTCACCCCTAATCATTACCTTGCTTTCTCCTTCATAGCGAGCTATGCCACGATTCATGAATAACTATTTCCTTTTTTATACATGTGGTTTTCTGCAACTTGTCCCTTAATTGGTACAAGAAGAATAATTTTATCCTTTTATAAAGTCAAAAAAGGCATTGCACATTTAACATTTCAACAAAGAATATATTAGCTGACTGCCTGACCCTACAGCTTGACAAATGCTCTAAGAACGAAATAGATAACAATAGGAAAAGAGATATTGATCACTTACTCTCATTACGATCTGCAATACGATACTCATTTGTCCAGCCAGATCCAAAGGCGCCACTGGTACAGTATATGGAACCATCACGGTGACTGCTCCTTCTAAGTGGCGTCCAACGGACAGAACCATCACGGGGGTAGTTATCTTCACAATCAGTGAACTCTTCATACGCATTGTCATCACTAACCTTGCTGACCACTTGGTCCCCTTCATCTTCACCATCTCCTACGTCTTTGACTGCTCCCTGTGGATTTCGCTTGCCACCGGTGACCTCCATGGTTGTCCCATAAACATTTTCATCGCCATACATGGAAATATTCCTCCTATCATCATTGTTGGCAGGACCATAATGAGCGATGAACTCCTCAATCGCAGCCCTATTCTCTTCATTGTCCATGGGTCTGGTGCTGGGAAAGTGCTTGTCAACCAAAACCATATTATCTTTAGTTGTCTGGATAGGATCTTTGGCTGAAAGGATGAGGTGGCGCCTGTCTGGTTTACCCAATTCCTCGCCTTTCACTCTACTGCTTATGGCCATGTTCCGAGATCCATGGGAAAACCTATGACCGAGAGGACAAAAGGCAAATAATCTTAGCATGCAACTCTCAGTTAGGATTGAAATCATAATTTAATATTGTTGAGATCGAATTTGTCGCCCTATTTTTCACTGATTTTGTAGTACATACATGAGATGAGATTAATTAGAAGAATATATTCCTAGTACGCCTTTCGAAAACAAACATATAAGAACGAGCATTCTTAACAAAAATTAAAGCAAATCCAAAATTAGTCAGAATTGACATGAAAAACTTTAGCGACAGGTAAAAGGTGCGAAATTTAGCATCAGAACAAGAGGACGCACCGGGAAAGATGACGAACAGGAGGGTTGAGCGCCGCCCTGACTGAAGCAACTCGTTGGGCAAGCGTCGGTAGCCACGCGCGAGCCGGACCAGAAGCCATGGAGGAGAGAAGAGATCGCGAGGAAGGGGAGATGCGGTGCATCGGGGCAGGAGAAGGTGCGCCGTTGGGGCGTCGGAGGAGGCGAACAATCGGACAATCGGGCGCCAGGGGATTTGCATGCTCTCCACGGTCGTGAGCGGGCGGCGGCGACGGCGGTGGCTGGTGGGGGTTTGGAGTGTGAGCTTGCTAGCCCACTAAAAAATGTCAGAACTCAGAAGAACCGAGCCAGCCCAAGCCCACTCCGAGATTCAGGCTCGTTGGTCCAAATAAAATAAAATAAAATAAAAATAAAGTAAAGTAAAATAAAAAAAATCTTAGGAGTATTATTATTTTTTACTGGCAACACATGTGTTTAGTTTTCTATAATTCTCTCCAAAATTTACTATTCACCTATCACATCAAAACTTTTTACCACATGCATGGAACACTAAATGTAGGTAAAAAAAAAAAACTAATTATATAGTTTCGATGTATACCGACGAGATGAATCTTTTAAGCCTATTTAGGTCATGGTAGGACAACAATTATCACAAACAAACGAAAAAGTTCTACAATGTCTGATGTGATATTTTTTTTTTCCAAACTCCATGGATACATGAAAAAAAGTTGAATAACACAAAAGGGTTCCAGCATAGTTGAAGGATCATTTCCGTACGGTCATCCCAAAATATTTTTAGCAATTTTTTTTTTTTTTTGGGGTTTGCAAACCGACGTGAAATTAGGTCTTTGTCTCCAGCTAAGATTGCATCACGATGACTTCCACACATTTTCCTCTAAAATCCAAATTAATGCCTTTCAACGAGTCAATTAGATAACGTGGAGAAATAAAACTAGCATTCCTAATCTTTTTCGTTCTTCAAAAGACCCTGTTTGGTTAATTAATTCTATAACATTTATTCCTTTTTCACTAATGACTACTATCCCAGATAATTCGTGGTATGAGATTCTCTGGACTACAAGATCTAACCAAATAGTAGAACAGAGTCTCATAAATAATGTTCAACAAATTGGGATTCATTTAGCAACCGATTTTTATCTTCTGTTTGAACTCATTTCCTAGCCTATGACTTTTTTTAAAAGACCCTCAAAGAGGTGTTTTTAAACTTTTAATAAAAAAATTCTAAAAAGTCTCACCTGTTTAGTTTTCTGGACTTTTTAACGGGGCGGATTTGGGCCTAGGGCCAGTAGGGCCGTGGCCCTAGTCGTGGCCCAAACAAATCTCTAGGATATGCTCGTGTTTTTGCCTGGGTCCTAGGTGTTGGGCCAAATTTGTTGGCCCAAGAACAAAAGCGATCCAGACTCAGATAGAGAGGAACCCAATAGTCACAACCGTGCGCGCTTTGTCTTCTTTCTTCGATGCCGCGACGTAGGAGTCCGATGTTTTTGGGCGCCGCGCCGCTCCCCACCGCCGGCTGCTTGGATGCCGCGCCGCCGGGCCGCCGGCCGCGGAGCTGCCTTCCCTCCTCCCTCCGGCCGCCCGCGGTCAAGTCTAGGGCCAACCGCCTAACCCTAGGTGCCGCCCACCCTAATCGACAGGGAGTGTGGTTCGTTGGCTCCTACCTCCTGGGAAGTCACCAAACTCTAATCCCTCTTTTCCCCCCAACTGATTGCCTTCTAATTTCTAATTTCTTGTTGATCTTGTAAGAATCAAACGAAGAGGAGGGGACAGGGGAATGGAAGCAACAGTAAGTTAATAAAATCCTTTTTTCGGCTCCTACCTCAATCGTAATTCTGTAAGTATTTTCATGTTTCTGTCAACTATGTTGTGGATTTAAGTACGGAAGTAAGACATAATATAAAATTATGCATTTATAAGCAAAGGGTACTAAAACCGGTGCGGACGGTATTTGGCCCGATGCGAGCGGTACATGTATTTTAATAGCGGCCATAGGCGTTAAATAAGAGCTACACCACTGCTTTTTACTAGTCTCAACCTGAAAAAAAAAATCCCTAAAACCAAACACCCCTTCATTATACACTAATTATGATTTCAAACTTAAACCCTTGAAGAAAAAAAAAAATCTTTCCATCGACTTTTTTAATAGAAGACAATGCGAAGGTACATGCACAGTCTTGTGTTTATATTGTTCTCGAAAGTCAAACAGAGACAACCGGCGAAAGCTTTGGACCTGTCGTCGTCGTCTGTCGACGTGGTCGAAGCAAAAGACACCGGTCCATTTTAAACGTGTTTCAGCCGACGTCCGTGTTTCTCTCCACGGTCGACGCGCAATAAAATTCCCCGGACACGTCACATCACCCGTCCGGCCGTCCAACCTACTGTACAGCCTCTGGTGGCCGTCCGATCATCCCGCGGAATATCCCCGCGGTTCCCGGTCCAGCCCCCAGCACCTTCGGGGAACGGTCTGGATGTAATACTCTCGAGCCCCTACTGTTTTCTCTAATCCGAAACGGATCCAGGCTTTGAACCGGAGGAGGACTTGATATAAAAATAGGAGTTTTTGTGTGGCCGTCCGGGGAAAAGTAAAGGAGGGAAGCTACCGGGCTCTATTTCACCTTCAATTAGGCAGGAGGGGGGGAGAGGGAGGAGGAGGAGGAAGCAAACGTCGGAGCACTTGCACGCGTTCTTCGCCTCTCACCCCACGGGACGGGAGGCGAGGGCGCGGCGAGGGGAGCCGGCGGGCGCAATCGGAAAACTTGGGGAGGCAAAGGAAATCTCGGAGAGCGGTTCCTTTCCGCCTCCCCATTTCCTCCCGATTTGGGTTCGGTCTGCGTCGATTAGTCCGGCGCCCCGAATCCGCAACAATCCCATTCGCCGAGGGATCGAGCAAGCCAGGCGTGGATCGCGGGTGGTAGTCCGCTGCTGCCCCTTCTCCACCTTCAGCTGCTCCCCTCCGGCCGATTTGGAGCCGACAGGTTGGTTTGGTGACCGCTCGAGCTTCTCCTTCGGTGCTTTTCGATTTGTGATTGGGGAGATTTTTTTTTTTTGAGGAACTGTGATTGGGGAGATGTGAATGCGGGTGGTTTTAGTGGCGTGCTGTTGATCTGTGGCGAGGAAATTGTATGCTTTTAGACAGGATTGCTGGTCATCACAGCCATCTTTGTCGGTCGTTGGAACCTTGAGGTGGCAGGGTGGTTGGTGTTAGCTTAGAGGGATTTTTGGTCGCAAAGGAAACATATTTTCTTGGCTGGCTGTTACTCTGTTCTGGCTTTCCTAAAAGCCGAGTTAAAAAACTCTTTTCAAAAAAAAAAAAAATATTTTCTTGGCTGGCATAATTGTCGGCTTGGAGTGTAATTCAGGTTAAATTGTCATTATGTTTGTAAAAAGTGTTTACACACATTGTGTTTAGGTGGCAGGTTCGTATGATTAGTTTCATCAACAAAAGGGATTTTTTTTTTCTGGATTTAATTATTAAAGGCCTGTTTAGATAGAGAGACTATGTTTCAAATCAACCATGCCAGAATTCAAGTCGGTGTTCTTCAAAAATTGTTTATTATGTATATAGCCTATTGATTGTTGACTGGTATGAAAAGTAGGAAGAGCGAGAGCTAGGTTGAATTGTATTTCGCCTTTATAGCTTTATTTTCAGAAACTTATGCTAAGTATTTCGTTTGACATGACATGTGTCATTTCCTTGCACCTTCTTACTGTAAAATCTTGTTTATCTGATTCAGCTTACTTTGTTGCAATTGACAGATCATTAAATTTTCCTTGTCATACATTCCCAACCTTGATATAAAGACCTCCTACATTCAGAAGCCTGTGTTTTGGAAGGATATTTCACAATGAAGTCCAATCAGTTGATTCTATCCAATGTTGATATAGACTGGGCATACCCATACAAGTTCCAACCAGAGTTTCCAATGTCTCATGATCTTGGATTGAATTTGTTTTCACAAGCCGGTACAGTGATGGGTACTTCTTTAAGACATCATAGGAAGATTTGTTCTTCTGGAAATGTAATGGTCCATGGAGCTTTCAATCGCCTCAACAAGCTTTCCCGAGCTCTCTATTTCTGGCTTTCTAGACCATCTGATCCTAAGATTTTGCACTGGCTGGCAGCTGTAGCAGCGAAGAGTTCTAGATCTTGTCAGTTGCGTTTGAACCAAGTGGGCTCCCACATGCAAAAATATGACTAGACTGCAGTTCAGCTTTCTAGTGAGACAAGAGCAAGCAATACAACTAATTTTAGCTAGGCTTGCAAGTGCAAAAATTGGGCAACTATTGAATGAGCAGCAACATACCTCCAATCTTCTTACTCTAGCTGGCGCTGCTGCTATCGTACCACCACTTGAAAATATGTGAGGACCATGCTCCAGTACTGTTTTTTGTATTTGTGATTTGTGATGCACTCTCCTTATTCGTTTCTTTCTGTTGTATAGTTGTCTCTAGTTAACTGATGATTTCTTTTTTTTTGAATGGACAAGATCACCAATGATGCTTGCCGAAAGTCAATCGCATTGCGGAATATTGACAGTGATATCAGAAGACTTGTGGACCAGCCTAATGTCGAAGGAAAAGGCCTAAGTTGTGCTTGTCCTCCTGTGCCTAGTACTATATTTCAAGAAGATCCCGTTGAACCAAAAACTGGAATCAAATTTCCAGCATTTCTGGAAGACGATTCCAGTCCATCTGCAGCGGTATTTTCCTTTTCCTTAAAACCATAGTTTCTCTTCTTCTGGAAAATTTGATTTTATTTCTTACGTATATAGAATTTTTCATTTTAAATCCTTTTCATTGTAATGCAAACTAGTGGTGTATAAAAATCAATACATAAATTGTACCAGCTGGGTACATGGTTCGTGATTTTTTCTTCTTTCAAAAACCTGGCAGGACCTCTGTCTCTCTCAATTAAGAAGTTATATGTACATGAGTGATTTCATTTTTTCCTATTGAAACTTGCTTCTTTGACAATTTAGAATTTAAAGTCTACATAATTGTATATACTTTGTTATGCACAAGGTATCTGGACAGTGCAATTTTTTTTTTATTGTTTTGAAACTTTGACTTAAAGCTTTCAGTTTTGGTATATTATTACTTTTCAGTTTCCTTATCGTTCTGTAAAATTCTTCGTTTTGATCCCTTCTTCTGATAATTCCCATTGATAATTAAACCTTCAGGTCCTTGTTGGGATAGGTTTCAAAGGCATGAGAGTAATGAGGGTCAAAAATCTGAACCTGTACGCTTTTGGTTTATGTGAGTTTACAGAATTTTTTCAATTGGTTCTGTTCTGTGTCAGTTTGCCAGTGAATGCTGCTTATTTGACAACCTCTGTTTGCTACTCATGAAATTTTCTCATAGATATGCAACCGACTTCTGTCCGGGAGAAGCTGGGTCCTAAGTATGCTTCATTTCCAACGGACAGGCTCATGGAGAACCCTGATTTCTATAACGATCTTCTCAGGTATATTAATACATCATTTTCATGATAATTCTGAGCTTGTTGCGTACCCCAAGGTCCTGTTTGTAAAGGAGGTTTTGGGATCTGTTTCTTAGGATTTAGTTTTAAATCCTAACATTTCTAGAACAAATCATCTCCTAGTCAGTCCCTACGTGAGTTTGGCGACCATACAATTTAGGAAGTGCATAGGCCTAGCACCGATTAATGTGGCTGCACAAATTCAGCCCCCTTGTTAAGTAATGTAAGACCAAATGTGCATATGGCTCATCCACTGAGCTGGATATGTTAGGTGCTAGGTGATTGCTGGGAACAATACATGCTCTCAGTTGACTTATCATCATTAAATAAATTCCTGCTTATATCTGCATTTGTATTAGTGCCATCCATGTCAGAATGTATGCGACACATAACACACAGGTGCTCATGCAAAGTTTGCAGCCTCATTTGCATATATATATTCGAAAGCATGCTTTGTACATGTTTCATTAAGATAATTTGCATATATACAATCACTTATTAATCCTCAGAGTACATATTTTTGTTTAGGGGACAATCAGATATTGTAGGATTCTGAATGTTTACAGCGAATCTGTTGTTTTGGAGTATTATGATAATAGTTCTCGTTCATTCTGTTATCTTCTGATGCTAATAAACTTGTATTGTTATTTTTCAGGGAAAACCTTGATATGAGGGTTAGGTTGGTGGTTAACTACAATGGCCTTAGCGTTGGTGCAGTGCGAGAGTAAGAAAAACAAAACTGTCATGATTCTTCTCTCACAGTGAAATTATGTTGTCTTCTGAAGACAAAACTCACAATTATTTTTTTCTTACAGCGTATTTGAGAAGTCCCTTGGTCTGCGTTTGCAGAAGGTACTTTGTGGCTCAGCTGCTACTGCAATTCTTTTATAGTTATGTCGATTGTAGAACTGACTTACAGGCCTTCTGCTTTTCCATTCAACCAGATAAATCCTAACACTGACTTTCACTGCTTGAAGACCTTTGGTTCTCACTTCACAGAAGATATGGCCATACCTACGGTAAGGTCTAATCCATCATTCGAGGCTCTAGAAGTTTAAACATGTTCACTTGACTAGTTAATTACACCCTCTGTTCCTTGCACAGTAAATCTACTATGTGGCATTGTAAATAAGAAGAAGAAATAGCCCAAATTTTGAGTCCAAGTGGACTCAAACCTGGCTAGCGATGTACAACCAGTCAACCACACCTACCCATCAATTGAGATAGGCTCGGTTCCTACAATTAGTATGATCTTTTTTTATAAACAAGACCAAAGAAAATCTGTATGAACAATATTGCAACCAACTAGAACTAGCTAAATAAGTACTGTGAGTAGGTTGATAATATACAGAAAAAATCCCAGTTCATTTAATGATGTTACCCAGTCTATAGAGTATAGACGTTCTTTGTGCTCAACTTTACTACAAGGATAACATGTAATATAACTGCAGGGTACGAAGATTGACTTCTGTCAAACATCAGATGGGAAACTAATTACAGAAAGTAAGTACCTTATGCCCACAAAAATCTTTTGAGCTGTTTCCACTGCAATATTGGATCCAACTTGACAAGAGCATTTTTACGCAGTTGATGGGAAACAAATTGGTGCTGTTCAGAGCAAAGATCTTTGCAGTAAGTAAAAATTTTGCCAAGTGTTCCCTCTGTTCTAAATTATAGTTCACTTGAGCTTTGTCCTAAGTCAAACTTCTCGAATTTCACCAAGTTCTAGAAAAATATGTTGACATCTGCAAGTTCAAATAAATGCAGTATCAAGACATATTTAATGGAGGATTTAGTGAAATTAATTTGATGTTGTGGATGTTGGTGTACTTTTCTATATCTGGTCAAAGTTAAAAGAGTTTTACTTAGGGAAAAAAACTAAAGCCACGTATAATTTGGAATTGAGAGAGTAGATATTTACAAAAGATGATATTTATTGTTTTGCACAATATGTATCCTTGCTTTCCTTGTAATCCGATTCCCAGAACATAATATGAAAGTGCTGAAAGAAAAGACAAATCTACAGATAAGCTAAATTTGGATAATGTTATGCCTCTTTCGCATTTGATAAAAGATGGAGTACCTCATGCAATTGACCTAAGACCAGCTTTACAATTTTGTTTGTAACTGTTTCTTGTCTGATGAACAGAGGCTTTCTTCGACATGTATATTGGTGATTCACCAATTTCGCTGGAGGCCAAAAAAGTTGTTGCCCAGAACGTGGCTGGACTCATTGGAAGACGCTGAGGAAAACGAAAGATGATTTATTTCATTCTTCTGTACAGTTAGAGGGGATTCATATGGTGGGAAAAATAGGTGATCATTGCAAGTACATAGAGTGATCTGAGTCTTGTAAAGAAAGCAGGCAAAAGCTCCAATGTATATGTGGAAGATAGCATCTTCAGTTGTGCTAAGGCCCCCCATTCTCTTTTTTGTTTGTTTGGATGGGCCTTTTTGCCTCTAAGTAGCTGCTGTATCATGTACATGCTCCCATTGAGCCAGGAGTTGTAAAATATTAAATTGAAGATGCTTCTTCCATAAAATGTTGCATAACTTTAAATCTTTGTTTCATATTGGGATGCGCATGGCTTTGGCGTTTCAATGAGCCTGGCTCTATACTTTGGTACACTCGATTCTCCCCCCACATAAAACAGAGACAGTGCTACACTGCATAAATGAACAAAATATTACTGTAGATAGCCTGTAAAGATACTGGTCTGAGTATTAGAGTTCGTTATCATCAAACAAACTAGAAAATTTATTTCAAACAAAAAACCACATTAGGAACAAGAAAAAAGAAAAATGGAAAATTTAGACTTGCTTTTTCGATGCTCCCCGATCTAGAGCCCCGAATTATCGTTCTTCCAACCATTATCTAGACAATATCCGAGTATGTTTCTTCTGTTGTTTCTTCTGTTGTTTTGTATAAAAAAAAATCGCTGTCTGAGCTGAAGTGTGAATTGTGAAAGCACCGGATATTTTTCCTACGCCCGCTGCCCGCATCGTGCTGTCGCCGCCTCGCAGTTTCTCTATCCACAGACACGGGAGGAGGGGACAGGGCAGCCGCACAGCCGCCGCTGCTCCATCCGCCTCTCCAGTCTCCACCCTACCTGATCTGACGCTGCTTCCACCGAGCTCTCCAAGACGAGGCAAGGCTCCACTCCTCACCAGTTTCTGCTCTGGACCGTTCACTCTCCAGCTCCCAACGCTCCGTTCCCTTCCGCCCAACCACCGCGACCGACCACAGCCTACCTACTCCAGATCGGTGGCCGGCGATGACATCCACCGTCACCACCACCGTCGGGTGCGGGGGCTCCCCGTACGCCCGTCGTCGTCGACGGCGCCCAGAGGACGCCCCCGCAGATGCGCCGTCCGAGCTCAAGGTACGTCCGTCCGCGGTCCGCGCCGATCCCCCAGATTCGTGGAGGACTCCAATTTCTGCCCCTCCCTCACTGAAATCAGGATGGACTCCAATTTTTGCCCTCCCAACCCTCACTGGAATCGGGATGAACTGAACTGAATGATATCTGTTGTGGGCAGCCGCAGGAGCGGACGCCTCCAGCGATAAGTCGGTGGAGGTCATGCGCAAGTTCTCCGAGCAGTACGCCCGCCGCTCCAACACTTTCTTCTGCGCGGATAAGACTGTCACTGCCGTCGTCATCAAGGTCAGTGCCGTCCGATAGTTTCACAGTCACACTCCGTCTTCCTAGGTGATACTGCGACCCAACATCAAAGACATCCACCGATTAACACCGTGCTTTAGGTGTGTTGGCATCCCAGCACAAGGTTCTTGGGTATAAGTAGCGGATTGGGTGACAACATAGATGTCATAAAGTCTTAGAGATTAACAAAATGTTAAGAGATATAACAGACACATTATCCACAGTTACAACCAGGCTAAGCCATGAATAGCACTATGTTCTTGCACTGGGATTGAGGAAGAACAGAAGCTATTTCGTTCTGAAAGAAACCGTAATATGGATCAGGATCGGAGAGAACTAATTCTCCCAGCATTCCTTCTAGATGCTCCTTGGTAATGGTAATCCAACCAGGGGCATAAAGCTCCCGATTTATAACCTGAGAGGTAACTGTGCAGAGGAGCGTCTAGACATTACTTAGATGTTAGCGGTCAAACTTCAGCTGCTGTATAGCGCAATATGGATTAGCTTATTCATCCAAATTCCTAGTAAATATTTGTCAACAGGAGAGAAATATAATTCAGAAAATGATGGTTTATTTTGTAGCAAATAAGGTTGCTCTAAAAACGTGCAAAAGCGAACAGTTGTGTTTAAGGGCACCACCAGGTTGAGGACGGTGCTAATGCTGAGCATTTTTTTTCCCTCTCTTGATCCCAACCCAAAACACACATCCTGTGGGCAGTGCATCCATGACTTGTTGGAGGATCTATTTAGGCCCCCTTTGGCTAGTAGGTGAAATAAAGGATAGGAATAGGAAATTTATAGGATTGGATGTGGCACATTTCTCCAATCCTATAGGATACGAAATCACAGGAAAAATAAATCACAAGTCCTTTGGTACCACCACAGGACAAACAAAGGAATCCATTCACAGCCAAAAAAAAAAAAAACTAGCAGTTGCATTTGCTTACTACATGCATCAATGTTCAAAATCTCGGGAGATGGTCTGAAGCGGCACCGCTTGCTGCTAATTATCCGAACACTCCAGATTTGTGGGGACCATCTCTTTAGTTATTTTATTATCAAAATGTTCTGTCATTCTTATCCACACGCTCTTGCCTCTTGCGGTCCTGCCGACGGCCTCGTTTTCCGTCCGCTCCGATCTTTGGGATGGGAGCTCGAGCGTGAGCAGAGCCGCGCCGGGCTCCGGCGAGAATAGAGAGGTCTTTGGGCCGGCGAGTGAAGGGCAACGGGCACGCAGCCAAGGCGTTGGGGCAGGCCGACTCGATGGTGGCGATTCGGATTCTGTCGCGCAGTCCCGTGCAGCGGTGATGGGGAAGGCGTCGCATCACCAGGACCAGGTGATGGGGCGGCCGCTGTTGTCCCTCGGCATGCGACGGGTCGCGGGCGCCACCGCACCGACGGCGCCGAGGAGCAGTCCAGCGCCATTCGAGCCCGATGCCAACTGCGCGCCGCGTGGCGATGGAGTCCGCCGCGGCCAGATCTCGATGCGTGGTGGATTCAGCCGCCGCCGCGCCGCTGCAGCACTGCCGCGCCGCCGCCCAGGTTCGAGGCTCGCCGCCGCCGCCACATCCACGGCTTTGGACCGCTGCTAGAAGAAACGCCGAGGCTGGACAAAATAGCGAACAGACAGCCGAGAACGTGCGTGTTTGGCGCCAGGAAATTTTCCATGAGCTCGAACTCTTGTTTCCTTTCCTACAAAAATTGAGCTGCAGGAACAGTACAGGAATTATTCCCTACGGAAACTTTCCTTCCGTTCCCCATGAACCAAAGGACTCCATAGGAATAATTCCTATAGGAACCAAATCCTCCAAAATTCCTGCAATATTCCTCCAATCCAAAGGAGGCCTTAGAAGTTTAGGGTTAATGATATCAGCTTCAGTGCCATTTTAGGAATTGAGGGAACAACTGCATTATCGTTATAAATCAGCAAGCTTATATAAGCACATGGGTATCTTAAATACATGTGCTCTACTCTGGTTTTGTCAGAGCAACCATCACCTTTTCTTGATGATTGGTATACATAGGAATTCTGTAATTCCTTCTTTGATGATAAAGCACAAATGAGAATACGTATTGTGTCTACATCGTTGTGAGTATGACCTATATAACATGTTTGCAGGGACTTGCTGATCATAGAGATACTCTCGGAGCTCCTCTATGCCCTTGTAGGTAATTTATCTTATGTATTTTTCCCTCAATGGTTCATCCATTATCTATAAAGGGTATCAACTATTTTTCTTTCTGAAACTTACTGTAAATCTGACCAGGCATTATGATGACAAAGCTGCGGAGGTAGCACAAGGATTTTGGAACTGCCCATGCGTCCCCATGCGTGAGAGGTGTGTTTATGAACTACACTTCCAGCTATTTTTCTCTGACAGTGCATAGAGAATATTGTGGTAGCACTATTTTATGTTCAAACTTATAGATATAGTACGGTGCCTGTACTGTTGCAAAACAGGCTGAGTTTTTTTTTTTCACTTGGGATTACCATATGAAGAATTGGCCAACTAGCTATCTCTGTTCCAATCCACAGCATAAGCATTGATTATGAAGGCATATTCCTTGCAAACTGCAACTCAAGCCTACTCCCTCTATCTCAAAATAATTACACATCTCGCTTTTTAAGAAGTCAAACTCTTTTAATTTTGACCAAGTATATAGAAAATAATATTGACACTTAGATCCCCAAATAAATTTATTACGGAAATATGTTTCAATACCGATCTAATGATACTCGTTACGCATAGTAAACATGATTATTTGTTTCTATATATGTGGTCAAAAAGTTAGAAGGGTTTTTTCCAAAAACAAGATGTGCAATTATTTTAAAGGGACACCCATTTTTTTTATATAAAAACATCTCTCTTCTCCTGTAAGGAAAATCATAAATAAACAACAAACATTGTGTCTAGAAGCATCATTTCTTATGTGAGCGGTCTACTTCTGCAGGAAGGAATGCCACTGTATGCTTTTTCTTACTCGGATAATGATTTTTGCTGGGAAGGAGCAGGCATGTCCTTTTTCCATACTATCGATGCTTTCTTGTCCTCTGATATATTTGCATCCCCGATATGTTCGGTGCAAATCCCTCAAGAATAATGATTTTTGTTGTATACTTGTGGCAGGTTATCTCCATGGAGGAGATCAAAGAGGCGACATCAAAGTTCTAACCCCTTGTATTTTCCACAATGTTTACTTGACAGCTAGTTTTTTTATATGTATATGTACTTAAGTAGCATCTATAAGATATGCCATCAGGAAAATTTTCATAAAATGTGCAGTAAACAGCACTTTGCAAGGCTGTCGATCATATGAGCCTCCTTTTATTGTACCTGGGCTCCATTTCGTGAACTGAAACACTATGGAATTCGCCGTTCCTACGTGCTATTCCTGTGTTACTTGATTCTCTCTCTCACAGATAAGAAACTGATTCTCTTTATACTAGTGCAAGCAAATATGATAAAATGTGGAGCCATGTTCAAAGATGGGCTGCTGCCATGCCAGCCGGGTGGGCTGTGAGTCTGCGACAGTGCGATGTCCTCGAATCACAGGGAGGCCATGTCATGAGGCCCATTAGCATATTGCACTGATGAATCTATGCCAGATCCTGCGGTTGCAATGCTTCTCTTAATTACTCAGAAAAAAAGAACATAGGCCACTAATTTCCATGAGTGAGATAGAAAGAAATACCAAACTAAACCGTCCATAAAACACACATTTAAAGACATTTTTGAAAAAAAAAAAAATGTAGAAAAAAATAGTCTGGCCTATTATCAAACTGATCTAGGAATTACCCACATTAAACAAGACCATGCACCATTGATTTATAATTTCCATGCTTAATAGGTAGAAATACCAAAATAAACCGTCCATATAAGCAAAATAAAAATTTATTAGTTTGGTCTCGGAATAAAAATATCTAAACAAATAGTATATATAAATTAGAATTAGTAACTAACTAAATTCAAATTGAAATTACAAGTTTGATTTCAAATGCATCACTACAGGGAAAGTATATAAAAACATCTAGGCCTTGTTTAGATGGCTAAAGTTTTGTCAAAAACTTACAAATTTTTAGACTCTCTCTCTATCACATCACATTAAATACACCAAAAGACATATGTTCGGAGCAGTAAATATAGGTAAAAAAATAACTACTTACACAGTTTTGTTGTAAATCACAAGACTAATCTTTTGAGCCTAGTTAGTCCATGATTGGACAATTTTTACCAAATACAAACGAAAGTGCTACATAAGTGCTACAGGAGTTAGAACAGTGCTTTTGGTAAATATTTTGCCATCTAATCGAGGCCCTACTTTACTTTGAAATGCTAAAACATACCACTTTGATTCTGCCGATCAAGATGTAATGTTCTCTCGCAAAAGATTTAGGAAAGTAAATAAATAAATGCAATATAGAACA
The DNA here is from genome assembly GCA_015847255.1 of Hyparrhenia diplandra. Lineage (NCBI taxonomy): Eukaryota > Viridiplantae > Streptophyta > Magnoliopsida > Poales > Poaceae > Hyparrhenia > Hyparrhenia diplandra. The sequence continues at coordinate 98,252 of JADLZK010008755.1, forward strand.
AAACAAGTGCAGAAAAAAATAAAATAAGAGGAGCTTAGGTTTCAAGTGTTTCAATTTTTCAAACGTTTGTTTCAAGTGTTTTCATCTTGATGTTGCTATGTTACTATGGCTATACACACATGTTTCGGACATGTGTTTCAATTTTCAAATGTTTTCAGGCTTATGTTGCAAATGTTTCATATGAATGTTGTAAAAGTAGATATGAATGTTGTTTTGGTTATGCACACATGTTTCACTTGTTTTAGAACGTATGTTCAAGTGTTTTCATCTGAAAGTTGTATATGTTGCATGTGTATGTTGTGAATCTTTCATCTGTTTCAGCTATGTGTTACAATTATTTTATTGAGTGTTGCAAAAGTAGATCTAGATGTACGTGTTGAGGAAGCCTAAGCCCCGTGTGGTCCAGTTGTTGCGGCTCCCTTGTGTGATGAAGATGAAGGCCATGAACACTGGAGCGGCGGGGATGTCACGACTGATTGGCTAAGATGGGGAGCGGGATGGGACGCTAGCAAGGGAGCTGCGTCCATTGAGGCGCAGGCGCGGGAGCGCGGGATGGACGGTTGTTGCTTCTAGGTCAGGATGGGTGTGGGGTGAAGGGAGCTGTGTTCGTCGGGTGCACGCACGAGACCTATGTCCGGACTAGGAATATTAAAACCATTGAACCACTTTTAATTCCATTCTACTCCTTCCCTGTCATGCACTAGTGAAGATCTCTAGTTTGGTTTTGGATAATTAGTGACACCTAAGGACTAATCTCTCGATGCTAAGTGTTTGATTAGATTGGAGATTGGTCATGACAAGATTGGAGCACGTGATCATGAAGGATGGATCGAGGTGATTCAAAAGGTTATCAAGTGTCCAACTTGACGGATTTGGAGATCAATTGAGCCCAAGGCAAAGGTATAACCATAGGGCCCTTTTGATTTTACACTCAAGACACCATAAAGGGTGTGAGTGATTATAGGATCGATAAGCCATACTATTAAGAGGGGAAACTTATCGCACATATCCGGTCCTCATGTGCCTTTAGGTTCAAAATTCATATGCATGCATTCTAACCTAAAGAGCTAACTCCGCGCTTTGTCGAAAATGGTTTCAAAAATGTTAACACATGGTGTCGAGGTGTTCTTCGACGTGTCGGCAACAAGAATCAAGTGGCGGAAGTCGATTTGGAGCAAAGGCGAAGGAACGACAACACAACGACGCAAATTCGCAGCTCAGAGGCGACCGGACGCGGTGACCGGACCCGCGACCGGACGCATGAGGGTCTGACCAGACGCACCGGTGAGTGAGTCCGGCAGAGAGCATGTTTTGGGGTCACGGCCGAGGATCGACCGGACGCACCCACCGGAAGCGTGACCGGACTCGAGAAGGGGGTCGATGTGGGCCATGCCGCTTGTCTGGTGTGACCGGGACGCTTGACCGAAGCATCGACCAGGACTTGCCGGTGAGTCCGGCGGCCGGCAGGCGAGCGAAAACCACATTTTGCCCCCCAACGTTTGGATTTCGTGGTGGGAGCTATATATACTTGGTTGGGCCTCTCTTGCTTGTGAGCTTCATTCTTGAGAGAAGAGGTGATCCAAGTGCATTTGCATTGAGTTCTTGCATCTAGAGGCACTTGGGGATCGTTGTGAGCCGGTTGGTTTCTTGTTTCTCTTTGAGACACCGCTCCTAGCCGGCTTGGTGATTTGGTGGAGTTGTTGGCAAGAAAAGGAGATTGTCCTTGGCCACCTCCGGGCGAATTTGTGAGAGGATCACGCACTCGTCGGGAAGACAAAGTGCAAGGAATACATTGCTCGTGTCTTGGGTACCTCACTTGTGAGTGGTGTGTTGAGGCTAGCAAGTGCACCGCCTAGCTCAAACACCATCCTCGTGTTGGTCGGCACAACCGGAGACTAGCTTGTCAGTGTACAAGTGAACTCCGGGTGAACAAATCGACTTGTTCATTGTCTCGGTGATTGGATCATCATCTTCGTGTGATTGATTGTTCATCTTCTTTCCGGTGATTGGTTCATTGCCCCTACTCGTTGGTATAATAAGCTTCTCACTCTTGCATTACTTTCCTAGCTTATTTTGAGTAGAGAGCTAGCACTTGCTTGTGTAGGTCGTTCTTGCTAGCATAAGGATCATATCTAGGATTGTTTATTAGCTAGAGTAGTGACATAGACTTTGTGTGGCTTAGACATCATAGCAATATTTAGTCTTGTCACTAGAAGGCTTGCAAGACCACTAGAGCTAGTGCAAACCGTTTAATCGCCATTTGTTGTACTAACCGGTTTGTTTAGTGAGTTTGTAGAAATTTTTATAGGCTATTCACCCCCTCTAGCCATCTAGGACCTTTCAACTAGAGTCCAGAAAAACCATTCAACCACTTCTGATTCCATTATGCTCTTTCCTTTCTCTGTAGTATGTCTTGTCATCTCAACCTGTTCTATCCCCTATGCTCACATAGTCATGCAGTCAAGCTCTATTAGATTTTTAGTGTTGATGACCACATAAGTATGGGACTAATACACCTATAGAGATATGAATAGGTTTTAAGGAGAAAAGGATATGACTTATATGTGCTTAACGTCTCCTCTAATGGAAACAAAAGGATGGAATAGAAAGCTAATTGTTCTAAATTGTTCTCTTATGCTTATAATTGAGTATGAGATGTGATACTACCAAGAGGATGCCTTTACATAGACTTACAATGAAAACATGCTCAAAAGAACTAACATTTGAAAGTGGAAACATCACATGCACCACGGTTAGGGCTTAGGATACAAAAATATTTTAAAATTTTTGACCATGTGCACTTGTAGATAATCTGTTGGTTTGTGCGGATGTATAATCTATTGATGAGCGACATGTAGCCTAACACCTTAGTGCCACGATAATTCATGAAACCTAACCTCCATGTTTTGGACTTGTGGCTTATCGATGCATTTTGCATGGTGAAAGTGCATCTAGCCCCATCGTGGGGTTTTGTTGAAATAATGACACACAATCAAAGGTCTAATGTGTTGACAAAATCATCTTGCAAAAAGCCATCCAACCAAAACAACTCATAATTGGTTAAAATTTGTCGACACGAAGGTTTTGAGTTAGGAATGTAACTTCTAATCATTGTGGATCACAAGATCAATACTAAAACTTGCTTAAGTAAAATAGAATGTCATTTTACTTTTTTAAGTGAGAGGAGAAATGAACTAGAATGCCATTTTATCATAATTAGTTAGCTAACCCCTAACAAAACATCATTGGTACAAACTTGCATCCTTATTTTGAAGTTGTAATATAGGTCAATGTTTAATAAGAAGGGAGCGTATGCTATGAAAACCACGCCCTATGAAAACTATGGAAACCCAAATTAAGTCCGTAGGATTCTAATCTGATGGCTTTAGATAATGACAGATTGTTTTAGCATTTAACCCCCTACATCTCCTTCCTAATCTCATTTTTTGCTAACCCACCACGCACGTGAGCCCAAGCGGCTCGGATCTTCGTCACTGGTCGCGAGGCGCCGCCGCCCGCCGCGAGAATACGGAGGCCAACAATTGATCGACGAGGGACGGTTCGCGGCGACAACGAGAGCGACCATCAACGCAGTAGCTCGCCACCATGGACTCGTGCTTCTGCTGTTAGCACAATACATGCAACAACAACAATTACATGCACAAAGGTACAACACCATCCGCTCCATGGCGGTTCTTCGCTAAAAGAAACCTCCTTCGCGCTTCATCGACGATCATCCTTGTCCATCGATCCTCGCCGATCCGCCTCGTCCTCGCTCCATCGATCATCCGCTTGATCAATCGATGGCCGCCCCGCCGATCCATGATCGTGACAACACGGAGGCGTGGGCGACAGCTTGTTGGCCGCCCTCGCCGCCGATTGTCGTTGATCTCTGGGCGGGGGAGGGCGATGGACCCGCCTCCGTATTCCCTCGCAACGGGCGGCGGCGCGCGCGACCAGATTAGGGCCGGGGCCCGCTCAAGTCGTGGTGGGCTGGATTTGCAAAAACGATATTAGGATGGAGAAGTGGGGGTTGGTGCTAAAACAACCCACCATTACCTAAAGCC
>JADLZK010008757.1:0-105305 GCA_015847255.1 Hyparrhenia diplandra
CTGTGGCTGAGCACGGGTCACGGGGGTTAGTCCTGTTCTCTATCGCAGGCCAAAACGCAAGCTGATGCTGATTAAGCTGATGCTGATTGATGATGAGCCTCCGTTTTTCTTTGGACCAAATAATATTTGTAATCAAGATTAGCACTTTGATAAAAAAAAAGGAAACCGTACATTTAGCTATACAAATCTGATATCGTTTTTTCAGCTGCAAAGAACAATATGACAACATTTTCTCAAGCCTTTTATAAACCTTTGGTTTTGCTTTGTTGCATTTTACCGTTCGGTTCCTAGTGGGTTGGGTTCATTGAGTACCTCCATCAAAAATCAATAAATTCATTCATACTCCCCGCGAAGCCTGTTTGACGTAGCTGAGAGCCTTCTCTATGATAGAAAAAAATGGAAGAGCACTAGTGGTTGGTACAAAAAAAAAAAAAAAAAAAAAAAGGATGTCTGCAAGTCTGTTGTTTGCACTCGCATGCAGAACAACTCGCATGCAGAACCACACTCTTCTCTTGTTGCGTCTCACTGAGCACTTGCATGCAGAACCACGACGCAGGACCAAAAAAGCAAGTAGATCTATGGTCGAGTTGACTTTGGTAACAACAGATAGGGTACATCTGGGGGGGGGGGGGGGCGAGCCCCTACAGCTGGTAAGGTGAGACACAAAGGCTGGCATTCACACTCATGGTGTCGTTGGCGTCGGCTTTGGCCTCACACGGCGTCATTGGCATCAGTTTTGGCATCGGCGGAGGTAAGAAAGTGGCACTAGTTGTGAGGGACCGGAGCCAGACTCTACACGACGGGAGCACCTTCACTTTCTAAATGCGGAGGCTACATTCGGAACGACATTGTCGACAACGTGCACATGGAGAAGCTAAGGAATGGCTCTCATCTCCCCATTGCCGCTAGTTAGCGTGCGTGACCATGGCTTCCATTGTTGATTTGCTTCTCTGGTCTTCCTTATGGATCTATGAAGTCTTGATCGCCGTCCTGGCAAGGTGGTTGAGGCAGAAATTCATCGTCGTCATCGGTCAGTTTTGATCCCCGTCTCTTGCCATCCAATTCTTTTTCTCGTTCTTCTGGTAGGACAATGCAAATTTTGTCTTACTAAATTCTCCGTGGCTGTTGCAATATGTGATTGAGGCAATTGTAATGCCTTCAATGCCATCTTTGGGTGATCGGGTCGTTTGTTTCTCTGTTTGCTCTCAAGCTGTTGGTTTCCATGTACATTTTTCAGTTGAGATCCTATGAATGTTGTAATTTTAAGATCTTTTTTTCATCTTTGGCACGATGGAGGTCTAAATTATGTGCCAGAATATAATCCGTGGAGAAAAGAACAAGCATCAGAATGGGTCGATGTTGTTGGAGCGAAAAGTGGTCAAATTCATTTGTTTTCACAATGCTAGCTAGAGGCTTACGTGTAATAGCTTTAATTTTCTTTGTTTCCTACTTCGTCTCATGAGACCTGATGTAAAGACTTTTATGTTGATGTTAATAAAAAGCTCAATAGGGGGATCCTCCCTGTTTCGCTTAAAAAAAGAGGTGGAGAAAAGAAGAAGAATGGAGGAAAAAAAAAGAGGAAAAAGAAGAGATGGATATCCTTCAATCTTGTTCGGCATCCACTAGTGACGACAGGAACAAGGAACGAACAGGAAAGGAAAGTGCAGAGGGCATTCACGTGGTCTGAAAGGATGTTTGGTTTAGGCGCGGCGGCGCACGATGTCTGTACACTAGTGTCCAGGTTAAGGATGGAATCGTGCAGCCGGCCGGGCCTGCAAAAGCCATATATATACATACATACATACATACAGGCTACAGCCCGGGCGCCACCAAAAGGCAAGGCAAGCGTGGTGGCGGTCGAAAGATAGTCAAAACTCGGGCGGCATGTATGTATATTTGTATCCTCCTCGTCTTGTGTTTGGGAGCGTGGCGTCGCCGTTAAGTTGTTGCTCACCAACCAGTGGACGCACACACCGCTTGAGACAGCAGGACCCAACCCAACCCAACCCAACCCAACCCCGGAGGAAAGGATGGAGACGGTGGGTCAACAGGGCCGGCCGGCAGGGGCAGGCTTGGCTTTGTGTTAGAGGAAGCAGACAGCAGCAGACGACGACTGGACCGAGTCTTGGGCGTCGACGCGTCATCGATTGTCGACGGGCCGGGGGCGTGCGTGTTCCGACTCGAATGGGAATATCCCGCAGCTAGGACGAATCGAGTGGAGATTGGAGTGATGGCTGCAGACCGAGACGACCGCGTCGCCCACGCTATTGCCTGCAGCCGCCTCTGCTCTCGCAACGCGGCCCAGGACGAGTGGTTTCGCGGAGGCAATTGCAGTGGCAGTGGCAGTGGCACAGCAAAGCACCAACTAGACTACTGGAAACTCGGCGAGTCTGGTGCACGTGCGGGGATGACCGTCGATCCATCCATCCATCTGGGAGGAGAGGTCTGCGGTTACGGTGGAGTGGAGATGCACTGATGGTGATGTAGGAGCGCAGTTTGAACCGGTTAATCCCGGATGCCGGACGCATGCAGACTGACTGCGTCGAAAGCAAGTGGCCTGCGGGACTGCGAGCGGTGCCACAAACACTACTCATGGAGAGTGGAGTGAATGTGGACCTGTGGACAACGGAAGCTCGCGGGAGGCAGCCGACTAGTCAGTCCATGAGTGGCGTACGCAGGGGACGGCGAAATTTCCATCCAAGTCCGCGCCGCAACCGGAAAATTCTGCGGGAAGGTGAAGGAGACCGTGTCACCAGCCGCGGGATGGATGGAATCTCGGGGCGGCGACGAGCCAGTGCTCCAGCTCCACTCCAGCAGGCCGCAGCCGCGGTCTTGGTCGTCGTCGTCGTTGATCTTTTCCTCACCCTTCACCTGCTCCGGGGGCCGGGGCTGCCTGCAGGACCCACGCCAACAGTGCAAAGTGTAGCGTGCGGCATGCAGCCGGCGGCGGGCGTCAGGTCCTTCCTTGCTACTCCTAGGCAAAATAGCCAAAATCGTCCCTAAACTTCGTGTAACGGTAGTCCAATTTCGTCCCTAAACTCTTGCAAAGGTAGGATTGGTCCCCGAACTCCCGTTTTTCGGTCCAGTTATGTCCTACTAGTCATTATCCTGCTCGATATGCACGTGGACACATCCTTATCATATATCGCTATAAAATACGGAAGGATGCTTTGCAGCCGTCGGCACGTATCGCCCCGCCGATTCCGGATCTTTTTTTTTCCTGGGAACTGCAACGGTGGCCGTCGCAGGCACACTGCACGTGAATGAACTGAACCTGTTGCTTAGCGATCGATGCACACAGGCAGGCACCTGGACGCCGGGTCTCGGTGCATTCTACTCACTCGATTTCCTTTGCCTGAGACACAAATTCCTTACCGTCCTTAAACACAATATCAGAATACAAAATGACGCCACGCAAGCGCGCCTGCCTGCGCGTGTTTGCATATGTTTGTTTACATCTTTTGTCTCTTGGACAGGTTAAAGCAGAAACTCGTACAATACATATCGTTTTTTTTTAATGAAGAAAAATCATAAAACACCGTTGGAGATTGAACATCGATTCACGACGAAACAAAGGATAAGGAGACTGGCTGTTTTTTTCTTCAAATTTAAAAAAAAATCGCAGACCAAGTCGGCCTGAGTTGAACATGGTTACACGATCGAAGGCAGTTAGTCCAGGTGCGTGCAACAAAAAACAAGTTACCCCCACTTGGCTTGGAGTTGGTCTGGATAGGGGCTGGATACGACCGACTTGTCAGTCCACCACGCTCCTGCACTGCAGTCTAGCCGCAACGCAACGCGGCCCTTGCATTTCCATGTCCTCGTAGCTAAGGTTTGGTTCCACGGTACCGATAGCCGCTACTAAGGATTATTGTCGGCCGCCAGTGCAAAGTGTGCGGCAATCGGCAATTGGCAGTGCCACAGCAAAGCACGGACTAGACTCTGGTGCACGTGTCCATCCATCTGGGAGGAGAGGACTGCGGTTACGGTGGAGATGCGTGATGGCGCAGCGCACCGGTCAATCCCGGAGGCCGCCGAGCCGGCATGGACTGACTGCATGCGTCGAAAGCAATTTCCCTGCGACTGTTGCCACATAGTGCACTACTCATGGAGAGTGGAGTGGACGTGGGCTTGCAGTGCGGAACGGGACGGAAGCTCGCGGGAGGCAGCGCCGACTAGTCCATGACTGGCACGCGTGGGGGACGGCGAAAGTTCCGGCCACGCCGCAACCGCAATATCTGGGGACGAGAAGCAGACCGCGTCGCAACGCAAGCGGCCCGACGACGAGCGAGTGGATCGGAGTCCCGCGCCCGCCGCGGTCTTGGTCCTCGTCGTCGATCGGTTACTCACCCTCACCCCGGCTGGACCCTGCCTGCCTGTAGGACCCATGCCGACAGTGTGTAGCGTGCGGCGGGCGTCAGACTATCTGTAGCGGGTACTGGGAGGCTCACGCTACCGCTCCCTCCAGTACCAAATTCGCTACAGCGGCGTACTGTGAAGCCACGGTAAGGAAGAGAGAGAACGGTCACCCCGAGGAATATGACGCAGCATAGCGTGCACGCGCTACAGGGGTTGTTGGCCCACCAACGTGCGGACGTGAGAGAGGAGAGAGGTGGGAGGTTGGCCCACCAGCGTGCGGACGTGAGAGAGGAGAGTGGTGGGAGGCATGCAAATGTGGGTCCCATTTTTTAAAGCAACTAAAAGATGCTATAGCTCATGAACCAAAAATCTAAATTAAATTCCGATCACACTATTGAATTCGTTTCAATAAATTCTTTCAAAAACTAGATCTCACATGGGTATATTTAGATAAAATTTTAAGTGAGCACATTGATGTTAGTTGGTATAGAGTAGAGATATAAGAAGGATCGAAGAACATCAGCCGAAAGAATCTTGATGGTAGAATGTATAGAGGAGATAAACACGAAGCATGAGTGATAGTCTCAGCTCCTTCCTTCCTGAGTAGTGTACTCGTCATCGTCCTGCTCTGCACGTGGACACATCGTTATCGTTATACAAAAATGTATGGAAGGATTCTTTGCAGCCGTCGGCAGGTATCGCCGCCGATTCCCGAACTGCAACGGCCGCCGCCGCAGGAACCTGGCTGCCTGTTGCTAGCGATGCACATAGGGTCTGGGTGCTGGACTCCCTACTCGATTGCCTTTGCCTGCTGAATGAATTCCTTTTTACGTATTTGTTGTTGTTGCCTTCCTTCCGTAAACAAAACATGAGAATCCAAAATATACTGACGTCACGCAGCGTGTCTATCCGTATGTTTGTTTGTCTCTTGGAGAGGTTGAGGAGATACACTTACCATACATATCGCTTTTATTTAGGAACAAAAAATCATAAAACACCGTCGGAGAATGAACATCGATTCACGACGAAAGAAAGGATGATCAGAATGACTGTACATTAAAATAATCGCAGACCAAGTCGGCCTGCGTTGAAGACGATCCAAGGCAGCTAGTCCAGGTGCGTGCAACAAAAACAAATTACGCCCACTTGGCTTGGAGTTCGACGGCCTGGATAGGGGCTGGATGCGGTTCGTTCCTCTTTCCTGGTCTGGTGGCTGGTGCTGGTCGGGTCAGTCAACCTGGACACGCCACAATCATTAACAAAATTTTCTCCCCGCACCGCACCGCACGCCATAAACGCGTGCCCTGTACAGCCCAGCGTCCACCCACCGTCGATCCCAGTTGCCGCACGGATCTCCACGCGCCCGCCGGCTTCCTCCCTCCCTTTCCTCGCATCCTCTTGCCCCGTCCGACTTCAGCCGCCTCCGTTCGTTAACCCATCCTATAAAACCCCGGGGAAGGGAGGCTGCCCTGACCACCACCACCACCGCTCCAGCTCCAGAGCCTTCGCGCCTCCTCCAGACCTTCGAGCACAAGCATCGCATCCGAGGGAGTTCCGATTTCTCCGTCCGTCGTCGTGCAAATCAAAGTTGGACTCACCATCAATCGGATCAGATCCAAGTCATTAAGCAACCGACGCCGACATGCCTTCAGTCGAGGTTGGCGGCGCCGCCGGGTGGAGGCCCAAGCACCTCCACCAGCAGTACCAGCAGAAGCACCACCACCACCACCAGTACACCCATCAGCAGCATCCCCATCCACCACCGCAACAACAACCGCTGGAGATCCGGGAGGTATGGGCGGACAACGTGGACCGCGAGTTCAAGCTAATCCGTGCCGCCATCGAGCACTTCCCCTACGTGTCCATGGACACGGAGTTCCCGGGCGTGATCCACCACCCGCCCTCCTCCGTCCACCACTCCACGCTCACCTCCTCGCAGCGCTACGCGCTCCTCAAATCCAACGTCGACGCGCTGCACCTCATCCAGGTGGGGCTCACCTTCGCAGCGTCGCCGTCGTCCCCGCCGGCGCTCGCGTTCCAGATCAACCTCCGCGAGTTCGACGCGCGGGTGCACCGCCACGCGCCGGACTCGGTCCGCCTGCTCGTCTCCAGCGGCGTCGACCTCGACGCGCACCGCGCCAGGGGGGTGTCGGCACGCGCCTTCGCCGCGCTGCTCATGTCGTCGGGACTCGTCTGTAACCCTGACGTGGCGTGGGTCACCTTCGCCTCAGCCTACGACTTCGCGTACCTCGTCAAGGTGCTCATGGGACGGAAACTGCCCAAGGCGCTCCCGGAGTTCCTTCGCTACGTCCGGGTCTACTTCGGCGCCAACGTCTACGACGTCAAGCATATGGCGAGAGTCGCCTGTGACTCGTATGGTGAGGTCGCGCTGCTGGGTGGGCTCGAGCGTGTTGCTGGTGCGCTACGGGTGCGTCGAGCAGCTGGGAGGGGGCACCAGGCCGCGTCTGACAGCGTGCTCACGTGGGACACGTTCAGGGAGATGGCTAGGCTTTACTTCCCCAAGGAAGGCAGCCTGGACGTCTGTGCCGGCGTCATCGATGGCCTCGTGCTCCCGGTGGGTGGTGGACGCGCCGCTACCAAGCCGGCTAAGTGCGCGCCGCTGTGATCGATGATAGTAACCTGTTCATTCATCATGTACAGTACACAGCCTCCCAAAGTGAATTTTGGGGAAATAACATAATGAAAGAATGGTTCTTTGATTGGTTAAACTCTGCTTCGATTGGCCGGTTTGTTTCTTTGTTTGAATGGATCCTCTGCTCCGATGCATCCAGTTCGAAATTTGATCGCCTACACAGTGAACAGACAGTGACCACGGGGCTCTGCTGCGACTGTATCAACTCGAATTGGTTGGTTTGGTTCAGTCAAAGAATTCGTTGATTTCTGATTATTCTTGGCCGTTTCTCTTGAGACAGACAGCGACCTCGGCTCGGCAGTCACCTACTATTAGTATTATTATTTGGTCGCCAATCGGGTGCTTTGGCGGAAAAAACAGTCCACGCGGCAGGCTCTGGAGCAAAAAGGAAAGGCGCAAACGCAGCCAGAGACCTGGTTGCCGTCGGCTTCCTCCTCCGTTTCCGACACCAGCTCGGGTCCGGGTTCACATCACATCCTATAAAATCAAATCCCGGGGAATCGAAGCGAAGCACCACAAACCCCCACACAATTAAGCATCGATCCACGATCCATCGCAAGAGTTGTTGATTGTTTCATAAAAGGAAGGAAAAATGCTGCGTTGTTGCCTTCCGCCGCCGCCGCCGCCCACCAACGTATCCGTATCTGACTACATTGCCAAGGACATTGGGGGTGGCGACAACGCGCGCTCCACCCTAGTCAACGGCGTTGCTCTCATGGTCGGCTCCCATCTCATCAAGTTTGTGTCCTACTCCCACACCAAGAAGCTCCCCAAACGCCAGTGCATCGAATCCGACCCCTTCCGCCTGGGAAGGCACACCTGGTCCGTGCTCTACTACCCTAATGGGGACCGTGCCGGAAACGTCGGCTTCACAGCCTTGTTTCTCGAACTCCATGCTGCAGTACCCGGCGAGGTTGTCAACGCGTACGTCACCGCTAGCTTAGTCAACCAGGACGGCCTCATCGTCACGTCCTACTCCAAAGATATAAGAAGCACGACCTTCAAGGAGAAACAGGGCCTCGGATTCCCACGCTTCATCAGCAGGAAAGCTCTAGAGAAATCTAGGCATCTCAAGGATGACTCCTTCACCGTCAGATTCGATGTGGCCATCATGGGGGAGGGGGACGACATGATGGGAACGCCGTCGTCGACGCCGACGGTGGTCGTGCCGCCGTCCGACATGCACCAGCACTACGGTCATCTCCTGCGCACCAAAGAGGGCGCCGACGTCACATTCAGAGTTGGCACCAAGACATTCTCTGCCCATCGGCTTATTCTCTCCACGCGGTCGCCCGTGTTCAAAGCGGAGCTCTTTGGTCCCATGAAAGAGAGCAGCACCACCGACGCCATAGCCATCCAAGACATGGAACCAGAGGTGTTTGATGCGCTGCTCACCTTCATTTACACCGACACCTTGCCAGAGACCAAGCAAGGCGAGGAATGTGCAATGGCTCAGCATCTGCTTGTCGCCGCAGACAGGTATAACCTAGAGAGGCTCAAGTTGATCTGTCAAGATAAGCTGTGCAACTACATTGATACAGCCTCTGCTGCGACTATTTTGGTATTGGCTGAAAGACACAACTGTCATGTGCTCAAGGATGCATGCTTCGCCTTCCTAAGCTCAGCTAAGACTCTGATGTTGTCATGCAAACAGATGGATTTGACTACTTGACAGTAAGCTGCCCACGACTTCTCAAACAACTGCTCTCCAAATTCGTGACACCAAATCTTTCCTAGCTATATTTACAAGAGGATGCAACGTACCCCAAGCCATTAATTGTATATGTTTTCTCCTTGTATCCAGTATCCTTTATATATGTAAAACTATTTTGGTGGCGGGCTACGTTTCTAAGAGAAAAAGTTGTGTTTTGGTGCTATGAACAGTTAGTTTGATTATGTGCATTGGAAAGCCTGCATTTTGGTTCTATCAACAATTAGCACATGGCGAGAGTCGCCTGCGACTCGTATGGTGAGGTCGCGCTGCTGGGCGGGCTCGAGCGTGTCGCTGGTGCAGCGCCGCGCCGCCGGGAGGGGGGACACCAGGCCGCGTCCGACAGCGTGCTCACGTGGGACACGTTCAGGGAGATGGCTAGGCTTTACTTCCCCAAGGAAGGCAGCCTGGATGTGTGCGCCGGCGTCATCGAGGGCCTCGTGCTCCCGGTGGGTGGTGGCCGCGCCGCTACCAAGCCGGCTAAGTGCGCCGCGCGCCGCTGTGATCGATGATAATAACTTGTTCATCATGTACAGTACACAGCCTCCCAAAGTGAATTTTGGGGAAATAACATAATGGAAGAATGGTTCTTTGATTGGTTAAACTCTGCTTCGATAGGCCGGTTTGTTTGTTTGAATGGATCCTCTGCTCCGATGCATCAAGTTCGAAATTTGATCGCCGACACAGTGAACAGACAGTGACCACCGGTCTCTGCTGGGAGGTTTGAATTTGAATTTGAACGCACGCACGCACCCACGCACGCGTGCCATTTGATGACTTGAATTCCACTGCGGAAGCGGCCTTGTCTCTTGTGTTGTTGGACTGACGGTGAGTGCCCACCATGATTGAACAACCAAGGGGAGAGTGGCCGGGCCGGGACACTGCATTTTCTGTGCACTAAAATTTAGACGACTCTGTCTGCGACTGTGATTCGTTGATTCTGGCCGTTTCTCTTCAGACAGACAGCGACCTCTGCTCGGCAGTCACCTACTATACTAGTGTTAGCACGAAAGAGTAACAAACACTACTATTAGTATTGTTATTATTTGGTCGCCAATCGGGTGCACGCAACAGGCGGCAGGGTCAACCAATTCTGCATCGGTTTACTACTATTTTAGTACACGCAATTATTATTATATTGAAACAAACTAGCAAATCGCTGTGCTGTTTCTGTTTCGCGATCCATGATGATTGTTCAGCCGCAGCCGCCGCTAGTTTAATCCGAGCAACCTACAATTTTTTTCACTAATAATATATACATATACAGGGTAAAGTATACTGCCATGTTCGGCTTCCTTTAATTATAAAAAACAAAAAAAAAAAAAATTAGTGTTTCTTCTGTGATATACTACTCTTGACCCTCCATTCTAGAAACCATGTATATATGTAATAATCTTAGATCAAACAATCTACAATTAGACTAATGTGGTGTATAATACAAGACCGCCATGTTGATAGTGACGTGGCAGTTAGTGCTTGGATTAGTCTAGCAGTAGCCATACATGTTGATGCTAAGGTCAACATGGGTGCCGGTTCAAACTATTGTTATGTTTAAATGTACATACAACTTGATTTAGCAAGATCAGTTGAATAAGACACCACGTGCTGTGTAGTACACTAAAGCCAGCCGGTCAGCAGCAGCATACTTGTCTGCACGTCGACAGCCTCAACTGACGCCTCTCTTGTCGTCGACGCCTCGTCTCCTTTGTTTTCTGCTACAACTAGTCTAAACATAAAAAATATAAGTCGTTTTGGAGATGAAAAGGAATTATAAGTCGTTTTGGAGACTTGCAGTTCCAGTTGGCTGTGCTCTGACTCTGACCGACATGGCGACACTGATCGCAGCATTCCTGCAGCCGCTGTTTGCTAAAGTGTGCAACAACATCCAAATGCTTTTACCTCAAAAAAACATCCAAATTCTCAATGCAGAGCGGAAATTCAGCTCCTTCCCCACTTTTTCAATCATTTCAAAATCAAACTGGAGGTCTCCGAATTTCTGGTATGGTGGTATAGGTAGGGTAGGAAAGCAACCAAGCCAACAACCATCTCATCTGACGCGACAAGGTAATCATCTGACAGCGCCTGAGCCTAATCTTCCTTGGATTTTTTGAAATTGATGTACGCAATGTTTCTGTTTTGCGATTGTTCAGCCGCAGCAGCCGCTAGTTTATTCGTAGCAACTGACTTCATAGAAAAATGCACGCAGAGGGCTAAGCAATATTTAAACAAGAAGGAAGAGCACTAGTGCTCCTTGTTTGACAATTGACACCCCTCAGAAACGAGGTAAATCCGGAAGTGCTAGGTCAAACAATTTTTAGTTTGACTGATAGAGGGCACGTATATTACAAGATTAGCATGTCTGGCTGCTGACTGGGCTTAAGTGGATACTGACAAGTAACGTGGCGGTCGGTGACAGGATGAACATGCTTACTGGGTAGGAGTTTTAACTTATAGTGACTTGGATAAAAACTCGAATCCCAGCCAGCCCGTAGGTAAGAATTCATACATGTTGATTCTTTTTCTTATGAATTTAGTTTAAATATAAGAAATCCATCATCGAAGACGTTATTCTAGAACACATTGGTCAACATGGGTGCCGGTTGAAACGATTGTTATTACAAGGATATAGACCTTAATAAAAAAAAACGTATATACACCTTGATTGAAGAAAGTCAGTTCAATAATACGTAATACAGTATAGCAGGTCAGCATACGGTACATACCTGTCGTCCTTTGTTTTCTGCTAAATACTCCTTTGTTTTCTGTTAGACTCTACTTCCAGCTGGCTGTGCTGCTTACTGGTCCCTGCTGTGCTGACCGACACGTCGACACTAATCGCAGCATCCCTGCCGTGTTTGCTAAAGTGTCGTGCACCAGCCACCAGATGATTGAGGTGTATACATATTCTGTTCTAATTTGATGGAGGATAACATGGCAAAAGCAGAGCGGAAATGCAGCTTCTCCATTGTCCCTGTTCAAAATGAAAGCCAGCGTGCATGCAGATGATTCTCTATCTTTCCTTCAGTCACCGTATATATTCAGACAGCGTCTTCTGTCACCGAATGAGCAAAGAACGATCATCTCTATTCGAGGAATGAAGACACATTAGTACGTACGAGTGTATCCGGTGAAGGCACAAGAGAGGCGTCTTGCAATTGCAAACCTCGAATTTTAAATGAAGACGATCGAGGATGGCTCCAAAGCGACCACCTTGCTCCAAGGTCGTTGCACCTGTCGCAAACATAGCATCCATTTTCAGAGTTGTTCTTGGCTGGTTTCCTGGCTGCCCAACTCTGCTATAGTTTCTGTTGTTAGGGGCACAGGCTTCCATTTCCCTCTACTTTAGCATGAGTTAGCTGATGATTGATTGATTAATGATTGACGAGGAAGTAAAGGGCGAGCACTCCTCCATCATATTCACACGCACGCACGGCCATCGATCGGCAACCACCACCATAAGAAAAGCATGGAGACTTAGAGCTTGCTTGGTTCAGTTTTAAAATTTTCCGTGCGCTAAAAGTTTTGACAAATCCTAAGGACCTGTTTGGAACAAAGGAATGCAAAAACAGGAGGAATGGTAGGAATCGCAAGAACACGGAAAGCGAAAAGTGGAAAACTACAGGATTGGAAACCATAGGATGGAAAATTTGGACCGTTTGGAATGCAGGGAAATGAATTTGAATCTTCACAGTTTCCAATGAACAAAGTAGCTGTTGTGCTTGGTTGGTGGCCATTCTAGCCGTTGATTGCTTTTCGTTGTTATAAGTAGAACACGTACGTGTTCATTCTTTACACTATCTAGCCGTTGTGCTTGCTTGCTTCCTTCCTATCCCGACTAGCACTCGTTGGTTTTTGTCCACCGGATGCACTTTGAAGTCTCGGATTCGTTATCTGGGGCGAGATGGAGGGTGAAAGGTAGTGGCGGGAGGGAGATAAGCAGTGGCGCCGGAGAGTCGCAGAGAGCGGCGGCGTTCCCTCCGTTCCCTTGGATCGGAGTGGATTTTCTAGTTCATGTGTTTTATGCGTGGATGGAACCCCTTCCTCTGGAATGGCAGGTTACGTTCCTTTGTTCCAAACGACAACTCTTCTTTCCTTTCCTATGATTCTTGTGCCCGTGAAATTCCTACGTTCTTCCCGTGTTCCAAATGAGGCCTAAACCCTAAATCCTAAAGCACCTATGAGACTGCCCTCATGCCCTCACCCTTAAGGGCACTTTGTTCCTTGGCTTCAGGACGCTTGGACGTCTTGCCACCTCGTTGTACTCTGATTTAGTGATTTTAGTCCCTTGAACTGAGGTCATAGTTGTTAGATCCTCCCTCCTCCAACCCTAACACCTGAAGTTTTCTTGAGTACACATGCTATATGCATGCAAGATTAGGTATTTTCAAGTGAGCTGTAGCCAAGTGTTATATCCATGCCCAATCTTCTACTTGACCCCTAGGTCTTTCTACTAGTCCCGCCTCGCCTCCGACCTTCTTAAATTTTTCCCTACCCCTGTTCCGGCCGACGCCTAGGCAGTGAATAGGCGCAATTAGGCGCTTAGTCGGAGGGGTGCTGCGTTGATTTGGGGCTAGGGCGCTCTCCTAGGCGGACTTGGTGGTGTTGAAGGAGTCGGAGCGGCGCGTGGGGGAAGAGAAGTGCCGAATTTAGCAGGCAAGCACAAAGGAAAAGAGGAATCGGGGAGGCTGTAGTAAAAAAAGAAGGCAGCGCGCGCGAGAAGACAAAGCTAGAAAGCAAGAAAAGAGAAGGACCCTGAAAAGAGGAAGTAGCACCTGTGAGCAGGCCCGTGAGTTGCTTCCCGCCTTCTCATCTCTCCTCTCTGCTCCCTGTCACCGGCTGTCTCCTCTGCTCCTTATTTGGCTCTCCTTTGTGCAGGTTGTCTCTTTGTTGGGTTCTAACTTTGATTTTCAATAAACTTTCATCCCAGATTTTGAAGTTGCAGGAAAGTTCCAGATAAAACTCGCAGGAGGCAAAAAGGGAATGTCGAAGATGGCTTCGCGAAAAGCAAGAATTATACAAGGCCGACTTAGGGACTCATGAACAAGGCCTGCGAAGGAAGTCAAGGTGACTCCGCGGGTTTCGGCTTTGCTGAACAATGAAAGAAATCAAAACGGAAGAGATCGTACGCAAGATTGACAACAAATTCGGCACCCACACAGGGGCCACAGGCTGCCATCCGGGGCTGATCATAGGGCTTCCAAGAAACTGCAAGGCGTGATTCGGAGGGAAGCCTAAAGTAGCATAGCGCAGGGTAGGAAGGATCCTCTCGTTGATTGAAGCTGTGCGTGACTATGGCCGCCGGCGGCGGCACACCAGGTTTGGCTTATACGTACGTGAGATAAGATGCAATAACCGGATAAAAGTATAATTTATGTTTTCCTTTTCAATTAAATCTAGCTAGTACGATGCATGACTATCATAATGGCAGGTGGGTAATTCTTTAGAAAATCTAAATAGATCCAATGGTTGTTACAATTGATGGCAATCAAATCGATGGCCAGATCTTTCTAATTATTGTGAGAATTTCTTTTGATTTATTTTTTTTTTTTTTTCTAGCGGCGTCTGGTGAGAGTTAGCGTGGTGTCTCCGTTGGAGCCTCCAATTAGTAATAGTAGTAAGAATGTCGCCCGCGAAGTTGAAAGCGCCAACTTCGCTAAAGATACAGGAAGCAACAAGAGCCTAAAATTTCAGGCGTAAGACGATGAGGACAACTTAGGACTTTTGAAATGTGAACCTTTGTATTTTTCTATGATTCGAAGGGGCCCCCTATAAATACCCCCGACATTCTTTTGTAAAAAGCCAAGGTTGAATGGCCACTTTGTAACCCATATCATTAATAAAAGTGTTGAGCTGTTAATTCACTCAACACTCTTTGTCTCTTTTTGCTTCTCTGCTCCCGTTTCCTCAGCAATTCAACATCGCCTAGGAAATGCCTAGAGAGAACGCCTAGGCGCTAGGCTAAGGGGGTGAGCGCCTAGCAAAACAAGGTTCCATTCTATGTGTCTGACAAGTTTTTCCATCACTTCCTCTCGCTCCATCCTCCTCCTTTTGGGTCCTTTCAATGTGAGTTTAGCTTCATTCTAGCATGTGCAATCTGTTTGGTTGGCAAGTCGATTATGAAGATAGAGATACAGAGAGTGCACCTTACCATGTTCACTCTTTAAGTTTATATGCACCGAGCCGTTACACAATTTCTCAACTACACCTTACAACATCTTGGATGGTCAAGCGGAATCAATTCTTTAACTTGGGGCCTCTTCGGCACGGCTCCTGCCGACTCCAGTTCCGGCTCCTCGTCGGTTGTACTGTAGCGACACTATAGTGCGGAGCCGTTTTCTCTCCCCCCCTCCCCTCTCGGTGACACGGCTGGAGAAGCTTGGTTTTTGGGCTCCCCAGCCCGGCTCCTGCGCGCTACAATGGAGGAGCCGGAGCTGTTGGCCAGAGCCTGGCCAAACGGGCCATCTCATATATTTCATGATGCATCCCTCGTGTCAAAGCTTCTTGTTGTGTTGCAATCTCTCTTCTCTGTATTTATCAGCTTGGAGTCAGTGATAACTCCTACTCTTAGAGACGTCCTTATATTTTGGTGGATACAACGGCAACATCTATGTTATTTAATGTCTCGCCTGTCATATACCCAATCCATTCCTTTTTACATGTTACATGCTTTTCCCAAGTCAACATTACTGTTTGACCATCTATTTCAAAAAAGTTATTATAATTTCATAACATATGAATTGTATTATTATAAATGTATTTCTTATGGTGAATCTCTTATGTCTTGAACCTATATTTTTCAAAATGTTTAACTTAGGAGGGACTGCATAATCTCCACAACTAGTATGACATAAAAAAGTGGAGGGACTGTATAATATTCCACAACTAATATGGTGAGTACTGAGAAATGCATTATACTATACATAGCTAAAATAATGGATCAATACAAGAACTAATGTAGTGAACCAATCGGTGCAGTTTTTAACTCAGAAACATTCTGCTCAGCTCCTCCTATCCATCAATTGGAACTGCAAGTCTGAAAACAACTCGAAGTGAAACCTCACCACAATCAATCATGTGTCCCCTTAGCTCCACTTCTCTGCAAGCTAAGCTCCAATAACAATGCTTTGCTGGTCGATGTCAAGAAGCTTCTGACAGGAATATAGTATCTTACAACATAGCAACACTGTCAGTCGATGTTATCCATATGCAACGGCAACGGGCTAGCTGCTTGCTATTGTACATGCAGATAACAGCGCATCTGATGTCATCAATTGCTAAGGAGGGCTGCATAACTCACTGGTGGATCACACATAGTCCCCAGTTCCTTTCATCATCGATGAGCTTCAGTTCCAAAGCATGGAAGTGTATCAAAGCAGGCCTCAGTAACTGGGGAAAAGTTCCAACACGATGAATTCATTACATAAGACTGAGCAGAAGTCTGGACAAAAAAAAAGTAGCCAGCAGGAAGACTGCATACCAGTCAGAAGAAGCCTTTCCCCTGTACCACATTGCATTGCATGACAGTTCGCTAGCCAAAAAACCGATAACTTCTGCGATTGTGTTACATTGACCATGACTGGTGACATTGGAAGACACCATAGTATCTGGGGAGACATTCATTTTAAAAGCAAGTTCAGATATTTTTTATATATAAAAAAATGTAACTAAATGTCATCATCAGCTGAGTGACAACATTACGAACACTAATTTTCAACTGAAGCCAGTTATCAGTGTTTTCAATTCTCAGGGTATAAACGCAAAAGGTCTCATTAATCCAACCAGAGAGTTCAAGGAACTTACATAACTCTAGAATGCTGTCGAGAGGTATGAAATATGTGACAGAGCAAGTGCCAGCTCGCCTGATGCACGAAACAAAGGAAAAACACATTTCAGGATGCTTATAGATGAAAAATAATATTTTTGGAAAAATGAGAAGAGTTCTGAAGATTAGTAACCTTGAGTTGAGGTCAAACTTGTGTCTCCCTTGTGCTTCGAAGCATATAACACACTCACAGTCACATCCCACGTCACATTGTGAGGAAGAAGATAATAAAAGGATAAGTCACCAAATAAGGTCAACTAGCGGTTTTACCATTCAAGTAACAAAGCCAGCGAGGTCAGTGGTCAACTGGTCTACATCAAGTGTTAATCTATGGTCTGTATCAAAACTTTTTACCTGACAGGCTGAATACCTAAAAACATATACCAGGGTAACTTAGCAACTGTCAAAACTGACAGAATTACCTCCGCACAAATATGCAATCTTATTCTCAAAGCTAGATCCCCAAGCACAAGACATTTGCAAGGCACGGACATGCATTTATGAAAAGCACTGAAATATCATTTGACCAAAACTTTTACAGAAAATACTTGTGTTCTTGTTGGAGAATGTCCAGTTAATATTAGAGGGCACCAACAGAAAGGTTATCTTTGCTTCAAGCTTGTCACTGGTTTGTTCTTCCTGTCCATCTCAACCCCTAACATAATTGTCAGTTTTTGACTTTTTGTAACTATCAACTATTGATGCCAAGCCTTTCTGTCACTACATAATCAATGGGTGGTTCTGCACAAATGACACATCTGAAGATGCACTACTTCAGACCCAGCCAACCTCCTGAAGCTGCCTGTTCGAAACCTGTGCAGCTCCAAAACAATCTCCAGGTTTGTTTGTATTTGAGTTATTTTATTCCAAAAATCACTTTGCTCCTTTTCTTTAAAATCATGCTTCAGCCTGGACGCCAAGTCATCCATGATGGCATATATCTCCTGATTCTCAGGTTGCCTCTCCCTAATTTTGAATTCATCAACAATCTCATTTAAGTTCACCAAACGATGTCCAGGCCTGAACCTCTCATCTCTCTCTTTCATGATAGCCTTCACCCTGTGAACTTCTTTCCATCTCCCTACAGCAGCGTACACACATTGCAAAGCAGTGCATAGTGAGCATTGTTGCTTGGTTCAAGCTCAATCAACCTGAGAGCTATCCGTTCCCCAAGTCTCCAATCCTTCCGAACCGACACATCCCAAGCAAACCACCCAATGCCCGTGCTTTCAGATCCTCTGGTATACTCTGTAAGAGGCCCTCGGCTTCTTCCAGAAGCCCAACACTCCCATACAGATTGGCCATGCACCAGTAGTGCGCAAATGTCAGCTTGAGGTTGTACACGGTGCTCATCTGCTCAAAATATGCCCTTCCGTCCTCCTCCAAGAGGCCTAAACGGGCACAGGCACAGAGAACACCAATGAAAGTGACTCCATCTGGCTGTACATTCCCTGAAAAGGCAGCATAGGAGTTAGATACATATATAAAGTTCAAAAATGCAAATGTAGCAATATGCTGCTTTCTGAAGAACTAATCTTGGAAATCTGAACCCACCTGGTGTGACCATATTCTGGAACAGTTTGATCCCATCACCAGGTTCACCATACACACAGTGCCCTATGATCATCGCGTTCCAGCATATCAGGTTCCTCATTCTGAGACGATCAAACAACTTCCTTGCAACCTCAGACCTCCGACACTTGCCATACATATCAATCAATGCAGTCCCAAACCAACAGGTTATCATCCTCAAAACGGCGCAGGAACGCACAGTGCACCTCCCTCCCAGCCCCTAGCCTCCCCAGCCTAGCACATGCCGTGGCTGCCCCAACCATGGTTATTGCCGTCCCCCCTCGCTCCTTCCTCTGCCATCCACCGGACAACCTCCAGTGCCTGCTCCGGCCGCTTTGACGACGTACCCATTAATTACGATGTTCCATGACACCGCATTTCTCAGGTGCATTCCCTCGAACAGCTGGCGTGCGGCATCAATGCCACTGGGTGTGCCCACTAAGGCCGTCATCAGGGTGTTGCAGGACACGATGTCCCTGAATGGCATTTCGTCGAACAGGTGGCGAGCGGACGAGAGGCCACCGGCAGTGGCATAGAAGTGGAGGAGGGCGTTGGCGGCGTGGGGCGGCGGCGAGAAGAGGAGGCCGCGGCGGAGGACCTGCCCGTGGAGGGCGAGCGCAGAGCGGAGGTGGAGCCGCGGGGAGGCGGCGGAGGCGGCAGCGGAGAAGAGAGTAGGGAAGGAGAAGTGGTCGGGGAAGATCGGTTGGTGGGAGCGGAGGAGGGCCGCGAAGAGGGAGAGGAGGGCGGAGAAGGGGATGCGAGAGCCTACGGCGCGGAGTGCGGAGTCCAGGGAGAAGACCGGCAGGGGAGGAGGTAGGTGGTGGAGGAGGAGGCGGAGGGATGTAGGCGGGCGGCGAGGCGGCGGAGCAGGAGGAGGCGGTGAGGAGGAGGCCGGCGGGGACGGCGTGGCCGAGGAGGAGGCCGCGGCGGAGGAGGAAGGCGTGTGCGCAGAGAACGGAGGAATGAGTGCGGAGGCCGTACCGGAGGAAGCCGTGGAGGTCATCGAAGATGGTGCCGCCGCCGGCGGCGGCTGAATGGGGAGGTGGAGGTGGCCGCCATCAGTGGAGAACACGGGGCGGCGGCGCCATGGGGTTTAGGCGTCTCAGGATTTTGTCTCGCTGACCAGTGGGCCCAGGGCGCAGGCTGGTTTCTCACATCTGGATCTGCCACTGTTGGGGTCTGACTTAAAAATTCCAAGATCTTTATACAACTTCAAAATTCCAAAAATTCAGACACAAATTGTATATTATTACTACACCACTCTTCTTTGGTTTTAAAATCTCATACTTCCATCATCTTTGACCTTGTAACAAAAAAAATATTTCGTCTGTTTTAAATTATATAAGCCGCTTTAACTCTTTTGGTATAACACATTCGGTTATACATAACAAAAATATAATAATAACAGTATATGTTAGATATGATAGGAACCGAAAAAGATCTCGGCACGAAGGTGGCCTGATCTTCCACGACGGTAGGTTCAAGAACAAAAGGATAAGTTGTTGCGAGCGGGTAACTAGCTTTATACCCGACAAAAGGTTGGTTGTGACCAAGCGGGCGGGAAGAGAGACACCAAAACCTTGAAGGACTTCGACTCGATCTCCGAGCGATCGCAGAACCACAAGCCGGGACTAATCCACACAATGCGGCGCGGCGAACGGAAGCCGTAAAGCACGCAGTAGGGGACCTCGAGAGAGATCTCTCACAAGCCCAAGAAGAACTCGCAAGAACAAAGGTGTGTAAGATTACACTCAGCAGCTCGGCCGCAATACCATATCGGTTTCTTCATTCATCAAAAAGTTGTCAAATAGATTGTAGGCAGGGGATATATATACTAGGAACAACCCTCCTAGTTGGGTATGAAATGAACTTAGAGTTTCTAAAGTTACAGGAGGTGAAAGGCCTCCACGAGATGGAAATTCGTGGAGTCCCGCGCGGCTGTTTCCTTTCTGAGCAGTTCTGAGTAATCTGGCCATAACTCCTTCATGGGAAGTCGAAACGATAAGCCGCTTGTTGGGTTGGAAACTAGACTTGACGTGTGTTCCAACCATGTATGGCATGCACCATGAAATATTCCAAGTTGGTACAGTATTGAATGAGAAGTTGTACCAATATGCTGTCCCGAGAGGACTGTTGACATTCTGAGCAGCCTGCAGTAATACGATCATAACTCTTTGGTGGAAGCCTCAAATGACGTGTAATTGGATTCATTAGAAAGATAACTTGATAATCTTTCCAGCAAGTCCTCATCCACCTCGAAAGCTTTAGGAAATCAAGAGCTATGACTATTTCTTTCTGATGCTTCTTGTTGTCGATAAGATGGTTTGTTGGTTCAGCTTGTGTATAGACCATCTCCCTCTCCTTGGCTCCAGTAGTAGCTCCTTCTCGTGTAAACCTTCTCATGTATCTTTCTTATCATGTGTGTATACAAGAGGCAAGCAATTACGGACACTTGTGTTGGATGGTGAATGATCTTCACAAAACAAAGCATAAGGAGCTGGCATGTCCTCATCATCCTCCCCATCTTGAAAAGGAGTCATCCTCGACTCTAACTCTTGTAAACCCGAGAATTGCGCTAGGCCATTGACTTGTAGGTTTATGATAATATCATATTTTTCTTCCATCACAGCAAGGTGTTTGAATCTATAATCATATAAACCAAGTAGTAGCCTTGTAGGTGGAAACCTCAATGATCTGAAATTAAGTATAGCTTTCACCTTGCATCGTTGCTTAGAACAAATGGTGGACGTTGATTGCCTTGGCATGGTCACATCAAGATACATAGCAAAATATATGAATAAAAACCATCAAAACGGTTTATAATTTGGAACAGAGGAGTATCCTTTGCTTAACCGAAAGGATCAAGGTTTGTTTCATGAAACTCCTAAGACACATAAAACAAACAATGCTCCAAGTCTTAGGAGTAGCATTATTCATCATCTTATATACTCAACTTGCTCGTAAGTATGAATTCATGCTTAGATATTCATCATCTTAGAATTTATATTTTCTAAAAGTTCTCTTTTAACATGTATATCCCAGCTTTTCTCGCTTGTTACCGATTCGAAAATTAAGGGGGGGGGGGCCATGATAAAATGTGATATTTATCAAATAGAAATTTGATTATATTGCAGACTTTGTTATGGTCTTTTATAGAACGTAAAAAAAACAAATTGTTCCTTTTTTCAAAATAAAAAAAAAGAAGAAGAGAAACCACTTAGTATGATGCGAAGTTACTGTACACTCAAATGCTAGAAGAATACCCAGTGGCGTTGTCATGATTTTTTAATATAAATCTATTATAATACATAGCTTGTATAGATGACTTGTATGTTAATAGATTAAAGATTTTTAGTATTTGGAGATGACACATGTATTTTTTTATAATTAATAATGGATGACATGAACTTAGTGGATAATGATGTGGACTTAGTGAGGAATGATATGGACACCTTGAATGAATAGATTGAACTCACTTAGTGGGAAAGCACTGGTCTCTTAAGATTATAGACCCTGGAAAAGCACAAATTAGTGACTAATCCCTGTTTTTTTTTTTATTAAATGTCATATTTGGTTTGTCCTAAGTCAAACGTGTGTAAGTATTGACTTCAAAAATTTTATATAGTTTCATGTCATAAGATTTATAATTTTTTTTCGAAAGATCCGTTACCGGCTTTCATTGATAAGAGTAGAGCAAACATATGTACAAGGCGGTTAAGCGTGGTGAGAGATCACCCGCGAAGACGGCCTACCCACGCAACCACGACAAAAGCAAAGCGAGGATCCAACTAAGAAAAGAGACCGGAGCTCGAAGCAAAAAAGCCACGCCCGGTCATCATTGCAGCTCGAGCATAACGCCAAGAGCAGCTCCGACTTCCGACCGCACGCCTTGACACGAGACATCACTACCAAGTCGAACTCCACAACGCGCCTTCGGGAAGGTCATAACGCAAAAGCGCCGCCGTCGCTAGAATCAAGAATGGACGGACTTTCACGTGGAAAGTGTTGGGGACTCGACGCCCCAAGAGGCGCGCCCACGAGGCGTCGCCATCGCCGGCTTTCGCCCAATGTACCCAGACATAGACCCGGCCCGGATGCGGATCGACAAGTCACGCCGTCACCATTTGCTAGCCATCCATCTGCACAAGTTACTCGCTCGAGGGGCACCGGGCGCCGCCACGCATAGCGGCGGCTGCGGCAACCACCCCGACGACAAGGCGGCGTGCGAGGACTAGCCTCACTCAGCGCGTCTTGGCGTCCCACCCTAACGCCGCAGGTCGATTTACCGACCACCGCCGCCCGACCTTGACACACCGCCACCGGCACCCGACGACCTCCGCGCCCGGCGTATCGAGGCGCATGCCCACCGGGCGCCGCCCGACCGGGCCACCGGATCCGGCCACCGGGACGAGCCAAGGTGATCCGCCAACGCCCAAGCCTCCGGTCGAAGACCGCCACAGCTAGACCATGGCCAAGAGCGAGAGCGAAGCGGCGGAAGAGGCCCGTTGAGGAGGCAAAGAAAAGAAGAGCCACCTAGCGCCTCACGGCCGGAGTCGCCACCGCCCGCACCACCGCAGCACCGTCGGCCACAGCGCCTCGCCGGCCGACCATGAGGTCGGCAAAGCGCCGCGCCGTTGCGGGGAGGCGACAAAAGGAAGCCACCCCTAGCGCCTCCGGCGGCCGCCGCCGCCACACCACCGCCATCACGCGCCGCCGCCGGACCGGCGGATCCGGCGCGGCAGCGGATCCGGCCACACGGGCGCGGATCCGGGCGCCGCCCCCTGAGACCGCGAGTTCGCCGCCATCCCGCTAACGTCGCCGCATCGGGCCCGGGAGGAGGGCGGCGCGGGGAGAGAAGAGCCTCGGGCCGGCCCGCTGCACGGCGCGGGCGACGTCGGCGCGCCGCCCAGCGCCGTCGATCCCTCCCAGCCAAGCTCCACGCGGTTTCATGCCCGGGGAGGGGCAGCCGGCCCGCTGCGGCGCCCGCCAAAGGGGGGTGAAGCCCGCCCCGCCCCGGCCAGCGCATGCCGGGCGCCAGCTCAAGCGGGGCCGGGAGGAGAGGGGGAGGAGGGTGGCGGCGCTCTAGGGTTGGGAGCCCCGTGCCGCCTGCGTGGGAGGCGACGCGGGTCGAGCGCTTGATCGCTCCATAAGATTTATAATTTTTAGATTTATTATGAGAAATACTATCATAATATGTAATTGATGTATTGTGAAACTATAAGGATTGTTAAAAATGGCTGGTCAAATATTACAATGTTTGACTTAGGACAAACCAAATGTGCCACTTGATAAAAATAATGTAGGGAGTATATATTACTTAATGAACAGCGGAGAACCCTCTATAAAGACAAGATACCCTCTCGAGTTCTTGCTGTCTTTTTTTTTTTTTTTTTTTTTTTTTTTTTTTTTGAGACACGAGTTCTTCCTGTCTGGGATTGAGCAGCCCACGGCCCAGTAAATAAACAAAGCCCAGAATGCATCCTATGGACAGAGTGATCACCGGTCATCAGCAACAGCACCGAGATTCAGAGGCAAGATTTGATGCCCCCTCTCGTTTTCTATGCCCCAGCTGTCCTGTTCATCCAGCGGATAGCAGACAAGGAATAGTATATGCAGTGGGCACATCAGACATGTCTCGTATTATTGCATCTTCATTTTTTTTTTTTTTTTGCAAATTATAGTGAAAACGTGATTACTATTTTGCAAACAGTAGAGAGGGCTCCAAATCATTGGTCTCTGGCAATGCAAAAGGGAACAGATGAGCTCAGTGCTGGTCCTTGCCAACCCATGGTGATCCAATCCAATAGCAACTGTTCCTAGACCCCTGTTTGCCTCTTGGCAGCCTGCATTTCTGCATGTTCCACTCCAGTGGATCTGTTACAAAGAAGAGGCCTACGGACACTTTTTCTATAGCCAACACTAAAGCTCTCTGAAACATTTTTTTTAGGGCAAAATTGCAGGTGCTCGATCTGCCTTGCTATTTTAATTTAAGCAGGTAGGAAGTACAGACTGCAGAGTTGTTGTTTCAGCAGCTGCAACCAATTAAACGAACAAAAGAAACATTTCGAAACTGAATCTCCCTCCCTTCCTATTCCCTTGTTTCAAACTGAGAAGTTGAATTGGAGATCGAAAAGGTTGAGACTGTTTTGAGGTAAACAAACCTGTGTGATCTGACAAAATTGCCAGGCAGGGAATGCATTCAATCCTGTCTCCCAAGTTTACCCGTGGTGTAAATCAAAAATCAGTGAAAAGCATAGGCTGCAGGATCCTGCGTGTCGATCACTGCAGACCATCTGATCTCTGCGACGTGCTCCCCTAGTAGTAAAACGAAACGAGATGATTTATCTGTCATTGACACTGTTGCATACAGTGTAGCATCTACAGTCATCTGGGCTTGTCCTCTGCGGCATCCTACTGCAGCACACTGCACACAGCTAAGCAATGGCGGCATCAGTCTTGCCACCGGCCAGATAGTGCTGTGCATGCTCATGTCCGGCACGGCAGTAACCTAATTACCCATCAATCTGGTAAATCAATCCAAGACAAATGAACCGTGATGTGGACGCGCTGTGCTGTGTGGTTCGAGACACTGATAATAGCTAGGCTGGTTGGTTACTGAAGATAGCCGCATCCGTGTAAACCTGAATGATACGATGAGCTCATGAGGCCATGGCCATGCTCAGGCATGGAGATTGTATGTTATTGGTCGATCCGTCGCATTCAGGACAACGCCGTGGCCTCCTCCCCGTGTCTCTAACTTCATTCATGTAGTGCAACGCAAGTCTGTGCTGTGCAGGCGTCAATTATTTCAGATCTTCTCTTCTGTATAAGATCAAGATCCTGGAGAAGATGTTGCTGCCTTTCTACGGCATAGCCTCACGGGTGTGGGTGTGTTTAGTTGCTGAAAAGTGAACCGCGAAAAGTCTTCAACGATGCCGTCGCATCAAATCTTTTTGTCGCGTGGGGCATTAAATGTAGTTAAATAAAAAAAACAAATTGCACAGTTTAGCTGAAAAAGTACGAGACAAATCTTTTAATCCTAGTTAGTTTATGATAGGAATGATAATTATCAAATACCAACGAAAAGTCTTCAAGAATTTCAACCCAAAAATATTTCACCAACTAAACACGAGCGATCCCTGATGGACATACGTACACGAGCTGATTCTGCTGCAACGGTTGTAGAATGCTTGGAAAGACTTTGGTACCAAACAAACGTGATCCTTGCAGTTACCTACTGATAATGTGTCACAAGTTTCATGGATGAGATGGAGTGGGCGCCCGAGCCTGTTTGCACGTGCATTGCACTGCACACATTTGATATGGTATCAACTGTAGTATATGGAGACATGGACTATGAATGAGGATAGGCAACAAACAACCACTGAAGAAAGAAGGGTTAGCAGAGGACTTGTGTAAATGCTCCGAGATTTCCGTCGCCACTTGTCTTTTTTTTTCAAAAAAACTGCTCGTTCAGGAAACTTACGCAGTTAGTACTATCAGTAGAGATATGACCGAGCAGTGCTCCTAGAAGAAATGGCAAGCTAGCGGTGCACAAGGGATTTTCTTCAACAAGTGGGCGCCACCATAGTAGCAATGGAAGAACTGAAACATCAAGATGGCATTTATTTCCAGTCTTATAGATATCTCTGCTTGTAGGTCTTGCCATTCCTCCTTATTGTTATTGTTATATAAAACTAAGGGACCTCAGACTCAGAGGAAGATACCAACACTTGGTGTAGTTCAGGTTTAGCAGCTACCATAGGCTAAAATTTTCTTCTTTGTCCTCCTTATCAGAATATCAGATTATTATTAAAAAACATGGCTGGAGACATTAAAAAATTCAGCTAGATAGATCCATCTGTGAGGCTGGCTTATCACCCTCTGAAAGGACACAAGTGAGGGTCCTACTATGAAATTGCTTTTGGCAAGAGATGCTAAACTGAAGTGATATCTGGGGTCAGTGAAAATACTTTCTATCTGTAAAAGATCACTTTTTTTTTTTTTTTATCTGCCAGTGCTGGCAGGGGAAGAAGAATTAAGAAACGCATCTTGACCTGGTTAGACCAGCTACAGAGGCTGCTTATTGAGACATGACAGATGGGCAATGCTCTTGTATAAGGCCAGGTCGCACTCAAACACACCGCTCTGCAAATTGGCCTTCCATATAATTCTAACCAAGCAGAGAGAGAGAGAGAGAGAGAGACGAAAAAGTACAGTTGCTCAAGTAACCAACAACACCCTTACATGCATGTCCCTCACTCTATGAGCAAGCATCCATCTTTTTCAGACAGCCGCAACCACCCTACTGTCCGTGCACAATACAATCATGGAGCTGAGGAGGAGCCTGTATTGCATCGCATTTGTTTGCAGCCAACTTGGTGCACCGTCGCGAGTTCTGGAACCGAGGATTTCTCAACGACACCGACGCACGAGCAGACTTAGAAAATGGGGATGGGGGAGAACAATAATGTGTGTGATCCTCAGGCTGGCAATGCAATGCAGCGTGTCCCTGCAGGAAAAAACTCGACCTGCGAGGGGCAAGCTCCCCCGGCATTGTACTTTTGGTTCACTCCGGCGCGGTAGAAAAACCCCGAACCCCACCCCGCCTTGAGCAGGGCACGCGTGAGAAAGGGCCGTATTACTTTGGCATAGGGGCAGCGAGGGATTTTTTACCCGACCTAGAAAATCCGCTCCCAGCTTGGTCGAACCAGGGACCCTGGGTGCCTCGGGAGCGTCTAGACCACTCGGTCTAGCGTCCGTTGGCTGTCCTGCAGGAAACCACATTGCTCCTTCTCCCTGTACTCTTGGTACAGAGCAACCCAACTGACTACAGCACTGCACTATGTATTATTATGGCACACGCAGAGGCAGTTGGTCTCTGAATTGCTGCTAATGCTAGTATAGTGATCATCATGAGGACTGATTCAGGAGACCTGGGGGAGATATATAAAGGTAATCATATACTATTCCGTGTGGATTACCTGATTGGTCGGTTGTTTTTTAGACACAAAGTTGACCAAGATCTTCAGCTAATAATCATCTGCGATGTTCGATCGTTTCTGGGGGGCTAGGACTATCTTAATGCCCGTGCATGCCACCTACAGAGCATCGCCAACTTCCTGTCATGCTTGTTCACCGAACAATGGCCATGGTAACTGGTCCATCCTACTGTCATTGTTTCCTTGGTGGATGAAAAATTGACAGGAGGCAAACATTATCCAAGGAGAAAATGTATAGTCAGTACATACTCCCAAGTGTATGCAACAATGTTTGCAGTCCACATCTGCATTTTGGCCCCAAGCCTGAAAGATGCCAATGAACAGGTGCATGGGTGATTGTTGAACGGAATCTGAAATGTGCCAACACCAAGGTGGACGGAGGGACTCCCAACGCGCACAAGAATGCATGGCATGCCATGGCATGGCACGCGCACGCACCGGCACCGCCACGCCCACTGCATCTTCCTTGGCATCTTCTCCCCTCCCTACCCGCCCACCTCTTGCCTTTAAAAACGCCTCGCCCCTAGATGCCATTTCCATTGCCACCTAGCTCGTCTTCACACTCCCAGCAGGGCCTCGTTCGGTCGCCTCATCAGCTAGCTTCCTCGCTCGATCACATTTCGCGCACAGCAGCAACAGAAGAAGCAGCCATGGTCAGGAAGCTCGCGCTCGCCTCCCTCTTCTTCAACGGCAGCGAGGGAAGCCGGTGCCTTTTCCTCGTCGGCGTCCATGTCCATGTCCGCCGCCTCCTTCAGCACGGCGGCGTCGTGGCAGTGGCCGTCTTGCACGCAGGCGAGGACGCGCTCCTTCCGGGGCGACAACAGCCCGGAGATCGTGTCCATGCGCCACGACACCAGCAGCAACAGCAAGCGAGAGGAGCAGCAGGAGGAGGGGTACAAGTACAGCTACAAGACCAGCATGAACCCAGCCTACGTCCACGACTACTCATCGGCCGGCCCCGCCGATTGCTACTCCTCCAGCGGGCTGTCCGACTCCACCGCGACCCAGAGCCTCTACCTCTCCACGGCGCCAGCAGAGCCCGTGGACGAGGACGAGGCGATCATCCACGGCCTACGCTCCTCCTCCACCCGGCGGCTCTTGTTCGAGCCCGAGTCCACGAGCTCCATCGTGAAGACGAAAAGGCGGCGGCGACGTTCGACGGGGCCACAGCGCTAGCCATCGAGTCCGCCGACCCGTACGGCGACTTCCGGCGGTCCATGGAGGAGATGGTGCTGAGCCACGGCGCCGACGACTGGGGCTGGCTGGAGGAGATGCTCGGGTGGTACCTCAGGGCCAACGGCAAGAAGACGCACGGCCTCATCGTCGGCGCCTTCGTCGACCTGCTCGTCGCCCTCGCCTCCTCTGCTTCTGCTCCCTCCCCGCCTGCTCCTCCTCCGTCTTGAAGCAGAGCCGGCATCTTCAGGACAGGCCGCGAACGCAGACAGAGTAGGCTCATCGATCACTCATCATCAGGGCTAATGCGGATGTGTGCAACTGATTTGATTTCGTTTGATTCGTGTCATGACAAACATCAATTCGGTGCTTGTTAATTGATATCCATCTTGCGAGCTTGGTTGATCATGAATCATGATCATGCATGGCAATTGGCAATACAGATGCATGTAGCCGTTGACTATTGTGTAATATAATTGTATATTCTTGTTAGGTCTCCAGAGAGAGCTTATTAGCTTCAGTGGTTGTTCGGCAATGAATGGTTTGAGTTAGCTTGGGCTTAGAGACACCTCATTTCAGTTTTCAAACTTGCATGCACTTGTGCATTTTCAAAATAGGAGCCTGTTTAGAATTTGGATCCAACCATCTAAAAATTAGTTAAATGCTAATTAGAAGGACCAAACATAAACTAATAAACTAATTGTATAATAAGTGGTGGTTAATTGGTGAGATGAATCTATTAATCCTAATCACTATTATAGTAACCTAACCGCTTATGCAATTAACTTTGAAATTAGTTTTCTTTTGGTCCTTCTAAATAGCCTCCAAACACTTTTCGTCCTTGTAAATAGCCTCTGCTTCTGCTCCCTCCAAACATGTATTCTCGTAGGCCATGGAGACTCATATTATAACACAATTTCTTCTGAAAAGACAAGTTACTCGTCATGCATTTTTTCTTCACAAAAATGATAAAAGGCTCTCCCCTCTTTTTTCCACTCACAGAACTACAGAAGGCAGATATGGTCATATTTCTTTTCCCATGAAATTTGGTGCATGCATGCATGCACTTTTACATAGTAGATCCTAGGAATGCCCATGGTGCGGCAATTATTTATTAAAATATATAAAAATTTTTATCTTTTTGTGTCATCGAAAAGATCTTTTAGTCTAGTTTTTAACAAATTTATTTGGAAAGAGGTCGGTTTAGGTGACAGGTGAGATCCTAGGAATGCCCATGGTGCATTTCTCAAAGCTGGCACTGCTCAAAGCTGGCACTGGCTGCAGTCGTGACCATCCATCCCTGTCAATGCGTGTACTCTTCTCATGTGGCCGGTCGTTGTCCATCTTTTAATTTGTAGTATGGGTGTGTTTAGATACCAAAATTTGATGCAAAATTTTAGAGGCCTTGCAAGCATGTTTCGTTTGTTAGTGGTAAATATTATCCTACCATGATGTAACTAGGCTCAAAAAACCCGTAATGTACATCTAAACTGTATAATTAGTTTATTTTTTAACTACATTTCGCGACTCGTTGCATGTGGCATCTTGATGTGTGGGGAAATCTTCTTTTGCATAGTGGAATTTGGAGAAAAGTTGGGTGCTAAACACACCCTATGTTGCCTTTGCCTGAAAACATGGTGAACCCCATTAGTTGCATGGCATGGCAGGGTCCTTTCTTGTGTGTTCGTTGGCGTCGCCGTCCTTGAAACCGTGAAGCAGAGACAGGCACGCAGCGGTGGTACTGACAGTCGGTTGGAGTACTATATATGAGGCCATCATTTCCTGACGCTGCCAAGCTGGTTTGGAGTCCTTCAAGTACTGGCAACGCATGAACAAGCACACTGACGAGACGACCATCAATTTCAATAATGTGTGCTCGTTTCATGTACGAATATAATTCCAACTCTTTGCTAGTACTGTATATAATTTCTTGCACTGATGTTGGAAAAGAAGAAGAAGAAAAAAAATGCAGAGACCAGTCCAGCAGTGCATGCTCTAGCTCTACTCGAAGAGAAGTGGAAAAGTGATGTGAGATGCATATGCATATGCAAGCACTGTGTAAACGTGAATGGATTTGCACTGCTTACGAGTCGACTAACTCAGGTGGGCACAAGTCAGTCAGTCAGTCAGAACTCAACTTGCACTGACTGCGAAAAAGTTGGACCTGAAAAGCTATCTAATCTATCTGCGTCTGCACAGCTGCACTTGCACCACAATGGGTGTGTTTAGCACCCAAAATTTGGTGCAAAATTTTTGGATGGATGTGACATGTATGTCACATCGCATTAATACTTTCTATATAAAGACGTTTCGTTTGTTAGTGGTAAATATTATCCTACCATAGCGTAACTAGGCTCAAAAGAATCGCCTCTCAATGTACATCTAAACTGTATAATTAGTTTAATTTTTTACCTATATTTCGTACTCCATACATGTTGCCGGCCGACGGATGTGATGGGGAATCTTCTTTTTGCATAGTGGAATTTGGGAGGAATTTGGGGTGCTAAACACACCCAATAATCCGCGATGCTGACTGATTGCATGCACAATTCAAAATCCAGTCTATAAGCAAGCCACTTGTTGCGTCAGTGGGTTGGCATGTACTCCATCCCTCGGTTGGCAATGTAAGCGACCTATATATCAAACTCGTGTGCAAATCAACCAAAATATTATCCTTAAGGCTTTAGAGTGTAATACCAGATCTGGTGCATGACAATCAGTATGGTTTCATTAGAGGAAGGACTATTCAAGACTGTCTTGTTTGGGCCTACTAATTTCTTCATATTTGTCATCAGTCAAAAAAAGAATTTGTGATTTTGACATTGGATTTTGAAAAGGCCTTTGATAAGCTTCAGCATCAATGTATTCTCAATATTATGAAGCATAAAGGATTCTCTGATAAGTGGATTGGCTGGATTAGTAACATTTTAAGCTCAGGTACATCTTCGGTCCTGCTTAATGGGGTCCCAGGGAAAACTTTCAAGTGCCTTAGAGGAGTTAGACAAGGTGATCCTCTTTCCCCTTTACTCTTTGCATTGTCAGCTGATCTGCTACAGTCAATAATTAATAAAGCTTGGAGCAATGAATTATTAAAACACCCAATCAGTGATTTTTTTGGAGGTAATTTTCCAATTATACAATATGCTGATGACACTCTACTGATGTCTCTTCAATCTAAAATGTCTTTTGAGATCCTTCTCAGATTCTATAGGGCTTCATGTAAATTTCAGTAAGTCCTTCATGGTGCCAATTAACTTGGATGAGGCTAAACTGAATCATATGGCATGTACCTTTGGTTGTTCCACAGCTTCTATGCCTTTCACTTAATCTTGGATTTCCTCTTGGAATTCACAGACCTCAGCTGGCTGATTTTGCTCCTCTTATCCAGAGAATTGAGGCTAGAACATTAGGTTTCAGTAAACTCCTCTCCTATCAAGGCAGATTGATTTTAGTCAATTCAATTCTTTCAGCAATGCCTACTTTCTATATGTGCACCTTGCTCTTCCTCCCTTTACTGTTATTGATCAGGTTGACAAGTATAGGAAACACTATCTATGGAGTGGAGGGACATTCATAGAAGGGGAAAATGTTTAGCTGCATGGGAACCTGCTTGCAGATCTAAAATGGAAGGTGGTTTGGGAATAATTGATATTGAGAAACAAAACAAGGCTCTTCTATTAAAGTACCTGGACAAGTTTTATAATCATGCAAATATTCCATGGGTGCAACTAACCTGGAGTAAATTATATGCCAATCATAATACTCCTCCACATGCAAGATGTCTTACTGGTTCCTTCCTACGGGTGGAAGGGCGTCCTCAAACTGAGCATGGACTTCAGTAATATTGCCATCTACAAACCGGTCTCAGGTAATTCAGTGCTCTTTTGGACAGATATTTGGCTTGATAATTGCATCAAAGATAAATTCCCAAGGCTTTTCACCTTTGCAAAGAAAAAAGGAATGTTCTTTAAGATTTTTTTGGAAAATGAGATGAGAGATAGAATTTTCTTTCTCCCACTGTCAGCTCAGGGCTACGAATGAACTGAATGAATTGCAAATCCCTGATTGACTCTTTTACTTGAGATCTTAATGGGGTGGACAGTTGGGGCTATGTGTGGAATTCAATGTTCTTCTCTCCTAAAAAGGCATATAAATTGTTAAAAGGACAACAGGAAGCCTCTCCTCTTTTTTGAATGGATGTGGGCTGGTTCAAACTTGGGCAAGCTAAAAAAAATTTTTCTTCTGGCTTCTCCTCAAAGACAGACTGAATACTAGAGGCATGCTTAAGAGGAAAAATATGTTTCTCCTGGATTACTCTTGCCCAATCTGCCATGCAACTGGTGAGGAGACTATTATGCATCTATTTTTTGAATGTCCTTTCAGTCAAGCTTGTTAGATAGTTCTTGGCATCAATTGGAATCTGTCCCTGCTACCACTTGACATGGTAATTCAAGCAAGATTAGATTTTGGGGCCAGTTTTTTTCAGAGAAGTAATAATTACTGCCTGCTGGTCAATTTGGAATGTCGGGGAATGATCTGGTCTTTGATAATAAGCAATGTACCTATGCAAATTGGAGAAACCACTTCAAGGATCAAATTGGCTTGATTTGTATCAAGGCCAAACCTAGCCTTGTTGGCTCTTTAAGCATTTTTCTAGAGACAGTCCCTTCATTTTTCTCTGTTTGTTGTTTGGGCTTGAATGCCCCTAAAAATTTGTAAGCACTTCTCGTGCACCTGTTTGTTACTTTACCCCTTATTAATGAAAAAAGATCAGGTGGGGGGGTGTTTCCCCACTGATTCCTTAAAAAAAAAAAAAGTTAAATCCGTCCTGAAATTGTGCAGGAGTGGATTGGATCGGACATATGAGCAAACCGGCGGCGCTTAATGACTGGCTCAGAGCAGTCAGTGCCAAACCCAATCAAGATTACCACTAGCACAATGACTTGCTCAGAGTAGCATCTATCTCTATCAGAGAGAGAGGTTGGCGCTACGTTGATACTATGCACAACAATTGGCAGTTTCGCACACACCTCAACCAACATAGCATGCATGATATTGCTATTGCTAGCTGAGACTACTGGACCGTCCCCCATAGCAGCATACTCTACATGCATGTGTAATGTGTTTGCCATACAAACCAAAGAGAAAAAGTCGGTCCTCTGCATTGCAAGACGCCAAGGCGCGCGTGCCCGTTTTGAGATTCGGATCCTGCATGCTACCAAGAGACGAGGCATGCAATTGCAAGCAAGCGAGAAAAATAATATACACTCGTATAGTTTTTGCTACAACTCGCATTGCATTGCATGTGCGTGGGTGCACAGGCAGCAGCGATCGAAGCGAGCCATACACTGTTGGGTTGCTTGGCCTGTGGTGGCCTCGAGGCCTCAGCCAGAACAGCCTAGCTAGCGGAACAGTGGCCGCCCAAAGCAGCGTAGCGTTGCACTCACTCATCAGATTCAGATGGAGGGCTCACAAGCAGGCAGCCAAGCTAGCCAAGGCAGCCAGAGTGGCCCTCGCTCATCCGATCCAAAAGAAAATATACTTGATCTCTCGTTCCTGAAACTTCAAACAATGCAAGCAAGCAATGCCAGCAAGCTCTTTCACAACAGCAGCAGCAGCACAATTGTTACATCTCAATTTTTTCTCAACTGAAGAAAAACTTGTCGCTAGCTGATCGAACTGAACTCGAGATGAATTAAGATCACTCAAGCTGAATCTGGCGAACTCATCACTCAAACGCGCACACCAGGTTTTATTTGGACAGATGCAGATGAGTGAATGTGTGATGGGCTGGCAGCTGGGGTCCGGGGACTAAGGTTTTAGGCAGAATCTTTGATGCGGTGTGCTTCCTTCCTACTAGGACATGATCCTAATCACAGTCAGAGAGCGGCGGCCGATAATGCCAAGGCCATTACTGCACTCGACGTACGTAGGAGTATATCTGTAGCGGCATCTCGCATCTGTGTCTTGGTTGTGCCTCAGGTTTTTGGTGTGCTTCCAGTTGCTCCAGTTGGTGGGGGTGAGGGAATCACGGGGGTCATTGCGGCCGCAATCGCAGAGAAAGCATCATATCCTGCTCCCAAATGAAAAGATGCCACCCACCGTGCATGCTGTGCCAGCGTTGTAGACCAGCTGGTGCTGCCCAAGAGGAGGCAGAGTAGACAGTAATCAGAGATTCAGAATTCCGCTATTTGCCTGACAAATTCAACACTGATTCTGATTGGCCTTTCTACCTCACTGATTCTGATTTCAGTTTCCGCTATTGCGTTTTTATCGGATAAACCAACCGTCTGTCGTTTAGCTGAAAGATTGCAAGTGTGCAATTTCACACGACATGGTAAACTCAACATCAGATCAGCACCGTCGACCCCACCGTAGCTTCATTGGTGGACTGCTCCATTTGGGCGGGTTTCAGGAACCAACACTCTTCCAAACCACACCCCAAACAAAATTTGAATGAGCGCATATCAGGGCAGAATATACCAGGACGCCTTTCTTGAGCTTTCAAAACTGTGGTCCTAAGCCTTTTTCTTCGATGACTTCTTGTGGGGTTTCAAGATTGTTCACAGATGCTGTTAGCTCACCCCGAACACAATATGGAACGGTACAGGTAATGGTGGGCAAAACACAACTTCATGCAAATGGTTGGATCCTGTAACTTGCCTTGCCGACACCAAGCACTTCATCAGAGTTTTTAGCAAGTAGAAGTTCAGGATTTTGTCTTTCTGTTGTTTCTCCAGGCTGCCCATTCCTTCGGCAACCGGGAGGAACTGCAGACACGGCAACTCGGAGGTGAAGGAACACACACGGCAACTGGGAGGAACTGCCCAAATCTAAATTAATTAGAGCTTTTGACTGTATTTTTGTAACATATACCAGCTGGCATTTAATGAAGAAAAACACTAGAGTTTTTGTCCATGTTTGGAGTACAATCTTGGTTCAGAAAATTGATCGCTGTAGGTGAAGACAAGAACCCCAACAATGCAACTCCAGAAATGATCTATCCTCTTTTTATTCTGTGTGTCACTGATTGGCCGATTTGATTACTGCAGGTGAAGGAAGACAACCTTCAACTCCCTTCAGTGATCACATCCTGCTCATCAGCCGGGTCACATTCACCAGAGGCCCAAGCCGCTAAAGCCTCCAATTTATGGTTTGGTGATTCTTTAAATTCGACGAAAAGAATAGAATTTTGACGACTTGACTGAATATTCATGTCTGTAATCTTAAACATGATCATCATGTCATTGCTTATGGATCAAGTGGATAGATGCATGCAAAAGCCAACCATATTATTATAGAAACGTAGTTTCATGGGACACTTTTCTTTTGATATGTATACGCAGTTTCATGTTTTTACATAATAATAAAAAAGTAGCATTTGAAGCAATGAAACAAGGTATTAATGGGATTATATTTTGTTATTCTTTTTCATGATGCTATCTGTTTTTTAATCAGTTGCTTTACGCTGTTAGTTATGATTTATTTTTCCCCAGGGGTCACCGTAGTGCCCCTTAGCATAGCAATATACTAGTTCTAGTAGTTTTACAGTTTGATTTCACAACCATGCCCAACAGCAGTAGGCATGTACTCCGCAACGAGTACTGTGCTTTAACCTATACGCTCATATTTGTGAGCAAGGTGGTCCAGCCAAAAGAAGCACGGTGTTCCAGCCAAAAGAAACTTCATTGAAGGAGCTGCCACCATCATTGTTTCTAGATATTAGCCACTAGATCCAGCCACATCTGCAATCGAAAAGAAATATCATGAATCAGTTAATCAAGTACTACACATGAAAACAAAACAGGTGCCAGAACCATCATGGTAACCTAAGATTAACATGTACAATTCATTCCTGAGTGATTGGCATTTTTATCACCAATGAGTCTAAAAATTTTTAACACTGGCACAAGGCTTATACCATTAAATGATATTAATAAAGTCGAATTTGATTAACAGATGGACACAAGCAGCATTAAATTCTAAATGAAAAAATAAAATAAATCTATGCTATCCTTGCCAAATGGCTCCCATGTCGAGCTAACCTGCTCAGCATTTTGTATGATCATGTGAAGACAATTACAACTAGAACATAAGAAGGGCATAACAGCATTTCATAACTGGACTGCCCCCACCAAAACATGGAGCAGCCAAAAGAAATCCAACAGCAGCACCATTCTGATCACCCATTCCACTAACCTTGGAAGAAGGAAAGGAAGACTCTTTCAGGATGATGAGCATAACGTCCAAGGTTTTCATCGCGAATCAAGCGGCACTCCAAAGGCTAGTTATAGCGTGAAAATGCCTAAGGTGATAAGCTTGTCCTCTTTTTTATACAATCACACATCAATTTGCACTCTTTTGTGATGCCCTTTAATTGAAGCCATTGGTGCAGTAAGTGCCAGCAAGTATTAAACATAGAAGAGATGGAGGATGCCAGTTAAACCTAAGAGTGTTTCGGCAGAGGTGGCATGATGCAGGCAGGCACTTACCACCATGGCGGCGGCTGCATCAATGGCACGGGATCCTTGTAGGTGCATAAGGCTCAAGGCGCACATGCGGATCATGCTGCTCTGCTGGATGAAGTCATCAGTAGGCTTAGCTCCATGCTTTAGAAGCTCACATATCAGTTCAGCCTCCTTGCTAATACACTTGAAACCAAAGTTTTTTTTTGCATAAGTCAAAAGCCATAAAAAGAAGTACTACATTACTGAAAGTGCAAGTGCTGAGTTGGATTTTGGGGAGTAGTGAAACAGTGAGCATGTAGGGCTAAGGGCCAAATTGGCACAATTAAAATGGCACCACAACAAACAGATATAAAGTCTGCAACAATAATAAAAAGATAAAAAGCTTAGATCAAGCACCGTTTTGCAGCAAGAAGCAGATCACAAACGTTAGATACATTGCTTGGCAATTTTACTAAAATAACCAGCCACAATTGGTCATCAAATGTGCCATGCCATATGCAGGTATCTGAATATTGATAAAATAGAACTGTGAAGACAGGACTAAAAACCATAAAATATGCATTCTAACCAAATATAATATTGTTGTTGCTGGTGATCACAATAACCAATATGTATTTGTATTCTACAATTGCTTGAAAGAGATAATCTCTTACCCTTCTTGTAAAGATGAGTCCAACTAGTTTATTTTTTATCATAATAATTAACTAGATAGAGAAACCTTTTTTGCAATAAAAAAAAAAAAAAAAATGTCTTTTTCCTTTCGGATCTGGTCAGTAGCTAATTGTCAGAAACACACGTTTAGTCAGTTGGATTAGAGAGTAGTATTTCTGCGGTGAATACAACACAATTTTTTGCTTTATTTAAGCCCAGTTTGGAGGCACATACCGCAAAAGCAACAGGAAGTCGACCATCTTCAGCAAATATGACTGATTGTGCATGCTCCTGGATCAGGTTACTCTGAGCAATAGTGATGACAGACAAGATCTCAATCCTGAAACACAAATCCTGAGTCTTCCACAAAGACACAAGTTCCTCCTCCTTCTTGAGACACTACTTGACAACCAGTTTATTTAACATAACGAAAGATGAGAAAAAAAAATAGGAGGTTTTGACTGATGGTTTAGAAAGGGCAGTTGTATACTTACAGCTTTCGGCGAAGCAACCAAGTTGCCAGTAATTTCAGCAACACTGGCATTGCGGATTTGTAATACTGCGAAGGTAGTTGCAATAGTGAGACCACTCAGTAGAACTCTTCAATGGTAGCAGCCTGTCCCCCGCTTCCAACACATCTTTTTCAAAAGAGTAACAAGGTAAAAAAAGAATCACTAAATCTTTTGAAACAACAGTATTAAAACAATGAATCATGCTTGTTGATCGGATATACATAACCACAATGTGTGTGTGTCCCCCGCTTCCCTCGTGCTTAGCTTACTTAAACTTGGGTAGCTGCCAAGCTCTGCTTCAATGAGAAAACAAAAGCCCGTGAGGAGTTCTGCAAGAGAAATATAAGTCATACTTACCAGAATTTTGTGATTTCACCACTTCACAAAAATTACAAGGGGTATACCTTGGTCACTTGCTTCTTTGTCTGCATCTTCCATCCTCCTCTTCTTACTAGAATCTGTGTTAGTGATATTTTCCTGATCTTGTGTGCTGCCCCTGGTGATAGCACAGTAAAATGATACAGCATCACAATGCTTCTCGGAAAAAATAATCAACATAACTCTCTTACATTATCAGATAATATAATCGAACACTATCTACACTATATTGTGTCAAGAAAGGATAGACTATCCTTACCCTGTAGAGTTTGCTGCTTCAGCAGGAGCAATGTAATTCTCATCATTTCTAGGAATATTTCCACTAAAATATTTTTCCTCGACAGGTTTTTGCTCAGCAGCAGCAGCAGAAACAGGAAAGGGAGACTTTTTCCAGCAACCTGGTCATGAAGTGTAGGGTTCCCCACCGAACTTGGCCACCAACTGGAAATCATTATCCAAGTTCCTGTCGTTCACGTTAAAAGCCTTATCGTTGTGCCTTATCCAGTCACATATTTTATTGGTTTCCTTCATGATTCCCTTGAATTCAAGCCAATAAGCCACCCATCACTTAGCGGTTAGGTCACATAAGTTGGTTGCAAACAAAGAAAGGAATGAATATAACATTAAGAGGCGTGATGCAGGCAGGACGTACCAGCATAGCAGCAGCAGCAGGAACAGAACAGACAAACGCGAAACACAAAATTGGTGGCTCGTAAAGGCTTAAAGCACACATGTGGATCTTAGTGCTTAGAAAGATTGTGTAATCAG
Source organism: Hyparrhenia diplandra (assembly GCA_015847255.1). NCBI lineage: Eukaryota > Viridiplantae > Streptophyta > Magnoliopsida > Poales > Poaceae > Hyparrhenia > Hyparrhenia diplandra. Next base: position 39,070 of record JADLZK010008757.1, read on the forward strand.
AAGGCTTGGCACCAACACTCAGCATCTTACAGATCAAGTCAGCCTCCTTGGTGATACACTAGAATTGATTGTTTTACAAGTATATCATAAAAAACAAATAACATAATCAGAATGCTATCCAAGGATCCAATATACTTTACTGAAGGTGTTGGTGAGTCCAAGCAATCCATAGCATGTGAAACAGTAAGCATGCAAGGCACAGGCCAGGCCATGTTTGGGAGTGCTCATTAATAACAGAGCCAAATGTCAGATAGATCAAGGGAACTGTTTTTAGCCGATGAAAAAAACCGCGCAGCAGGCTATAGAATTTAGCGGGGTTGGTCAAAACGCTATAGCGCACTATTAGCGCGCTATAGCAAATAACATAATGGTAATGAGATCGCGGCAGCAGCTTCTGGCCACTATATGGCACTATTTCAGCACTATAGTGCACTATTTTTTTCAGAGGTTTTTAGTGCTAGGCAGACAGGTATACATATGCTCCTTGTGAGTGCACTAAAAAGACTCAACTTGGTCACTAGATGTGCAAAAACCAATGATTTGAAATGAAATCAGATATCAAGTAAAAATATAAACTGTGGCGGTAAGACAGGTATCCTTGGTCATATTGTGGTAGTTCACACCAATTTGTAGTTTGTACAGCTACCTGAATTACAAGGACCCAGTAGTATTTTCAAGATTGCATGGAATAGATCAAATATTACTGTCATGGTGACAACTGAGCAAGATATTGAAATAGTTCCAAATAGGATTTTCTTTTTTTCGTGTTCTACTTAGCTAATTGACTGCGAGAACACATTTGGTCATTAGGATGCAGAGAGAGAGGGGAATACATTTCTGTTCTGTTAAGGACAGTTGTGGTACATACCAACAAAGCTGCGGTGGAAACAGCAGAAAGTGTCTTTCCTGGGCATTTGACTTTGTCTGCAAACTCCTTGATAAGGCTACTCAGAATGAAAGTACTTATGGGCAAGATCTCAACCGTGCATTCTTTCATGCATTCTTTCATTGCACTGTCCCACAAAGACACAAGTTCATCCTCCTTCTTCAGACACTACTTGACAGCCAGTTTAACATAGGAAATTAACAAGACAAGCGAAAAACAATTAGGAGCAGACTTTGAGTGGTGGTTCAGAAAAGAGGGCACGGTTCAATACTTACAGTTTCGGCCGCATCAACCAAGCTTCTGCCAGTAACTTGAGTAATAACACTGTGATGACGCTCGTAATATTGCCCAAGGTAGGTGCAATAGATGCGATAGTGAGAGCAGTCAGGGTCACCCTTGTATGGCAGCAGCATTTCCCAGTCCCACATCTTTGCAAACATATCTATCGAATGAAAGAAGTAACAACAGAAAAAAAGAACCATTAATCTTTTGAAGCAACAGACAGTGTTGAAAAGAAGAGCGAGCGTTAAGATTGGATGCAAGAAAATACTCCAGCATCATATAGCATTTCGCGAAATGACAAAGAAAAGAAACAAAAAAGACTCGCAACGATGGAAACGGCAACACGAACAGATAGGTCGGCAGCATTAAATTCCTTAATCGGATCGATACCTGGCTCCCTGAGAATCCCAATCCACGGTGCTTTCTTGATAGGACGCAATACCATCTCCTCCTCCGATAAGTCTTCGTCCGAGCTCCCCATGTCTGCAGACTCTTCGACTTCGATAGGGTACGAGTGCGGCTGATCTAGGGTTTCGAACGCGCTCTTTGCGGCTGGATAGACGGGAACGAAGGGGTTGAGCGAAATATATTTCAAAAGATGAATCAAACTCCTCTTTAATAGTCACTCGTTATCCCGAAAATTTCGCTTGCGATATTTGAATAGCCAGCAACAGCATCGCTCGCCATCCCGGTTTCCCCGCGATGGCTCCTTTCTAACCAAATACCACCGCATTCTGTCAGCAAAACCAACAGTAACGCCGCAGCAGAAAAGGAACGTACAAGGCAAACTTCCTGGAGGCGGCGGCGGCGGCGAGATGGTGCGACGGGTCGTACGCCATGAGGTTGCCGAGGTCGATCTCGTAGCTGCACGCTCCGATGGTGGCAGCGACGGGCCCTCCGCCATGGCTGCGCCGGTAAGCGGCTCGCGGCGTCCGAGCGACGGTGCGGCTGGAGAAGACAACTCGGATTAAAAAAAAAAAAATTAAGGAAGGCTCGGTTTTTAAATGGGCTGGCTGGACGGATATGGATCTCATTTTTGAATGGGCCAGAGACCACAACGATGGCAGTGGGCCACGTTTATACGTTATGGAGGACTTATGGCCTGGGCCTTGCCCTCAGCGCTGATGTTTTCCTTTTTTATTGAGTGGTGAAATGGAAATGAAAACCAGGCTAAAAAGGAAAACAGACTATTATGGTGGGAATTTTCGCTAAAAAACGCAACTTAATTTTGTAATCACGAGTTATGCATGAGCATCACCACTTTATACCTTCTCGCTGTAGGAAGTTTAAACCCACAAAACTGGGGGAAAAGGCATAAATGGGGAATCACATAAGCTAAAGATATGTCAGCAAATTTCAAAGATTCTTTAGTGCGCAACTGAGATAATCAGGGTGAACAAAGGGGTGAGTGAGAAAGATCTTGTAAATCAGAAGCACCAAATAAGTGGTTACCCACAAATCATGTTTATTCCTGTTGTTATTCAGAAAGAGCTTTGGTGTGTTGTTGCTGCACATTTTTCTTCGAGAAAACATAGCACACACCTAGACTGGACTACATTGCGTGAAAGACTAAATGTAGGTAAATAAAAAAACTAATTATATAGTTTTGATGTACACGACGAGGCGAATCTTTTTTGAACCTAGTTAGGTTATGGTAGGACAACAATTACCACAAACAAACAAAAAAGTGCTATAATATTCGATTGTGACATTTTTTTTCCCAAATTTATGATCTAAATTTAAGCACGGCATGCACTCACAGCCCGTCGCGCCACATGCAATGGCGCGAATGGCCCCATGCTCACCCACGCCAAGACCGATCAACGCCACCGCCCGGCGTGGAAGCGGCAACGCGAGTAATGTAAAAATCACGCCACCGGAAATTCGCCAAAAAATTAGCGAAACGCAGGGATATGCAAATTTTTTCGCACCAGGGATGGATTTGAATTTTTTTTAAAAAAGGCTAAATTTCACAAAAAGTCCTACACTGTGCTAGTCCTAGCCACGATCGGCGTAGCACACAGGATGCACGTTCTTCTGTTTTTTGACAACTTGTGATGGTGCACGCTGGCTGGCTGCTGACACGGCACTTGGATCCACTGAAGTCTGAACCCGCATCAAACTTCCACACGGAGCGTGCGTGTCGTCGCGGAGACCCAAGTCGTCCCCGGATGGACTGGTGACCTCACCGCGCCGCGCACGCGACGCGTCCTGCGTCCTGCCGCGCGCCCGTGACCCTGTGCAATTCCTGGTCATGGTCATCATCAAGGACGGAGACGGTGGCGGAGGAGGAGGGCCCCACCGGCCACCGCCATGTCCACCAACCCAAGCAAGGCACATATACTCCTGTCCCATCGGCCATGTGCTCCTGGCTGTAGCTGCGTTTCCTTAAAACCCAAACCCCTCGTCATCCAGCAACAGCCAGGGCAGGCACCATGGCTCCACCACCCCTGCTCCCGCTTCTCCTCACCCTCCTCGTCACCGCGCCTCTCTTCCCCACCGCCGTTCCGACGGCCACGACGCTGCCGCTGTACCGCCACCTCCCGCACGTGACCGAGGCCGAGTCCGAGTCCGCGCACCACCACCCGCTATCCCGCCTGGCCGCCGCGTCGCTGGCCCGCGCGTCGCACCTCAAGCGCCGGGGCAGCCCCAGCCACCACCACAGCCAGAAAGGATCATCGTCAGGCGCCCACCCGTCAATCCCAGCCACCACCGCGCTGTACCCGCACTCGTACGGCGGCTACGCCTTCACGGCGTCGCTCGGCACGCCGCCGCAGCCGCTCCCCCGTGCTGCTCGACACCGGCAGCCACCTCACGTGGGTGCCATGCACCTCCAACTACGACTGCCGCAACTGCTCCTACCCGTCCGCCGCCGCCGTCCCGGTCTTCCACCCCAAGAACTCCTCCTCCTCCCGCATCGTCGGCTGCCGCAACCCTTCCTGCCTCTGGGTCCACTCCGCCGAGCACCTCACTAAGTGCCGCGGCGACCCCGCCAGCAACGTCTGCCCGCCCTACGCCGTCGTCTACGGCTCCGGATCCACCGCCGGGCTGCTCATCGCCGACACCCTGCGCGCGCCGGGCCGCGCCGTCCCCGGCTTCGTCCTCGGATGCAGCCTCGTGTCCGTGCACCAGCCGCCGTCGGGCCTCGCGGGCTTCGGCCGCGGCGCGCCGTCCGTGCCCGCGCAGCTCCGCATCCCCAAGTTCTCCTACTGCCTCCTGTCCCGGCGCTTCGACGATAACGCCGCCGTAAGCGGCTCTCATCCTCGGCGGCGACAACGCCGGCAGCGGCGAGGGCATGCAGTACGTGCCTCTGGTGAAGAGCGCGGCGGGCGACAAGCAGCCGTACGCCGTGTACTACTACCTGCCGCTGTCGGGCGTGACGGTCGGCGGCAAGGCGGTGCGGCTCCCGGCGCGGGCGTTCGCCGCCAACAACGCGGGTGCCGGCGGCGCCATCGTGGACTCTGGCACCACGTTCACGTACCTCGACCCGACGGTGTTCCAGCCCGTGGCGGACGCGGTGGTGTCGGCGGTCGGCGGGAGGTACAAGCGGTCCAAGGACGTGGAGGAAGGGCTGGGCCTGCACCCCTGCTTCGCGCTGCCGCAGGGCACCAAGTCCATGGCGCTGCCGGAGCTGTCGCTCCACTTCAAGGGCGGCGCGGTCATGCAGCTCCCGCTCGAGAATTACTTCGTGGTCGCGGGGCGCGCCCCCGTGCCTGGCGCCGGCGCCGGCGCTGGCGCTGCCGAAGCGATCTGCCTCGCCATCATCACCGACTTCGGAGGATCAGGCGCTGGCGACGAGGGCGGCGGCCCTGCCATCATCCTCGGCAGCTTCCAGCAGCAGAACTACCTCGTAGAGTACGACCTGGAGAAGGAGAGGCTCGGGTTCCGCCGGCAGCCATGCGCGTCGTCGTCGTGAGCGACGTCGATCGGCACGACGGGATCGGAGTGGAGGCTATTAATTACTCGATCCAGTCCACGTACGTAGAGGCAAAAGCGAAATGCAAAAGCTAGGTTTGCTCTTTTACTATCGTGCTTTGCGGATTGTACTGGTAATAAGCTAAAATTACTATCGTCTACTAGGATTGAGAAAAATTACTATCTTGTGTGCCTGATCATTCATGTCATTTGGATGTGTTTAGACTAGACTCTAGACGTACATCATCATCGTCATGGTATATGAAGAAGAGACGAGCAAGACGACGGATGCTTTTATTTTTCTTGAGGGTTTGCTTCGGGTTGAGGGAAAGCATGTGCATCGATTCAGCCCATAATAAGAACTGTGTTTTTTTGCATATATTGCAGTATTTTTTTTAGCATGTTTCAGCATTTCTCTTGGACTAGAAACAAAAAAGTAATCATGTGTCTTGTGATATAGTATATCGGCCATTGGCTTGTGAGCTGACGGGTGGAATGTTTGGTGGGGCCGGCTATATATCTCTTGTCGCATGCCTTGATTGCATGTGTGGGCAGTGCAAAGGAGGAAAGGGGCTCCATCGGTTTACTTTCAATTCGGCTACCTAATTCACTGGAGTACTGACAGTGGCGACGTGAATGAGGGCATGTGCCATTGCTCGTCGTGTCGGCAGTGCAGTGCTGGGACTGGCGGGGGCGTCTTTGATGTGAGTACTAAATTTAATTTATTCATTTATTTATTTTAATTTATTTACCTGTGCACAGCTGGCCGGCAGTAAAAAAAACATTAGTACTACTACACGAGCGCTTTTTCTTTGATATACGTCGTACTGCACGAGTGCTAACACTTACTTTTCTGGGCTCCACTTTCTGTTTGTACCTCATTTCCATCAGGCCCGACAACACGCAGTAGGCCTCGCATTGGTCAGCCTACTACTCCATAGTAAGAGAGGTATGAGCTGGGGAAGGCCCAAAACAAACATGGTATAATGGGCCGTCTTTGTTTCCTTGCTTGTTTCGGTCCACCCAAGTTGGAGAGACACGGAGTCGTATCATTATCAGTCCATCATCACGTTTTGCTTCTCTTCTCTTGCAACCACCGCAGCTGGAACATAGCAGAAGCTCTTTCCTAGGAGTACAAGGCTTGTTTGGAAACATTGCAATTTCCTTCGATGCATATGTATGTGTTGGAAGAGATGAAGGAAAAAAGATCAGTTTATTTCCCAAAAACTCAGAACGCATGAAATAGGACGTTGGAAAAAAAAAGTTTGGTTTTTCCTCTTCAATTCGTAAATGGATCTAATAGATAGAGGGATTAAGTTTGTCGATCCAAACAATGTCGAACGATGGACACCACTGCACGTGGCCCGCCCATGGTGTCCTTGTCGTTGGATGTTTAGTGGAGCACCAGCCACCACAAAGGGCACAAGCTATTCGCTGTCCACCATTGTATTGTCTGTCGTTTTGAGCTCGTCATGGTTCCCTGCATTGTTGTTTGCGTTCAGCCATGAGCACGACAGACATGACCGTATGACCCAACCACCGGTAGATATTTTGTGTCAGGAAAAAAGGGCCGACCGGTTGTTAATTTTGGTCACCTGCACTGGGCCTGAAAGCTTTGCTCCCAAAAAATTGAAATAACTTTCAGTTGAATCCGATCATCAGATCAGACGGCACGGCATGGAGGTGGTTTGAAGGTGAAGCGTGCGAACATGATTCCGTCAACGGTAGTGACAATTGTTTTGTTTTGTGACAGAGATGCTCACCATTTATTGGATCACGTCGTAGAAGGTTGGGGATAAATGACATGACAGCGTAGACACTAGAGAAGAAAAAGAACAAAAATTGAGTTGGCTGTTGTTTTCTGGGGTAGAAAAGGTCTCAAGCTTTCCGCGTGCAATATCCACTCTGTTTTTTTTTTTTTTTTTTTTTTTTTTTTGAAGCAGCAATATCTACTCTGTTGATGTTGATTGATTGACCCGTGCCAAACAAAAGCTCATCCAACCAGCTAGCACCTAGCACCAGACAAATGTTTCGTGATGGTGATCCATTTTACCGAACCAACGAGGTTTTTTCCATGTTCATAGCGAGGACTGAAATTAACATGAACCCATTCGAATTGCAAGACCTCAGGAACAGAGCAAAGCAATCCTCTGAATCCGGGCATACTTTTTCCCCCGGCCATCAAAGGATCACGAGATTCAGAGGGCTAGCTAGTAGTGGCTTTTTCTAGCAGTATATATAAAACTAAAAGTGGAAGAAATTGCAAGATGAAGCAGATAATAGTGTAAACTGACAGCAAGTACTCGTCTGAATGAAGATGCAAAACAAGTCTGAATCACAATGTACGGATACGGAAGGATCTAAGTAGTATATATATAAGATCTAAGAAGCAAGCAGCCGGGCGATGTACAGAGGAACAATCGACATCGAAATCGACTGAGAATCAACGAATAAATGGGAAAGCAGCATCAGCTGGTATTAATAATATCTACCAGTAAGTAATATCTCTAGCAAATCCATCCCTGCAACGCAAGGGGGCATACCAAATCCGAGCACCACCGTACCCCCCAGATCGAAACCAAAACCTAGGACCAAACTCAGAACCAGACTCTGCAATCCGTGGGCTTGAACGGCGATGCGTTGGCGGCACCAGGAGCGGGGACGGAGATGTCGCAGATGATCTTCGCCTTGGGCCCACGGAACCTGAACGCCCAGACCTTGACCCTGAGCCTGGCGTTGAGATCCACGGTGACGGGGAAGTTGCCCGCGGTCTGGTCCTGCCTGAACTCGGCGGCGGTGACGTCGCCCTGGAGGAGCTGGTTGCCGCGGAACTCGGGGGACAGCTTGGTGGAGGTCTGGGTGGCCTGGTAGAAGCCGTCGAGGGAGACGAAGCCGAAGCGCTGGTCCTTGTAGAAGGCGAGGGACTGGACGTCGTCGTAGTAGAGGCCCACGCGGGTGTTGGGGTTGCGCACCGTCATGGTGACGTTGAGGTCGTAGGCGAGCGTGGACGACGGCGAGAGGGCGAAGTTGGCGAGCGAGGCGGAGTCGACGGTCGCCGCGATCATGTGCGGCCTGAAGATGAGGTAGAGGATGAGGGCCAGGATGCCCACCGTGACGAGGAGCGAGACGAGGATGCTGCACAGGCAGCTGAAGAGACCGCAGGCGAGGCACTTGCAGGGACAGCACAGGCACGAGACGGCGCGGCTCGCGGAACCCATGGTGGTGGTGGTCGCCGGATTTTGGTGAAATCGCCTCCTCTTCCCTCTCGGGTTGGGGTTGGGGTTGGGGTTGTGGTGCGGGAGGGTTCCGATGGATGGAATTGAAGGGAAGACGGCGGTGGGGATTTGGTGGGGAGGGTGGCCTCCCTGGTTTATATGGAAGGGGATGGAGGAACGGCGACGCGGTTGTGTAAGCGCGTGGTGGAGTTGGAAGAGGAGACGGCGAGGCGAGGATGGGGTTAATTTGGGCGTGGTTGTTGGTTTGGCCAGGTCGTCGTGCTCGCTCGCCTGCCTAAACTGCTCCCTTCCGTTGGTGGAAGGCGCGGCGAAGTGGACTAGTGGCGGGCGGGGCTAGTGGAGGTGATGGATTGGAGAGAGGAGACGAGGAGGCGCCGCCGGCACATGGCCGGGGAGGAGGAGGGGACGGGTTGTAGCCGTTGTGCCTGGGTCGCTTTCGCGCAGCGCCTGATTGGTTTGACCGATTGCAGCGCGACGGCCTGGACTGGACGTCCCCGGCTCAGGTACCATCCCCACCATCCCACACGGTCAGCCCTTCTTGTGTTCTGCGGTTCTGCCATCCGATCCGCGTGATTTCCAACTTCCACGTGGGACTGCACAATGGCACCAACAGCTTGTTTAATTCCTCCCAAAAACTTCACTTTGATGAAATACATTAAACATTTATGTCTTTAAAAAGTTTTACTATAAACTTTACAGTATATCTTTCATAATTAACTGCCTGGTACTACTTATCTTGTACCATAAATGCTACTATGTTTTTTATATATCTCTGATCAAATTGCAAATCACTTGACTAATTGACAAGTGATGAATACTCAATCACTTATCAGTATAGCAAGCCATTAGCACCTTTTTAATCAAAGTAAAGAATATCCATTTTCAACGATTTAGTTGGCATCATCAACTATTTCTGAATTGGTTCACATTACAGCACGCCGTGTCGTCCGTCCATTGTTCCAGGGTCTCATCTCGGAGAAACAGATGTGGTGGCGTGCGGCGCCATTCCAAGAGCCTCTATTTTTCTCCCCTCTTGGCTTTGGCTCGCTTCGGCAGCCAGCCGTTTGCAGGTCAAATCCCTCCAGCACCTACAGCTATCAAGAGGATTTTTTTAGGTCCACCGATCGCTGACAATCCACGGTACAAATAAACAACAAAAACGGTCGATTACTTCTCATGCCGTGTGTGGTTGTGGTGTGTGCTTGACAACTTCACTCATCAACAACACGTCGCTCTCAAATTTTACTCGGAAGTCCGTCGATTTCATTGATTTGTCGCGCAAAGACGCGTGACGACTAACCACGTCCCCGCACTTGAAGCCGCGTGTTACTAATCCGCAGTCCATTCATGGCCCAGGCCTGTGTGCGGTTTTTTTAGGGAGCCCAGGCCTGCGTGCGTACCCGCACTCCTCCCTTCCATCCATGGACCACGCGAAAAAAGGACCGGGCCAGGCTGCCATAGACGCATCCTCATGGATGGATGGGCCAAAAAACGGCAGGCTCAACTAACGCAAAAACACACTCATTATTATAGTCCCACATTTATATCACATTTATATAAAGGAACAATTATGCAATTATCGAGTCTAATTGCTCATTTGTCTCTATTTTTTAAACTTTGCTCGTTTGCCCCTGTTTTTAGTCTTCCAATTGCTCGTTTGACCCTATTAGGGGCATTTGCGCAATTGTTTTAATTGCTCGTTTGCCCCTATTAGGGGCATTTGCGCAATTGAAAAACTAAAAACAAGGGCAAACGAGCAAAGTTTTTTAAAAACATGGGCAAACGAGCAATTAGGCTCAGAATAGGTCAATTGCATAATTGACCCTTATATAAATCATCATTGGAGTTTCACCAAATGCTGCCTTTTAACTAGGCTTCACCATTTTTTTTTTGAATTCCAAGGCCCCAAATAAATGTTAGGTGCGTCGTGCGCTCGTTTCACCACTTGGTTAGTTGATACTCCTAGTCAATATATATAGTATGACACGACATATAGTTAGCATAACCACAACATGAATAACAAAACCTGAATGCCAACCTACTGGTTAATATAACAAAAATACGATCACTTTTAAATTACATCATACATATATACACACACCATATCATAACATCCTAACAGTCGATATGATAAATGAACAAGATTACATGTACAATGGTTCAAACAATTCAACCAGCAACTAGAAGTTTGAATTAGCCTCCAGATGTTGTCATCCATAGAGTTGAATGTATGCGCTTCTTGTGGTCATGCCCAGACAAGAATAATGTACTAAGGACTCTGCATTTAAGCCTACTAATGGTCTGAGATCTAGAAAAAACCACACCAGACTAGTGCTTTGTTGCCCACCGATAAAACCCCACTGCACCAATCTATATGCCTCAAAAACCAAACCAAAACAATCTACCACCATTTCACACCAAACCCATTCTACAGCAGGGCAATGAGGACCCGCACCACAGTTTGTCGGTTGGTTGTGCGCTGGGTGCATAACTAGGGCCGACGAGCCACGAGAGACGGTCAAAGCTCGTTACCGGTGAACCTCGGAGATGTTTGAAGTCTGAAGTCTGCTGTTGCGCTGGGGAATCACACGATCAGTGGGTGTGTCGTGTTGACCTTTCGGTCTCGGTTAGGGATCTCCATGGATCAACACACTACAGTCGAGTTACAATTTTGTCAAGCCATCAGAAGAAGCACAAAATTTCTAAGGGATCCAAAAACAAAACGTATATTGGGAAAATGCTTTACTTTGGGGGTGTATTATATGTTGGTAACCCTATCGTTAAGTTTCAGACTTAAATGTACAACTAGAGAGTTTTTCATATAATACATGCCTCATTAGTGTTAAAAAATTAGGCAATTTCTAGATTAATTCCATAATATAAATCATGATGAACATAACAACTAGATTAAGCTTGTGAATCATACTAGCATAACATAAAATCATATAACTTGGCATGATCATGACAACTAGTGTGGGCAGAACTAGCTAACAATAAGATTGGATTACAGGAATAATCCCTGTTGTTCATAGATGGAGAGGTTCGAAAGCCTATTGTTCATAGATGGAATGGAGAGGTTATCGAAAGCCTTGTTGTTCATAGATGGAGAGGTTCAGCGAAAAGCGAAGCTGCTTTGTTGTTGTTCATAGATGGAATGGAGAGGTTCGAAAAGCTTTGTTGTTCATAGATGGAGAGGTTCCCGAAAGGCGGCCGTTTGTTGGTTCCCGAAAGCGAAGCTGTTGGATTACGGGAATGTCTTGTTCATAGATGGAGAGGTTCAGAAAGCGAAAGCCTGTTGGATTAGATGGGCTGCCTGTTGTTCATAGATGGAGAGGTTCAAAAGCCTATTGTTCATAGATGGAATGGAGAGGTTATCGAAAGTTGTTGTTCATAGATGGAGAGGTTCCCGAAAGCGAAGCTGCCTGTTGTTGTTCATAGATGGAATGGAGAGGTTCGAAAAAGAAGTCACCTGTTGGTTCCCGAAAGCGGCTGTTGGATTACGGGAATGTGTGTTGTTGGTTCGAAAGCGAAAGCCGTTGGATTACGGGAATGTCTTGTTCATAGATGGAGAGGTTCTGAAAAGTTGTTTGGATTAGATGGGCTGCCTGTTGTTCATAGATGGAGAGGTTCCCAAAAGCGAAGCTGTTGGATTACGGGAATGTCCTCCAGGTCACATAAATGGGTCGCCTGTTGTTCATAGCCTTTGTTGTTCATAGATGGAGAGGTTCCCCGAAAGCGAAGGCTGTTGGATTCTGGGAATGTCCTCCGGTCACATAGATGGGCTGCTGTTGTTCATAGATGGAAAGGTTCGAAAGCGAATTTGTTGGATTCTGAGGAATGTCCTCCAGTCACATAGATGGAGAGGTTCGAGGAGGAGGTAAAGCGTGTCCTCGGGTCACATAGATGGAGAGGTTCAAAGCCCTGTTGTTCATAGATGGAGAGGTTCAAAGAAGCCGAGGTCCTCCAGTCATTTGTCGCCGTTTCGTGTCATTTGTCGTCGATCAACGGCGAGAAGAGCTCGAAGGTGTTGATGCAGGATTGGTCTTGTTCATAGATGGAGAGGTTTCAAAGCGGGCGAGGTCCTCCAGGTCGCTGTCATCGATCAACGGCGGCAGAAGAGCTCAAAGATGTTGATGCGGGATTGGTCGATTATATAGTCCGGGTAACCGACCTTGTGACGCCACGAGGAACTGGATTTTGGCGGACCATTCACATGCATGTCGTATGCCCGACGAGGCAAGCGAGAACGTGAGAAAAACTTCTATATTTAAGTTGGTTCACTCCACCTTCAACTAGTAATGTGGTACTAAAGGAATTGCAAGTCCCTTCTTTGCACTTCATGAATGGGCCTTTGAGATTTATGAGAATTTTTCTAGATTTATTATTGGGCCAAGCCCATATACATAAAATTCTAACAATTTGACTTATTTGTAAGTCCTCGGTGATAGTTTTACAAATAACACCACCAACATGGTTAATAAAGAAAACAACTCCTCTCACATTCCCTATTAAAGGGGAGATTGGAAGGAGAGAGTGGGATTGGGAGGTCTCAACTCATTTTGACTCACGCTACGTGTGTTTGCTCCCTTTGTTTCCTCCTAAACTAGCTAATACTTTAAGTTCCATTTCTTCACCATATGTACCACAAAGAAGTCAATCGATAAGATGTGTAATTCAGGAAAGGAGAGAATAATGACATCCAAAATAGTAGCGCAATCAATTTTAATATTTTACATTAACATCCTGAAAGAACCATTTGGATCTAAGTCACCGAGTCTCGTAAGAAGGATGTCCACTTTGTTATGGAATGTGAGAAGCTTTTCAGTACAACAACCTCAATATCATCCTCTGGTTGAGAAAAATGGGATTCAACAATCTCATCAAACCCTCCAACACCTTGAGCAGAACACCTAGAAAGGGTTGTTGTCTAGAGATCTCCTTTTACGGACTCGTAAAGAAAAAGTCTTTGCCTACAGGTAACCTATAAACAAAACTATCACAAACAAAATAATCATATTAGCATCACATACCAAAATAGAGATATAAAAAATGTATTAAATAGAGATAAGAGCACATACCAATTGAGATTCTGAAATGTGATCTTAGATAGACCTGTAAGTTCAATGCTCTACATGTAATGCTAACGAAGTTTCCCATCCAAACTTGTCATCGTAACCGAAGGCTCAGTCTTGGTCACCTTAGTAAGATCAGAGCTCTTAAAAACCAGCTCGGTAAGACTAGAGCTGTCAACGACCAACTCAGTAAGATTAGAGCTATCAGCGACATGCGTCTTCACATGTCTGGAATGTTGTGGACTAGAACACTCAAAACTAGGCATCGCCATATACAGTATGTCCTTTCAAAAGCTCTTGTAGTCAATAAATAACTGGTCAACTTGCAAGGACTAACAATTGGGAATCCTATCTTCAATCTTTTTAACTACACAACAAATGTTGTCGATGCAAGGGTGCAAAAAACTTAGCATGGCACATGCTGCAGTGGCAAGAGCGATTCCACAAATTTCTCTCTCCTTTCTAAGCTTCACTCAGGCCACACATTGGACAAGGGCTTAGGGAAGTGGTATAATTTTCAATGGCAGAATTGACTAAAGCAGATGACATGGCGCTTAGAGGGCAACCTGTCACTTAGCATGGTGGCACCAACGTGTTGACACGAAACTATGGTTCCACGCCAAGCACACCGGGAGGGCCTTAGACACTCACGAGGTTGCACACAACCTGAAAACAGCGAGAACCGCAGCGTGATCGATCACGAACGATCTCTCCGATGTAGAGCTCGTTTTCGGTTGGAAGAACCTCCGAACGCGCCTCCGGGAAGACCCGTCGGGAGGACGCACGTGAGGGTTGCCCTAGGATTAGCAAGGCCACCTAGAACGCAACGTCGTCCAACAACAGGGTGAAGGGGTTGAGAGGAGAAAATTGGGGTTTGGTAGTTGATCTTTGTCAATTGGATGTAGATGAGATCAAATCGGCCATGAACCTCTCATTATATAGAGGGGCCGGTCTTATCCCCTTAGGAACCGCCTTAGATGCGTTTCCAATCACCAAAACTTGCCAAAAACCGATTAGGAAAGAGATCGGTTCGGACAAGTCATGCACCGGACGCTGGAAACGACCGCGCCGGACGCTGCGCCGGGCTTGAGCGCCGGATGCGCATCACCTGTCGTCCGGCGCGCCGGACGCGGTCCATTAAGGATCGTGGCTGAAGGGCGCCGCGGACCGTCCGCCGCGTTCGCGCGGACGCGCCTCCTCCTAGCGTCGGCGCTTGTTAGCCGTGTCTCGCCGTTGCTTTCGTTGGATTTCTCGATCTTTTGACCTTTTTTGGTGTCAATAGTGAGAGACCACAGGCCCGGTCCCCGGCGCACGACACGCTTGGCAGATGCAAAGACCATCACCAACACGTGTCCTGCTTGTTAATTTGGAGCGGTGTCATCTTATCTTAGGGCTTAATTGGCAAGGGGCGACACACCAACAGTTAAGTTGATGATCGATGTGCAGGAAATCTTGGCAAGAGGGCCAAGGGATAGAACTACACCGTGCGCGCGGCGTCGTCAGCATCACCATGTGCGGGTGACGTGCCCGGCCGGCGGCCGGGTTCCCTGGCCATGCCAGTTTATTGGCCATCCAACCAACAGCTCGCACAAGAGAGGTTTACGTTTTCAGTCTTGCATTGATCCTTGGTTTTATTTCAACCAAACAAGCTGGGAGTGATCCAAGAGAAGCAGAAGCGATGGCAGCCAACTCCCATCATCCGGAACCAGAAGCTAGCTCCACACATGGTTGGCATGATTGGATGGGCGATCGGCGAATCTTCTAACTTGTCTGCTCTTCTGGCCGGCCCACTTGACGCTTCCAAGTTCCCTCCGATCATTTGATGTCTCCTGGTCCTTGAAACTAGACGATGATCATTGTGCTTGCGCATGGAGAGGGGTGAGTGATGAATGCGCTCCATTATATTGTAACGGAGTATTCTTGATTGATGAAAGGATCGTCCATCCATCCATCCATCCATGCGAGTATCGACCACACACATTGATTCTCTCTCCTTCCTTCCTCCAAACCTTTTCCCCAACTTGTTTTAAAAAAAAACACTTTATTCTGAAAACTATTGATACAAAAAGTTGGGCAGATGGAGGAGATCCTAATCCTGTAGTATGTAGTAATCCAATCACTGGCCTTTTTTCACATTTCTTTTTTTTTCACATTATTACTCACGAGTTGCATTGGGATTAGAGAGTTGTGGATCCTCCCCTGAAATCAATTTGCACTCTATTCTTGGCTTTTGGCGAAAGCAGCAAGGAAGCCACGAAAATGACTTTGGACGCATGCGCACAATGCCGCTGCACCTTCCTCTGCTCTGCTTTAGCATCTTAGCAACGCAAAGGTTTCCGCTTCAATTCTTGCTCCAACCCTTTAGCATCTTGGAAGGTTTCCATCCACTTTCTTGTCCTCGCCCATGCATTCTCCTCCTTCCAAGGTCCATTTCCGTTCCGGCCTGTAATATAACTGAGAGCTTGTCTGCATCTGCATCGATCGATCAATGCATTCAGCGGGGCTCTCTCTGTCTCAAACCAAATCAAATCATGCATATCGCAACTGCAATTGTAATTGGATTGAAAAGCACACCTAGCTAGCCTGTCGGCTATCGCTGGTGCAGCAAGTAAAACCGCAACCGACCTGAAAGCCACTTTGATGTACCTTTGCCATGATGGATGGAAGCTGCTATAGCTGCCGGCCGGCCGGGGCAGAGTGCAGAGCAGTTGCCGCGACCACGCACGCAAGAGACGAAAGGGACTTGCAACTGAAAGGTGGTATCCACTCCCAGCAGCTTCTACCTCACACTGCTACGTGCTGCCGACCTACTGGTACTACAAGTATAGATAGTCCGTGTCTATGTATGTATATGTGCGTGTCATTGGTGACTACTACGGCGTGTAAGGTAGCTGAAATTTTAGCAGACTTGTCCATGTGTTGCAAACACGTAGCGCACAACTTGCATTGATCTATTCCAAGACACTACGTATTGACTGATACTGATAGATGCGTTGTCTTCTTTTTTTCGCTAAACAGTTATGAGATGGATACGTTGTTACTGCTGAAAGCAAAACGGTGCTAAATATTCTTCTAGAATATAAAAATAACACATAGTAAAAAACTTAACCGAGCAGGTAGATTCTACCATACGATCGAAACCTAACAAGCAGAGCTATAGGCTCAGTTCGTTGTGGCATACTAAATGTACTTTGTTGCCTTTCCTCAAAAAAAAAAAAAAAAAAGTACTTTGTTGCCCTACCTATATGTAGTCTCTACTGCTGCTAGTGCTACTCATCACAATGACCACCAACGGGTTGATGACGTACGATGACACGTGTTTAATTTGGAGCGGTGTCATCTTCTTCTCTCATCTTAGGGCTTAACTGGCGAGGGGCGACACGCCAACAGTTGAGTTGATGAATTCTTGGCATTCGATGGGCAGGCCAAAAGGGATAGGTAGCAGGCACACGGCGGCACGGCATCAGCATCACCAACGCCATGTGCGAGTGACGTGCCCGGGGAAGCCGGCAAGTTTATTGGTCATCCATCCAACAAACAGCTCATCCTCACTCGCCGCAAGAGAAATATTTCTTGGTTTTGTTTCAAGCAAACAAGCTGGGATCCAAGAGAAAGGTCCAACATTTCCGCGCCACAAGCAAAGACGGCGACGGCGACTAGTAGTTTGCTTCTGCTGCTTCAATCCACGGCGAAAAAGATAGCCTTTTTCCTTCCCTTTGCTTTGTTTTGCTTTATTTTCGATCGAAAGGCTAAAACCAACTAACCATGGATTGGATCGATGAAGCGCGTCAATGATGAACACCGTGTTCCGATGAAGAGAACAAACTACAGTAGCTTCTATAAAAAAAAAAAGAGACGAAAGTAGCTAGGGCGAGACAAGACAATCATTTATATATGAACAATTAATTGATTCACATTATTTGATATATGGATGGAGCAACCTTCACGTTTAATTTGCCCCATAGATAGACAGCTAGTACGGTATGATATGATGCATCCCTTTCTCCATCTCTCGATCTCCCTTCTTCAATCCAAAGACTCCAACCAATCCACCAATACGATCGAAGAATCCGAACGTCCATGGATCACTACCTAATCAGCCTGATGCATGCCTAGTTAAGCTAGCACTCGATGATGCCAAGCTTTGAAATTAAACACCATCGTGCGTTCGATCGATGAATTACCAAAAACAGCTGATTCCGATGCGATGATCGTTACAAGAACGAAGGAATGTTGCTGTACCACCAAAAAAAAAAGCTGCAACGAAGCAAGACGAACGAGCACCAGAGGCAGCCAGCCAGTAGCAGCAAGCAGACTAGACGTCGACGGCGCAGGCTGCGGCCTGCTGGAATCGGAAGTAGCCGGTGCCTCCGCCGGTGGTGGCGCCGTAGCTTCCCTTGCCCTCGTTGACGGTGAGCAGCGCGGGGCAGTTGACGCGGAGGTGGTAGTGTCCGGAGATCCACGTGCCGACCTTCCACCTGACCCATCCATCGACGCGGACGTCGATGAGCACGTACCCGGCGGTCTCGTCCTGTGCCAGCGCGACGGCGAGCTGCGGCGGGAGCTGGACGCTGTCGAGCGAGCGGAGGAACGGCGACCACACGGAGGCGTCGCGTGGCCCCTGGTACTGCACGGGGAGTCGCGTGGGCACGGTGATGGCGACGCCCTTGTACTCGGCGTACGCGTCCGCCTGGTCGTAGTAGACGCCGACGCGGTCGTTGGCGTTGCGCGCCGCCACCGTGGCCTGCATGGTGGTGAAAAGGTACGTGGACGCCGGCGGCGTGACGTTGAGGCACAGCACCGACAGGTCCTGCAGGTAGAACTTGGGCTTGTGGGGGCGAAGCACCAGCCAGACGATGAGCACCACGAAGAGGACGAGGAGGATCAAGGCCACCAGCGCCGCGCAGCACTTGCGGTACAGACGATCACGCTCGCACTCGCACCCCTTGTGCCCGCCGCAGTCCTTCACCGCCATGGATCGATCGGATGCTGTGCTGCCTTATTGGTTGCTTCTGCTTCTGTGGATGTGATCGATGAGGAAGAACAGGCAGAGAGAGCGAGGAGGAGGAGGTGACAGGAAACAAAGAGGGAGGTGGAGGTCGGGGCAGTGGCTGGAGTATATATGCTGCAACCAACTCACGCAGGAGCAGGAGCAGGAGCAGGAGGGGATTGGTAGGAGGTGGATCGGGGGCAGTGACTACTAACTACTGATTAGAGAGATCGGCCGGACTGACAGACAAACAGACGGGTGAGTCGGCCCAAGAACTGCTGCCACTACCTGCAGTCACTCAGCTCAACAACTGATTATCTTGGAGCGAGCTAGCTGCAACAGTGCCTAAACTCAACCCAAGAATACTGTGTGTGTTCACTGGAGTTCCCTGTTGGGTTTTGTTGATGGTATGGTATAGAGATTCAGAACAGAGGTCAGAGGAGGTGGTTAACGATCATATGCAGCTGAGCTAAATAGAATTGAGGATCCAAAAGCATCAATGATTGGGGGCAAGTTTCAGGCTCACGATTTGGGAGCCAAAAAGATGCCCTTTCATCCGTTATATAAAGAAAGATTAAGGTGTGAAAGTGGTGGGGAGGAACGATTAAGTAGTTGCCTTTCCGCAACTAACTACGCGCCTAACATTATTTTGGTCGTCGTCGTCAACCTTAGCAGTTAGCACACCTCTGTCCGCGTGCGTGCGCTGCTTGCGTCAGTCACAGACGGACTCGCAGGTCTAGTCTTTTCTACACGGTGAGTTGTTGGAAGTCATTGAGTGATACATGCATCCACAGGAACCAACGGTGCCATTTCCAAATGCCAGTAAGTCCACACGCATCACATCATTTTCAGTCGGTAAAGAGATCGTTGGTCCATCTGATTAGCTACGACTGTCATTTTCAGGCTTTATTATCCCAAGGAAGGCAATAACGTAATCACGCACCGACAGGCAGAGAGAGCCATCATGTGAGAAAGAGGAATTATCTTGAGCATCAGAGCAGTAAAGTGAAGGCGACTTTGGCAAGTTCGAAAAGGTGCCGGTGTGGCGCAGACGTCAGATGAGGCGCAGGAACCCCATCCCATCCATCCCCTGCCTCTGCCTTGATCCCCATCCCAATTGCCAAAGCCAAAGGAAATCCACAGACAAGAGCAACAAGGTCGCTGTCGCCTTCTCATTCCTTCTCCCAAAGGCCATACTACTAGTACTCGTCATCAGCCATCACCAACAAACTATGTGCATGTACACTAAGCAAGATGTGTATTTAGGCCTCGTTTAGATGTTAGGAATTTTTTAACTCCCGGAACTCCTCAGAAGACACTCAGAAGACGTTTCTTTGTTTGTGTTAAATATTATCCTACCAGCCAAAAGAATCGAGTAACGTACATCTAAATATAATTATTTTTTTTTACCTACATTTTATCCAAAATATATCTTTTTGGTGGATTTAATTGATGTGATGAGTGAAAAAGAGTTAGAAACTTTAGCCAACTAAACGAGGCCTTAGTTAAATTTCTTAAGCTTATCCTAGTTTCCAGCGACAGACAGATGTGAGACTGACGGAAGATTCAGTTCCAGCACATGTATAGATAGATAGATTATAGATGAATAAATTGCAGGACCGTTTGGTGAGGAGGTAGAAATCACAAAGGCCACGTTTCCGATTCTATCATCCACATGCATCTATGAGAAACAGAGATAGACAGAATCAGACTGGTCCAAGACGAGACGACCGACCCAAGTAAACGGTGCTTGGACACTTCTTCTGAATGGAAGCTTCGCCTCTGGCCGTTCAGCGTGCACGTTGGTGCTGCTTCGAGTTAAGGGATGTGTCCTGCCAAAACAAGGGAAGGGCAGGCAGGGCCAAGAGACTCTGATTGGGGGCACTAGCACTTGCACTAGCTAGGACGAGCATGGTTGTTGGCAGACGGACGCATCCTAATCACACAAGCAAGCAAGCTGCCATGTTAGGGACGTCTCCTCTCTCCTCTCCTGTGTGGCGTGCGTGTCCCTAACAAGGGTGCTCCCAGCTCAAACGCATCATCGCCAGCTAGCCATTACTGAAACTGATTATTGGTTGAAAAGAAAAAAAGAAAAACTTATTGGTTGCAGCAGATATGCAGCACAGGATGAATCCATGCTACCAATGCGCCAATGTTTTTCAAGCAGAATTCGACCGATCATGGAACACAGTGCATGTAAATGGCGGTCCAGAGCACATGCCATTGCAACTTGCAGGGTTTCAGCCACACCTAATCACTTGTGATTTTGGGCAGCTTGCGGTTCAGCATTTCGTGCCTTGTGCTTTGCGTGCTCTTTAGTGACCAGCAAGCAGCCCAGCTGCTAACCTTCTCCTACAGGAGTCAAACCTGCCGCCGGCCTTTTTTTCATATTCATACTCACGCGTACTATGGATGGGGAACCAACAAAGAGTCAGGCCGTCATCTGGATTCTGAAAGAATAATTAATGATACAACAGGATGAACAACACCTACTTTCTTCATAACCATAGTTAAATAGTATGGTTTCTAATGACATTACATGTACGTCATGAGAGCTCCATGCATGGACAAACTCATCCCTGTACTTGATGCCTTAGTGTAATACTAAAGTTTATGCTCTCTGCAAGTAATCTAGTTCCATGCCTATCAACTATCATTAGTACGTGAAGGATCCATGCCCAACTAAACAATGCTCTAATGGGATAAACACGGCGTAAAGCAACATTCTGCTGATTTATCCGTTCCCGGTTAGCCACTCGTTTGTTTAATATCGAGGACATCACAATGGCATCCACACAAACACACATCTAATTGGTATCCCAGGCTTCCAAATATCCTCCTGCCTCAGCCTCAGGGGAAAAAACTCCACTGCAACAAGGTAAAAGAGAAGTTACTAATGCAGGTTTTATTTAACATCACGTGAAAAATTATTAAAATATGAAGTGACCAGCCATATTTCTGTCTGTTGGTGTAATCCTGCATGACGCATTCCATCAACGGTCATATTGCAATGCAGTGACTACCAACTAACGAAAAGCCATCATTCTTCATCTAAAAAGAAAGTGACCCTTTTCTACCGGTCACTTTCAGATATCAATTTATCAATGACCCCAGTACTGCTTGCTCTGCTGTCAATTCCAGATCCAGAAATGAACAGGTGAATGCAAACTATACGATGCTCCTTACACTCCTACACACAGGGAGGATCCATCTTGGAATGGATCCGACAAGTCGTTGCCCAACTCAATAACACTGAGGATGAGCCACTGCTGAACATAAGCAATAATTTCCTAATTCCTAGGATCCAACTGACGTGACAAGAAGAAATCAACTTCAGCTGACGGGACATGAGAAATTAGCTCATGCAACAAGTCAAGAGGGAATTAAGGATCAGAATCCAAGGATTTACAAGAATACACTAAAAAAAAAGTAAAGCTCGTCTTTTGGTAGTAAAGCACAAAAAACAAAGCATTGAAAAGATATCTGACATGCCACCAAAAAGGATATTTTCTTATCAGAAAAGGAAGTATATCAGAAAGACCCTGTAACCAAAGTTGTTTATCATCTTTTTGAGTCTGCATAGTATGGGCATATGGCCTATCATCCACAATGTTATCACTGATGGTAACAAGTCAAATTTTAGGACTGAGTTTTTGTAAATTAAGCTCTATGATCTTCACAAATATTTTATGATAGGACAAGGAGCATTAGTTCGTAATTTTTTTTTAAAAAAAAATGCTTTTCAAATAGCATGAGGAGTAAAGAAAAAAAACTAATGGCATAATCTCGCAAGGACAAGAATCAAAGAACAAGGATAAAGTAGGCAGGTAGGGTACTGATACATACTAGAATGGCGATTGGAATATTTTCCTCCAAAACTGGTCCTATAGACAACAAAGTCCAACTTGTCTACGCCAAATTAAAAAAAAACTACAAGTATTTGCAAATGTTTCATTACCAAAAAGGAAAATGAAAGCATGTATACTGGTAACCAGTGCAGACAGATTTAAGCAACATAAGTGGACGAGAAAGTTCAAAAGCTAGTGCTTCAATTCCTGAAATTTTACTCACACAAGTAAGAAAAACATATGACTTTGTGTCGTTCAAAAAAAAAAAAAAAAGAAGAAAAAGAAGAAGAAGAAGAACATCTTGATTTTTTGAGCTCAATGTAAATTTGAGAAAAAAGAATTCAGTTATCAGGTATGTTAGAACAAAATATCAATCTCAACAATACTTGCAAACTTTTACAGGTCATGCAGCAAAGTAAAATAGAATTACCTCAAGAAGATCTCTCATATCCGTAACATGAAAATCCCTATTCAATCAGTGATTTCTTTGCAGTAAAGCAATTAACTTACAGTTAGTCACGATGATTGGTACAATCCCTATTCAATCAGTGATTTCTTTGCAAATCGATCACCAAATGCTTTCTCAAGTGCATCTGGAGTGTACTTTATGTATTTAGATGAGTTATGGCTGCTCCCAACAAGAGGCCTAGATGATGAAAAGTTGAGTCAACAGTATATTATTAGAAATAGAGAGTTTCACAATGAACTCAATGACATGTACAATGAATAAGCAAACTTCTGTTGATGTAATATTTTTCTTCAAAATATTTACACAGTTTTAGTTTTTAGATAAAGAAGGTTTTCCACACATTCTTTTTGGTAAACTATTTAATCTGGCATCATCAAGCTTAGTTGACACACCACTGCAAATAAGAATAGCAGCAAATGCTTACACAGAACTAGATCATGTGACAAGCATGTTCAATTTAAAAATGTTATTTGCTTCTTGTTATTTTTAAACCCATCAGAACAGATTGGAAGGTCTGCTAATACCACAAATTAAGGTACTCATATCATTCCTCCACTCATTTTTAGGAGAGAACAAGGAGCACCCTACTAAAATATTATAACATTTTGCAAGATAAAAAGAGGACAAATGTCTAAAAATACAGCAGAGAGTTTCTGAGGAACCATAGAACTAATGTCTAGTGTCCTTCTCACACTCATGATTATCAAGCATGAGAAACTTGGTAGCATTATAATAATCAGTACAAAAGGCAGTAAATAGTTGAAAGGTGCCCAAAGCATTTCAGGAAATCTCTGTAAGCAGGTATCAAAATTTCAGCAATAGCTGGAATAAGGTTATCTCACAACTCTGTCAGGGACAACCCAGTTTATCTGTGTCTGTCAAACCTCTTCAAATTGCATTTTGAAAGATAGGAATCTGGTAACATTGGGAAACAAACTCTATTAACAAAACAAGATGAAACACTACAACACAGTAGGCAACATACTAACATACTACACGTTAGATTGCGTTCAAAAACATACAACACGTTAGGACTTCAATTCCAACCTCTCCCTGTTGTTAGACCCGATAATTTGAACACTTCCCTGAGCATTGTCTATTATGCAACTTAACGATAAAATTAAACCTTTGAGCTGAGAGAAATTCCAATGCCTGTTGTTAGGAAAGTTTAAAGGGAGACAATGCTATTCAACAAAAATCAGCATGAAATCGATTCTTAGCCTAAATTAAGGACAATATTTTAGGTATCTGACCTTTCC
Organism: Hyparrhenia diplandra; assembly: GCA_015847255.1. Classification (NCBI taxonomy): domain Eukaryota; kingdom Viridiplantae; phylum Streptophyta; class Magnoliopsida; order Poales; family Poaceae; genus Hyparrhenia; species Hyparrhenia diplandra. Next base: position 63,027 of record JADLZK010008757.1, read on the forward strand.
TCAAGAAACTCTTCTGTACTGAGTAGCATGTTGCAGCACAATCCTTGGCGCCTTTGAATCCAGTCACCACCAAATAAATCCTTAACTTCAGATCTGATAACAAGAAAATGATTATTCTGACCAACTAACGAGATTACATACCTTCCTAATGTTATCCATATATCTGCATATAGACCTGACAATATAATTTATATTATTCATTAAACATAGGTGTGCCAGACAATGATCACTGTATTGCTTTGATCTAGTGTCAAGGTTTGTCTCCAAATCATGTATAACATCCATAATTTGAGAGACCAGATCTGAATTTGCTCCATCTCCAGTAACAGGCTTTTCAAATATATGCTTGAGTGATGACTGATATCTGCATATAGTTTATAGTTAGTAGTTTAGGGTTGCTGCTAATTGTATTGGAGACCACATGAATGAACAAAGATAGCTCAGCCTCACTTTCTTAAAGATAAAATTGATATAATTAATGACATAACTGGTAAGAGGATACACAGCTCCATCAGCAGTAGTGCTATTTGGTGAGTCCTTCAAAATGTTTATTTGACATCAAATTCATTTTACAGTTTGTGTTCAGCAATTGGTCAAACCAAGTGTGGTTTCGGGTTTTTAGAGCATGCAAGTCCCTCACAGACTACCTCGACCTAATATAGCAAACACAACCTCCACTTCAGCTATATCGAAGAACAAAAACTAAAATGATGTGGTAGTAACACAGTAATTCAGTATCCTACTTTTGCTGTAGAGAAAAAACTCAGGCAATCTCAAGATAATGTGCAAGCACTGAAGCCAGATAAATTGATAAATTTGGTTGCTGCAGACAAAGAAAGCAACAATTCAGTGTAGCTGTTTAGCAAAAAGAACATGCTCTTCTTGGACATTTCCACTGCCTAGTTCAGCAAAAGATTTAAACAGATTTTTTATCTATAATTCTATGAACAGCTCGATCCTTTTCTAATTGGCAAAAATTGCTGGATCTTCTTCACATGCCATTGGTGCTACCACAAGATCCTAGCATTGGCATTGCACAGGGTCTCCTCAGCGCCATTGGTGATGCCACAGCAAAAGATGTCGATCAAGAGGCGGCCTCAATTTCATCCGGCATTCCGTGATTGGGAAAGAAATGGCAATGCCTCCGGTGATCTTGGAATCTTGCCTTTGCTCGTCCAGCGGTCCTACAAGATCTGGGCGGGGTCGATGGAGCAGAACGCGTCCGTCGGCCCCGCACCGGCGACGATGCGGAAGTGCCAGAGGCGGCCCTTTGCGGCGACGAGGTTATCCTCGCAGAGGTACTCCCACGCATACCACCGCTCCACCGTCCGGTCCACGTCGTGCACCGCCACGTCCACCGCCTCGCCGCCAGCCACGGCGCGCGCCAGCGCCGCGGCGGTGTAGATGGTCCCCATCCGCCCGGGCTCCTCCGGCGCCGCCCCGCTGGGCCCGTCGACGACGACCACGTCCCACCGCGTGTCGAGCACCTCCCGCGGCAGCGAGGTGAGCGCCAGCGGGCACCCGGACTTGCGCACCGTCCCCGTGGGCCGCCGGCACGCCGGGCTCCCGCGCGCGCGTCGCAGCAGCGGCCACGCCTCCGCCGCCGCGTCGCGGTACCTGGCCCGGTGGACGGCCACCGCGGCGGCCGACCCAGCCCCGCCACGCTCGGAGAAGAGCACGTGGCGCGCGGCGTCCGCGTCGTCGGCGCTGTCTGCGACGAAGGCGGTGGCGGCCCCCGCGCCGGCTCCGGAGTTGAGCTTGGCGAGGGCCAGGAGCTGCGGGGAGAGGCCGAACACCAGCAGCCTGCAGGGCGCCCGCGCGGCGACGACGGAGCGGAGCAGCGCGAGCTCCTTGGCGGCGAGCGCGCTCCTAGCCGTCCCGTTACCCCCACCGCCGGCGTTGTCCCACGCCGGGCTGTTGCGGGAGATGGAGAAGGACGAGCTGGTGAGGAGCAGCAGCTTGATGAAGGAGAGCGTGGAGAAGATGACGATGACGATGGTCAGCAGCTGCTTCGGCGGCAACATCCTGCTCCCCGCGCCGCCACCGCCGCCGCTCAGGTGCATCTGGAAGCTACTCCTCCCCCGGTTTTCTTGGTCTGTGTACCTGTCCTAGTCCTCGGGTGTTCTACTGACCTCCTGATGATCTTTTCTTCCTCCGCATTTGCCTACTGATTCCCTCTCTCAGATGCCAGATCTCCAAACCAAGCCTGGATCTTGTCGGTTCTTCGGTTCTTGGTCTAGTGCTCCGTTGTCTGCTGCCTGCCTTGTCCTTGCTGGCCGGTAGGTGTTGACTTCTCCCTCCTAGCTGCTGCTGTTAGCTGATGTTTCAGTGTCACTTTCTCGAGCTGCAGACTTGTTGGGCAACGTTTAGTTGGCAGAAATTTCTAACTTTTTTCTTACTCTTCTCCATCACGTCACATTAAATACATCAAAAAGGCGTGTTTAGAGTATTAAATATAGATAAAAAAATAACTAATTACACGGTTTAGATGTACATTCATGAGGCGATTCTTTTTGAGTCTAGTTCTTCCATGGTAAGGATGATATTTACCACTAACAAACGAAACGTCTTCTACAATGCGATGTGACATTCGGTGTTAAAAAATTTGCCATCTAAACAAGGCCCAAGACTTTTTTTTTTAAGACACATACTCCCTCCATCCTAAGAGTGACGTTTTAAGTTTTTCATACATCATATTTGACCATCCTGGTCTTATTTAAAAAAGGTTTTATAAATATGTGTAAATATATTCGATTTTATTATGACTTATTTATCATTAGAGATACTTTAATATTGATTTATCTATTTTATAATTTATAAAAAATTAACAGGAAGGTCCAGGGTTCAAGCTCCGTACCGCGATATTGCAGCGTGGTGTGGGTAAAAGCTTGACGCTAAAATACCCTTCCCAGGCACCCTCATCACGGTCGCGGGAGCCTACGGCCTTGGGTACGCCCTTTATTCAAATAAGACAAACGATTAAACACAATGTCTGAATATTAAGAACGACGCTATGGAGGGAGCAACTTTTTGTTTTGACAGGGGCAGAAGGCTCGACGGATCTTAGATGTGCTATGCAAGTTGGTGCATTGCCAAACTGGACTGCCATCAGTTTCTACAGACATGTTCTTGGTTTCTAGTAGTGTAGGGCTGCACTAGTAACTAGTTGTTACCATGCTCATTGTGTGGCTTGTTTGTCAAAACTCTGCTTAATAAAAAACGCGTTTTGATGGGGTCTCAAAAAAATTGTTGTTCGTTTGAAAGAGAATGCACTCTCCAAACCATTTGTCGAGGTTTTGCACTTAAATCAAGCATTGAGTATGCTGGGCTATGGGCAAAAGATACTTTTTGTTCTTAAAAAAACAAAGAAAATGGAATTTTGAACAACTGGCAGTCTGGTAGGATCCTTTTCACCCTGTACACTTTTGCATGAATTCTACGTCGTGTTTTTCAATAACAATCTTGCAAAATTCGATGCGTTGCTTTGTTTGCCTGCAAGTGAACATACATACAGATAGAAAATGCAGGACGTAGATTTTTTTAAAAATAATTATAAATCTAGAAGTTGTTATACAAAAATCGCAAATATAACACCCTGTCGGTCTATCCGTCGTACTAGAGCGCACCGGACAGCCAAAAGGGTGCTAGCCACTAGACGACAGACAGGGAGCTTGTCGGTCACTCCAAAACTCAATGTCGTTACGGCTCCCATCGAAAAGACACGAATCTAAAACACAATCCACATGGCCAGCAAACAGGCTCAAAACTCAATTGTTCAATTCCCGCTCAACCACTGCCAGGCGGTTTCTCGGACACTGCTAATAACTAACAAACCTAGTAGTTAACTGCTACCAGATCAACAGAAGGTATAGCTGACATTACACATTCTTCTGTACAAATAATAACGCACCGAAACAAGAAATGGTGCCACACAGCTGTATAGTTGACTAACATGGGGAGATCAAAAGCAAAGCTAGCGCTAACAGGGTCTCCAATTTTTTTTACATAGAACAGCATCACATCACATCCTTGTTGCGGAGCTATCAAGCGCGTTCTTGTTTTCCCTCAAATAAATTGCCTAGCAGCAGCTCGAGTTGCTCGGGAGTGTGCTTCACGTATTTTCCAGGTGCTTTGCTATTCTCAATGAGAGGCCTACAGATCATCAGAAAACAACATGTTTAAGCACTATGAGCATCAACTAGAAGGAATACTGCACGTATTTTTCAGAAAGCATAGCTGATTCCTGGGCTCATACATTAACTTTCGACAAGCAACAGGGAGTCAGAGCAGCATACCCAAAACGTTTTATGAAAGATCGGTAGGCAGGCAACAGGATTTCAGCAACCGCGAGTCTTAGTGACTCGCGCAGCTCAGTGTCTGGAACAGACCAACCACATTGCTTCTGGTAGATCTCTTCAAATAACGCATTGAAAGACCTGAATCTGATAGCACCACAGGAAGAAACCAAAACCATGACAATACCTCAGAACTTGTACAAGAAAGCAGACCTCAAATAATTATCATATCAGAATCAGACTGACCTTTCCTTCACAGCTGCTCTTGAAGCTCCACTGCTATTGCCACCATCACTTCCCACTTGACCACTACCACCTGATGAAGTCAAACCTTGACCAGAGAGGCATTGCAACACCTGTAACATGGCACCAAATAAATATAAAGGTTATCCACATGAATAGTAGTATCCACATCTAACAGATTTGTTTTCCAAGTGATATTATCACATTAAATATACGCAGGTGGTGCTTCCTGGAAGAATCCTAGACCCCGATATAATCCTATCCCTAAACATTGCTTACTCAGTCAGGATCAAGTACTAGATACTACATGGCAGTTGTTGCAATGAAGCCAATGATTAGGTCAATTCCATGTTACGAATCAGGAGTGATGAGTTTATGCCCAACAATGTCTCTGGAAGCCTACTTATATCTACTCTGGAGTTGGTGGAACATGAATAATGGATGCTCGAATGTGTTTGGACAGGTAGGTAGTGGCTATAGTGAGAATATCTAAGTGAGGTCGAATAAAGCCTTAAAAAGAAAGATATCGGTATGTAAGAAAAAAGAATGAGTTTTAATCAAAGATCCACAGCATGGATACCTTTGACCAAGCAATCCTTCTATACTGATTGGCATTTTGCTGTACAATTCTTCGGTGCCTTTGAATCCAGTCATCACCCAACAAATCCTTGGCTTCTGATCTGAGTGACAGAAAAGAGAGGATAAGATAGTACACACACTATGGTTACTTTCTTCCTAGCGTTACTTGATATAAGAACATACCTGCGGACAGATTTGACAATATAATGAATGTTGTTCATCAAAAATATGTGCATCAAGGCAGGATCCTTGTATTGCTTTGCTTTTGCTTCTAAATTATTTTGTAAGGCTTGCATGATTTTCATTGTTACAGCTGCCAGCTCAGAACCTGTTCCATCTTCCTTTTTGAACTCCTGGAAAAGCTGCTTTAGAGTTGACTGGTAGCTGCAGACATTAGCAGGTGGTTGTCAGTTTTTTCGACTTTTGTGCTTGCATGTGTGCCTGGGGTGTTGAAGGAGGCTAACATGAAAATCATTAATAAGAATGGTGCATAAGAAATTCACGTACAACTACAGGGCTACAAATGAGTGTCGTTCTGGTCGTCAAAACAGTGAAACACAAAAGAAGTGTAGCTTTTGGCGAATCAGGAGGCCATGGCGAAAATAATTACATAAGACGCATAACTAGAAAACTAGTGGATAATTAGAAAAGGAAAGGCACATGAAAAAGGACATATCTCCTAGACCTATTTATTTACAACAATACATAAATTGCATATGAATTTGAATAGATACTTACTCGAACAAAAACTTAACATAGTTGATCACATAGCTCGTTAAAGGATGAACTGTTCCATCTGTATGAATATTCTTTGTTGCATCCTTTTCAACAGCTTCTTCAAAATCACTGAATGTCTTTTGTGCTGTTTGTGCTAAGCATTTTGTCAAACTCAGTGCAGAGTCCCGCATTTGCAAACATGATTCTCCAACAAAAATGGTGTCAATCTACAAAATCAACAACAATATGAAGCTTTCAGTGCCTTCTATAAACAAAATAGTCGCCAATCTAAAGTATACGCATTTAAATTATTTCGTACATGTCTGAAAACAGAATGAAATTAGCTTGATAGTCTACAAGTCTCCATATTCCCTACCATTTTAAGTGAAAAAGTGTGCTTTTTAAAGCAAACTCAGAGACAGGAATTTTCGCCATGGACTGTGAGCTAAAACTTAACAACTTAAGATCAACTTTGGGGGGTGGGGGGTGGGGTGAGGAATCCCACGATCCAACACATGTGGGTAATGGATGGTAGTGAACTTGTTGGAAAACCAGTACTTAATAATTAAACTAAACAGGGTTGGTGGTACCCTTAGGAGCAGCAACTCACACCCCTAACCATGGTATACGGCCACTCCTGAGATGCGTATGTTGCGTTGGTTTTGCGGGCATACTAGAAGGGATAGAGTTCGGAATGAAGATATTCGGGATAGGGTCAGGGTGGCTCCTATCGAGGAGAAATTGATTCAACATCGGTTGAGATGGTTTGGACATGTTCAACGGAGGCCTCCTGAGGCGCCGGTGCGTAGTGGAGTTCTAGAGCGGGTAGATAATGTAAAGAGAGGTAGAGGTCGACCTAGACCGACTTGGGACGAGGCGGTTAAGAGAGACCTTAAGGAGTGGAATATGTCCAAGGATTTAGCTTTGGGACGGGGAGCACTTGGAGGCTAGCTATCAACGTGCTCGAACCATGACTTTGTTTCCTTTTCTATCTACCCTATCTTTATCCTTTTTGTCTTGTGCCTTTTTACGTTCTTTGGTACTTCGTTTCATATGGGTTTCATCTCTAGCCTACCCCAACTAGCTTGGGACTAAAGGCTATGTTGTTGTTGTTGTTGATATATACAACAAGAACGTTGTAGATTAGGGTAAGCATATTGTTCACATATGCAGCAGTGTTTTATATTAAGTCAGCTGAAATGTCATCAATGATCAAACATTCTAAACAGGTACTACAGGATTTCTGACAACCAAAAAAGTTTTAGAGATGGCTAAAGGATTTTAACATTCAGTTTAGACCAAATGGACATTGACTATAAGGGCATCATGCAAAGTGTGCTGATATCAATGTGCACAAAAGAGCAATGGTTGGTAACTGAAACATGTAGCTATGGTCAGAATCAGATATTTACCTCTGTTTGAAGTTCGCACATTATCTCATACATGTCTAGCAGAACAAACAGTTTCTCTGGTGACCGTTTACTCATAGCAATTGCCTCTCCAAAACTGAGTAGTGTAGCCAGACTGTTCTTTGTTATTGAAGCAAAGCACTTATCCCTCAAAGATTGACTGCACTCAAAAACTTGGTCGCAAAGCTGGCGCTCCCCAGCAAAAAGAAGTTTGACCTGTCTCAACCAGAGGCAAATGTCACCAGAGCAACACTATACCATAACAGCAGATCTGAGAGAAGGACAATACTTACAGCAATTCGCATGAAATGAATCCAATTCCCTATTTTAGACTCCAAAATTTCCCATGGCATTTTCTGCACTTCATCTTTGCTCAGTTTTTCAACACCCAAGTTCTTCAGACTAGATTCTAAAGCTGAAGAACGAGCTTCACTGCACATAAAAGAGAATATGCTTCACTAAAAGGTACGACTGCACTGCATCTCTTAGCACACACCACATGGGCACACAACCAAAAAAAAAATTTGCATAACGATAACGATAGGAACTGCAAAATTATCAGCGTAAATCATCGTACCTGTATATTTCTGAGCATTGTTGTTGGCATCCAGCTTGAACCAACTGTTGAGCTAATTTAGAGAGTAGTGGAACAAACTTTGGCTCAATAAGAGCAGGAGGACTATATACAGCAGCCTCTGAGTTTTGGTGATTTTCGGATGGGTTTTTCCCACCGTCGGTCTGAGATTCAGATGATGGTCGAAGGGTACTTGGAAGACAATCAAAAAGACGATCAGGCTCCATCGGTTTGCTGTAATCAGTTAGGAGGGTACACATTGCAAGGGTTAGATGAGGTTACGGAGCAAATCGGTAATATAAATTAATAATGAGACATAGACCTGCGCTGGGACAATTGATTCTGGAATTCACCCTCCATCTTGACAAGGGCCTTAGAAAGGAGGGCGTTTACATGGTTGAGCACCCCATCACTACTACGGTAACTCCGATTTGAACTAAAGAAACGCTCGATACTTCTCAACCGATCAACTGCATCTAGAAAGCCTTGAAGGTTCTCATGCGGACCCTTCTGTATTTCACGCTCTGCCTGTACATAAAACAGGTGAAGTAAGGCCATGCTCCTCGAAAAAAACAACATGTCACAACATAAATAGATATACCTTCATTCTTTTTTAAATCGTCAATTAGGGGATCAACAGGGTCTCAAACTAGAATGTCTGACCATTACTTTTCACCACTATTTTGTAAAAGTTTATACAAATTTGATGGCTTAATGTGTGTTCCTTAGTCCGTCCAGTCCATTAAAGTTTATACAGGCAGTAATAACTTTTTTATGACAAATCCAATAATGGTTTTATGTGTGTTACTTAGTCTGTCCATAAATTTAAGGCATGTGTATTTTAGAATGGGAAAGTCTTGAAAAGAATAATTTGGCCATTGATTTCTCCAACAGTGCATTGCCAATTTTTGCAATCAACATTGTCTTAAAAGTAATTCCAATAAGAGTCCAGTGATACAACTTTGATACAATACATAAGCATGTATACGATGTGGTAATTATCGATCAAAGTTTGCAAAGTTTGATAAAAAAATCGATACAAATATGCTTCACAACGCTAAACCGAGGGAGTAGTCAATAGTGGTCAAGTTGAAAAGCTTTGACTGTTCACATCTAACACACTACTCAATGTCCAAATACGCTAGATATAGGATCACATCTAACTGCAGGCTCTCTACTCCTATTGCAGGCTAAACTAAATTAAGCTACATCAAGGGAGGAGTGAAGTTAGATGCAAGCACCTCTCGAGTTCGGTCGAACTGGGTGAGGATCACATCCGCGGAGCGAAGCGTGCGGTCGATGTTCTCGTGCGCGGTCCGCACGGCGTGCGTCCTGACCTGCGCCCAAAGCAAGCAGCGGCACTCATCAGTCATCCAGCAGCAGCAGCAGGAGGAGGAGGCACGCGGGGAGAGAGCCCTAATCAAGAGAGAAGGCCGGAGAGCAGCGCCGAGCGAGCGAGCGAGCGAGCGAGGCGGCGTACCTGGATGGGACGCATGGCGGAGTCGAGCGCGGTGAGGCGGCTATCGAAGGAGCCGAGGATGGAGACGACGGCGTCGGTGACCTGCTGGCTCTTCTGCAGCGACTCCCGCAGCAGCGCGGCGCGCTGCGCCAGGCTCTCCATCTCCCCGGCGCCACCTCTTCCTCCCCCACTGACGCCCAGATAGACGGTTTCGAGGAGAGGCGGATGGATCTGGAGGAGGAGGAAGGGAAGCGGAGCGGTTTCGCCGGTTTGGTTGAGCGGAGCGGACGACAGCGACAGGGTGGATGTGGGTGGAGAGCAGGAGGGGGGGGAGGAGGACCCACCCCACCCCACGGTGGCGCCCCGACCCCGAGCAAGCGACGGGGAGAAGGGAAGCAACTGCAATTGCACAAGGGAAGGGAAGGGAAGCAGCAGGCAGGTGATTATTGCGTGCGTTGCAGTTGTTTCCCAGCGTTTTTTTGGCGCAGCGAAGGGAAAGCGAACGGGACGGACGGAGGTGGCTGGTGAGGACGAAGGAAGAGAGCACGCGGTGCGGGGCGTGCGGGGCGCGGGGCTGCGGCGGCTGCTGCCTGTCCAGCTTGGACCGGCTGCAGAATATTCTCTTCTCCCCCGCGTGGCGTCGTCGTTCCTGGTTCCTGCGCTCCGGTTTTTTATATTACTACGAAACATACCCGTGCGTTCTGGCGGGATTCGATCACGCTTTCGGCCAAACGATCAGACAAACTCACTCGTGATCAATTTTTTCCCGTTGCAGTACTCGTATTTTCCTCGGCTCTATGTCTCGCAGGCTGCGGCGTCCCTCTAGGTCCTAAACGCTAGTTGTATGCTATCGCCCGTCCTAGCGGCTGCCAGACGCATGCGTCGGCCGACCATTCAACGGCGATGAGCGAGAGCACGTCGTACAAAGATGTTCCCGGTGCCTGTCGTGGCGGGTGTATAGATGTATATACGATAGATTTGGATGGATGGATTTGGAGAAGGAACCGAGCACCGAGCGAAAAATATATATGTATATACGATAGAATGGATTTGAGTTGTAACCGAGAGGACTTCCGGGATACATAAGTGAGCGGACTTCGAGGATACGTGTACATTGTATATACGATTGATTTGAGGATGACGCGATTAAGGCCCAATTAAGATAGAGGAAAAAGAGGTGGGAAAAAAGGTGGAAAAAATTTTTCTCTTTATTAGTAGGCTAGGTAGCGTGTCCGTGCTCGTTACTTAATTAGAGGCTCCAACGGAGGCTCCACGTTGATCCTCATGAGATGCTCTAAAAAAATAGATGAATTCTAGAAATTGTCACATAAATTAGAAACATAGAAACATGCGGCCATCAATCCAAAAGCCTCTAACAATAACACCATTAGATCTATCTTTATTTTCTAAAGATTTACCCACTTTTGCCATTACGAAAACACTATAAAAATGACCCCCTATATGTACACCTAAATTACCCACCAATGCCATTATAAAGCTATACTATTAAAAAAATAGTCAAATTAGATACCCTACAGTAGAAGCCTATTGCGAACGAAACAAATTTTTTTAGGACAATAAAAGGAAAATAAATTGCCGTCTGTGCCACTCTCTCCCACGCGGAAATCTAATGTCGCCGCCCCATCCGGCTCATCTTGCAATCCTCCGGTGAAAGTCACAACGCCCTTTCTTCCAATGGATGGAAATTAAGCAAAGGCTTTCATGCAGGTTCGGACCCTTTTGTTTTCTAGATTTCCTATTTGGAGTAAATGTAATTGGGCCCGCGAGAAAAAAGGAGGTGAAAAGCCCGGTGAAAAGCCAGGTGAGTGAAAAAAGAGGTGGGGACTGAAATTTTCTCTCTTTATTAGTAGGTATAGATAGGGAAAAGGTTAAGTGGGTGTTTGGTTCCTAGGGACTAAACTCTTTTTAGTCCTAGGGACTAAACAAAAAGTCCCTCTAGTAGAGTTTTTTGGACTTCTATAGAAAAAGTTCCTCCCGTTTGGTTTGGTAGGGACTAAAAGGAACTTTTTTTAGTCTCAAGGACTAAAAAGTCACTAAACCAAACACCACCTAAATCTTTCTTTTACCGTACAGTCGTGTCATACGTATTATACTACAGTAGAAAGTACTAATTTTACAAGGACTTTATGTGAGTGATGATTTTTCTTCTACAAAACGATCAACTTTTATGCAGGGAAATAATGGTTCAGAAACCTTTTTTAGAAAGGCAGTAATCGAGAAAATAAGTGCAAGAGTATAAATAAGAGACATTGTGTTTATCCTTTACTCTTTCTCGCATCCTATAAAATATAAATTGAGGGCCTCTAGATTTGGAAAGCATTTGTTGTTGGAATGAGTCGAATCAAGAATGAACATAGGAGATTCGTGTGTGGGGTCATGTCCGAGACTAGGGTTACCACTAATGTTGTTAAGTAAACTAATTCCAAAGCTAGGACTAGGAGCAGAACCTACTTAGGATCCAAGAAAGATTCAGAAAGTTCTTGCTTCGTGACTTTTCAAAGTCTATGCTCATGTATGTAAAGTTGTCCCTTGGCTCTTGTTGACTTTCAACGACGAGATATATATAAAAATCATTCTAGGTCTCAAGGGCTTTGCCAATTTCACTCAAATAAAAGGGAGCCGCGCTACTCAACGAATTAGCATAATTATATAAACATTAATGCAATCTAAGAAAGTCATGTCGTTTAAAGGAAGCCAATGACGTCTTTTCATTTTTTTTTTTTTTTTTTTTTTTTGCGCCGTGCTCTTGAAAGGTATGGTTATGCCGAATGACATGGTTAAATCTTATCCATCCATTCAAAAATAAATAGTCGCCAAGCCAAAGGTCTATCCTTTCCGTGCAAAATGATCTCCCTTTTATTTGTAGACCGTACTTGAAAAGGGCATTATTAATTGGAAAAAAAAACATAGCGAGAAGGAAAGTATCTTCTACAACTCAATAGTGGCAACCTTTATTAGAAATGTCCATGTTTGAATAAAACTATTTTCTTAACCACATTATGAACGCATATGTAGCCATCCAGATGAATACAACACCGTGTACGTACTACGTAACAATCCCGAAAGATTGGGATAGTAGACCTTGAGATAATATTGATAAGGTCTGTAGAGATATCCCTGTTGTCGGCAATCACGTTGCTCTATTGTATTTGCTGCTACATTCTGTTCATCGAAAGGAACTTAGACGTCCATGCAACTCGAGATATTTAGAAGGGAATGGGTTGGAAACAAGAGAAGGAAAAAGAAGCCAGGTGGCAGCTCAAGAAATACACGTACGTTCCCAAAGAAAAGAAAAAAAAAAGTCAAAATTAAGCATGGACATTGCGTGTTGTATGAAAATGTCTGGTCTCCGTCTATGCCACGGAGCCTGATTCATATAAAACCACGAAAATCATTCGTTGTATTGTATCAACCCCACACAAAGAAATGATCGAGCTTGAAACAGTTGGAGGAGCAGGTGATCACAGGCAGATGGACGACGATTTCTGCTGGAGACAGATGCCTGGGATGGGTGTCGTTAGGCTGCTAATATTGGCACGCAGTCACGCACTGACGTGGTCGCTTATGCCTTAACCTTACCCACGACTAGGTAGCGAAACGCCCTTTTTTCAATGGAGAAACAAGCGGCCGGCGTCCACTGTTTTGGACCGTAGTACAGCAGTATCCTACTGAATTGTCTGTCCATCAACAAGCTAGGCACATGCGTCCGTATATGCTATCTAACCTGCTGTATTCACGGGGAATCCTGTTAGTAATCTTCGCCTGAAACATCCAGCTAATCGACCGGAGTTCGTTATTCTACATGAGCCGTGTGTTGCTAAGAAAATCGCGTGGGAATAGCATGTAAATTTCGATGTATTATATTTTAAGCACAGGCGGCTGCAGCACGTAATACAAGCACACTTTTCTTCTCCTTTTATCGCGCTCCTTTTGTTTCTTTTTATCACATCCTCGTTTCTTCTTCCTTTTTTTTTTATCTCTTTTGTTCTTTTTCCTCCTTTTACAAACAAAAAAAAGATAGAGGAGAGTTTGGAGGGGGGCTCCATTGTGTGGGACATGGCACCATGGCAGGGAGTCTCAAGATTCGTCTCTTATTATTAGTTCTTTGTAATCAAAAGTTAGCATTAAACCTTGTCCTTAGGATGTGTTGGCTAGGCCTGAAAACCTTTGTCGTGCGAGCTCAAGGTGTCTTGTGACTTTAGATAGAAATATGGAGGAAGATTTTGTGTCCATTGGCCAAATGTGGCTTAGTAAAAAAAAAAAAAAAATTCTCATTCATAATGTCTTTCGGGCTGCGGCTTTATGAGGTTTATGGAAACTAAGAAATTTTATTTGTTTTCAGAAAGGACCATAGTTAGATATAAAGAATTTGCTCTTCAGTATTGTAGCACTCCTACACACTTGGATGATTTTGTGCCCAGTGGAGAAGAGGGAGGAATATGCAACAACATTAGCAAGGCTCAAGGAGATTGCTTCAAGGTCAGCAAGGATATACTGTTGAGGCAGATTGTTGATGACTGAGACAGATACATGTTTGATCAAGCTTTGGATTGGGAAAACAAGACGCTGCCAAAAGTGGTGATGAAGAAGTTGGGACGTAATGACAAGTGGGAAGATGGATCTGGGAAATGTTGGTTCAGCCTCCTTCCTGGAGACAATGAGTAGATGGTTTTGAGCACTAAAAACGATGTAATAAGCACGTGTGTTGTGCATCCCCCATGAGCGCTTGAAACTGTATTAATTTGGTCCTTGCTAATGCAATGACAGGGGCATTTTGCCCTTTAATTCAAAAAGAAAAAAAAAGCTGTCTTGTGACCAAATTTCTTGGCATGGAGAGACTTTTATGTCAACAATTTACGATTATATATCCAAAAATGAATACATATCTGGGTTTTTTTTAAGAAGTGAAACAATTTTTAAAGTCTTGTATCTCTGGATGTATTTTTTTTTATTTGAAAACATAGATAATATTCTCACTATGTATTTGATTTTTTTTTAATGAGTAGCCGTTAGGATTGCGGTACTTTGGTGGATATGTGTGCTGACCAATTTGCATTGCATTGAAAAGGTGTATCGCACGGCGCCCGCTGCTGCTGATGACGCGATGGAATGGGAGCTACGAGCACGTCACGTTGTCATCAAGCCAAGGAAAAGAGGGTACGACGGTACGTGCAAAACGGTGGAAGTGGAAGGCGACTTGCCGACTGGACTTTTTAAGGCCATCGAGGTCAGCGGATTTGGATGGGTGTCGTCACTGCTATTCTACCTTGCTAGTTGCTGCTGCTGAGACAACGGAATCAACCGGACGGACCGGCGCGCCTCCGGTCTCGACTCTGCCCACGTCTCCCTTCTTGCTTTCCGCCAGCTCAGTATGCAGGTCACGGCGGAAAGGCCACAAGATCTTAGCAGCAGTACTATTATATATGCTGTAATAACACGAGATTAGCAGCACAACTGTCTATCATATTCAGCAATCGATCTATCCTGTTGTCGTTTCCTTTTACGTCCACCTGTCGGCTTACGAACCCTTTTTATTATTATTTATTATTACCACTTTGGTGACATCACAGGCACTGGGCGGGGAAAGAAAGAAAGACTCGTCGCTCGCACGTCGTGACCAACACGTAGTAGTACCAGAAACGCGCATCGGATAAGCATAGAAAAAAAAAAAGTAAAAGCACACGAGACAGACAGTTTCACTCATCACTAGAAGCCTTCTGCATATACCACTTCGATATACCAGAAACGTAGTAACATAATCTCTCTCTCATCTCTCAGAAAGGAAAACAAAAGAGGAGTCCAGAAATATTGGCCTCGATCTGGACTCGCCCATGCATGCCACATTGCTCAGGCACACGCACCAGCAGCACCAACCACCACAGGAAAAGAAAAAAGAAAAATGGCCTTTTCTAACAAGGGGAAGCCCTCGCACTGCCGGCCGGCTGCTGCGGGCCAACAAGAGCAAACGTGTCCGTCCAGTCAAGCTTCCACCGGTGGCCACGCCTCACTTTGAGTCCGTTCCGTTCCGTTGCCTTGGCTTCCTTGCACACCAAGGAGGAGGAGAAGAGAAGATCGAGCCGGACCGGACGATTGCTACTACTACAGTAGCTCCTACTACTCTTGTTCAAACCAAGTCCCACACGCAACCTCCACCATCCGTCCCCGATCCCATCTCCGCCCGCTTGTTTTGTTCTAGAGGAGGGGCTAGATACAATTTGCTAGAGTACAAGGGGAGGGAGGAGGAGGGACCAATCCAATCCATCAATAGACGGGCATGCCGAGGAGGCCCGGCAGGCGGCCGGGGCTCGGCGGCGGCAGATGAGTCGGGGAGGAGACGGGGTCTTCTTCGGCGGGCGCTCGATGGGGCCCACGTGGGAGCGGAACCCCGCCGAGACCACCGCGTCGCGCACGCACCAGTGGAACGCCGGCTGCCGCATGGACGCCGCCGCCGCCTCGCACTCGGGGCACGGAAGCCGCGGGGACCACAGCTCCTCGTGCTCCGCCGCCGCCGCCAAATGGAAGTAGGACGGGTCCGGACCCGCCGCCGCCGCGGTGCTCATCAGGTACCAGTCGCGCTGCCGCTGCAGCTCCCGCAGCCGCGCCTCGTAGTCGTCGTAGCCCCACCCGCCGTCCAGCACCAGCGGCGGGGCGCCTCCGACGTGGGGAGGAAGGTGAAGCGGAGGCGGAGGGGGGCCCACCAGGGACGCCAGATCCGTGGGCGGGAGGCGCTTCAGGATGGTCTTCTCCGCCACGCCCGCACCCGCGCCCGCGCCGCCGTTGTTGGCTCCCTTCCTGTCGCGTCGGGACCGTCCGCCCCGGCGCTCGCGGCTGGAGCGTCGGCGCCCCGCGACGACGTAGCACCCGTTGCCCTCCCGCGCGACGGCGGCGGCGAGGTCGGTGGCGTCGTCGAGCGGCACGCGGCGCGCGCGGCGAGGCCGCGCCAGGGACGCCGAGATCTGGTTGGGCGACACGCCCACGCGGTCCGCCACCACGGCCTGGAGGCGCTTCACGCCGCCCAGCACGGTGACCGTGCCCAGGTCCACGCTCTGCTCGCCGTCGACGAAGACGACCGGCACCACGGCGGGCGGCGGGGGGCGAGGTGGTCGCCGCGAGCTCACCCATGTCGACGCTGCTTCCTTGGCCCTCCGGGCGGGATTCAGCGGCGGCGGTGGCGGCCGAGCGCCCTCGGGCGAGTCGTCGGGATCCGGCTGCGACTCGTTGGCTGATGGGCGGCCACAAGCATCGAATCGAAACGGACACCACCCGCGGACCGACCGGGCCTCTCTCTTCTCTCTGTAATTGCGAATTGGGAATCGACGGGGGAGAGGGCGAGGGCGGAGGGTTTTATAGGGGGAGTTAAGGCGGTTGGGTTGGGCGACCGGCATGTGTAGAGTGAAGAGGGAGGAGTAATTTCGGTGGGGCCCGCGCCGCTGGAGAGATGGGGAGGGAACCGGCCTCTGCTCTGTCTGTCTTTCCTTGGCAACCAAGGCAGGCAGAGTCGACCTGCAACGCCGGGCCCACCCGCACCCCGCTCCCCAGTTGTCCGTCCGTCCACACTCGGCGTGGGATTTGGGGTGGCGGCCGCCACGTCAGCGCTTACTTCCCCGCGGGTCTGCTTCTGGATGAGCACACACGCACGCCGTCCGTCTCGCGGGCGGATTCGGCAACCGGCGGCAGGCAGACGCGGCCTCCTCCCCCTCGGCTAGATTTTTCTGTGAAAGGCCAGGCCGTCGTCCGCGTCGCGCGGCCGCCGCGGCGGACCTGGCTCGCCACACGTGGGCGCGCCAACGAGAGGAGAGCTGCGGGTGGGTGGTCCGCCCGGCGCGGCGCCCGCCCACTCACTTGTTTATCGTGCGTGCCGCTTGCTTGTTGTTCTCGACCAGGTGGCAGCAGCCGGGTCGCCGAGTGTTCCACGTGACGCGGCCATGGGTTTGGTGTGACGAGCGCGTCCACCCCTGTGCCGCCAGCTGCTTTCTCGTGCCGTGACCCGGCTCGCTCGATGCACACCCACCTTTTCTCCGCCAAAATCGTACGCGAGGTCTACAGTAGTATGGACGTTACATGCAGAGTACCTTCCCCAATGTTTAGAGCGAGGTACAGAAAAGATTTCAATATTTATGACAAGGTATCAGTTATGGTCGACATTTCTATATTGATACTAGTTTATGACGCCCTCTTTTTTTTTATATATAACTTGGCTAACATTAAGACGGTTTAATCTAGAAACAACATTAAGAGGTGAACGACACTTTGATATATTAATAGAAAGTGTTTATTTTTTCTTGAACGAACAGAGTAGTCATTTATTGAAACATCATATATTAATTAATACTCCATAGAAGAAGTGTGTGACAGATATGTAGTGCATTATTGTATACAGTAAATATTACCTAGGCTTGTATTGGAGTACATTGATATATATGTCTCTAAAGAAAAGAGTACATTCATATATTGCTTCGGTTTCTCGCAAATGTACGGACCTGAAATCATTCTGATATAAACAAATGCATATGTTTGGTTGGAGTATGTAATAACTCATAATCTCATATAGAGGCTGGAATAAACTTTTTTCCTTAAAAAAAAGCACGAGAGAAAAAGTCAGCTTCCTCGGGTAGCGATGAGAGTTTCACAAAAAAATCCTTCTTTGCTTTATCTTTTTTATGAGAGATGAATAGATGAAGTTATGCAGGTAGCGGAATTTAAGAATTTTGGTGCAGCAGTTCAATTTTAGGTGGGCTGGACTACCTTTCCAGTCTGTCCTTCTTTGCCTATATATCCGTTTCTTTCACCTAAATAATGGGCTGCCCCCTAAGGGCCCATCTAAATAGTTTCGTGCTTATTTTAGTTCCTCCTTGCTGCCCATGATTTCCCAAGCAAACATTCCCACATGCTCCATGAAACTTTCTGGAGCTCCCCTCAATCAAAAAATGGAAAAGGGAAAAGAATCTTTCTAGAGTTTGCTCCAACGCTTCGAGTGTTACATGATATGATCCAAAGTTTGTTCATCATTTATTGGATCAGACTCACTGTCTAGCCAACAACTTCTCTCGAGTATATACTACGCGTAAGTAAAGAATAAAACATTGCTTAGTTTCAGTATTGGAAGGAGTTCTATTTACCTCCCCCAATCTATTATTGTTTCGGTCTAGTTCTCTCTTTAAACAAAAGTCGGTGACGGGCTGATTCGAATGGACGGGATAATTTGTTTGGTCCAGTAGGCCGAAATGGAGGCCTGCCATATGTCAATCACGGGCCCGCCGGTCATATCCATTATCCATGGAACGGAATGGAATCGTCCAGGAAAGGAAAGGACCGGAGCGAGAGTGCGAGAGCGAGATATGGTGGTGGCCGCCGCAGCCGCACGCTGCGTCGCTGTAAAGCCCTTGCCCCTCGCCCTCGTCCACCACAGCCGCCCCGCGCTCCGCCTCCCCGAACCTCCAAGTCGCCGCGCTCCGCCTCCTGCTCGACCTCCGCGCCGCCGCCGCCGCTCCCGTTCGTCGCCGTCGCATCCATGGACGCGCCGCCCCAGGGCTACCGCACCAACGTCGGCATCTGCCTCGCCGACCCATCGCTCACCAAGGCAAGTGCGCCCCCCTCCCTCCCTCGATCCCGATCCTGCTGCTATCCGCAGCGCCTGCGCTGGGATTGTATTGTATCGTTGGGGTTCGTTCTGATGATTAATGAAGGGATGCCCTTTTTTTTTCCTTCCAGATTTTCTCGGCTTCTAGGCTCGACATTCCTAGCGCCTGGCAGATGCCTCAGGTGATTTCAGAGATCCTCTGTAGTTTTCAACCCGTTGATTAGTGATAAACGTAGCCTAAGGCGTAGAAATCCCTAAACGCTAGTACTAAACCGCTAATAATCTGCCCACAGGGTGGCATAGATGCAGGGAAGAACCAAGGGCGGCTGCTTTCAGGGAATTGAGAGAAGAAACTGGTGTCACATCCGCAGAGATCGTGGCTGAGGTCAGTTTGCCTTTACACCTGATTTGCTCACGTGATTAGTTGCGAATTGCCGTTGTCAAGTGTCAACTATCCTATGATTTCTACACTACAGCGGTGGATTAGCAGCTTGTGTGTAAACCCCCTATGCCTTTGTATTCATATCATAGCTTGATGGTGGCTAAGATAGTTTTGTCTCTTTGTCAGTGATAGCTAAGTGCATGCATGCATCTGTGTAGGCTCCTAACTGGTTAACATATGATTTCCCACCGGATGTGAGGGACAAGCTGAATGCCAGGTGGGGAACCGATTGGAAAGGCCAAGCTCAAAAATGGTAAGCTCGCTAAATTTCTTCAGCTGAGAATTGTATGAAGTAACCTCGTTTTGTCCCGTCCTTTTGTCTGACTGGAATTTCGACCTGCGAGAATAATCCTAGATGGCAGATATGGATAGCTACTTGCTACCAAATAGTAGATGAACAAAACATCCTTAATATTCTGATTGAATCCAAGTGAAAGTCTTCCAGCTTTCACATATCATAGCAATTAGCAGGCAGAATACTTCACCATACGGCTTATTATTGGTCTCCTTGCCATAGAAATACACAGTTATATAAGATGCCGATATCTTCTAAATCATCCACATTAATAATCCATCCTTCTCCCCCAAAAGGGGATTTTAGTAAATAACCAAATATAACGATACGATTTCTACGGAAGGCGGTAAGATTATATCTTGAGTGGTTATGTATCTAGGACCTTTGACGCAAATTGATGCGTCTCTAACTCCTCAAGCTACCTGGGATGCCATTTCATGCCACTTCTCTAAAAGTTGTATGCCTGGAATTATGACACTGATTAGACCCCAAGCCACACCCTGCTGCCCTTTTATGGCGTATAAGTGCTTTTCTAGAACACTGGTTAAGGTTTTAGCTAGCCCACATGAAATACCATGGTGTGTGAAATAATATTATATTGCACTATGATTACTGTAAAATATTTTGCACTGTGGTTGTATATGTTAATAAGGTACAATAGTCAAGGGTATTAGTCTAATCTTCTAGTCTAGGGTTTCCCTCTTGTGCCTCCTATGTACTCTGTATATTGTCCCCATGGGGCCTCAATACAATTATCCAGTTCAGTCTCCCTTTATTTGTAACAGTATGCAACACTCTTCTTACATCTAATTTTCTTATAAATCATCTCATATCGGAAACAATTCTACACTAAACTTGGTGCTTAGATACATTGCAACTGGCACCTGTTAATTAACCATGTGCCCGAAGGCACTTGTGTTTCTGCCCATTTTTCACACAAGTGTGCAGTCAAATATATGTGTGCACAAGCGCAACTGCATTGACATCGCAATGTTAGTTGGTTCAGAACTTTGGGTGTCAATAGGGATTTTATGTAGAAATGGGTGCTTATTCTTATTTTCAATAAAACTGAGTGATAAATAGCTAGATTTGGTTTCACTAATCCATCCCATTCCTTGGGCAATATTTGTGTTGGTCCAAGACCTCATTGTTGCATCCCTTCGTAAGATTGTGTGTAAGGATTTTTTTTTTTTATGCAATATAGTTATTCTGATCTCTTAACAGAAATTATTGTTCATACTTTTTGATGTTTACTGGAAGTATAGAATCCATCGTGTTCTACTGTTGTGCTATTGAAAGCCAAAAGCACCTTTTATGACTTGTTTTCCTTTTGTTGGATTAACACTTTTTTATTTCTGTTTCTTGGATAAGTTGTGGTAACTCTGTCTGTCTGAACTGCTAGTGTTATATTGGTGTGCTCAGTGTTGTGATCCTCAGATACCCTATCAGGGTTTTGATAGCTCTGTATGCTCGCGTATCATTGCTTCATCTACATATATGGTAGTTTTGAAGAATTTTTTTCATATGTTCTAGGTAGCACCTTTATGTAGTTTCAATGTTTCTACCTAATTGTTAGTTTGCATCAAATACTTCATGCAGTAGATACTAGCCAATTATGTTCACAATTAGTTAACATGACTCAGCAGTCTCAGCTGATAGTTATTTGGTATGGTGTGGTTTTTCCTCTTTGGTCTTACATGGGATGGGCTCAAAATCCTGCTTCATTTGGATTTCAGTAGAGACATCACAAGCTCTCCTTTCCATGTATCTAGTGCGGCCCACCTTGTTTTGAGATGTAGTGCAGCCCACTTACTAGTAGAGACACCACCATTCACAAGCTCTACTTGTCCATCGATCTAGTATGGCCCGCTTACACTGTCAACTATTCAGCTCAGCTCAATGTATTGGGCTCAGGACTAGCAGATAGTGTGACTGAAAGATCACTTTGGGCTCAATTCTAGGAGATAGCATGACTGAATGATAATTTTGGTCTTTGGGCTCAATATTTGGAGACAGTTTCGGTGGGCAGTGGGCTGCACTAGATCCTCATTCGGGTCACACTGTACTTGGTTCATATTTTGTACCTGTCTTATGATGCTAAACCGAACACTGAATTTGAAAGTAATTTAACACATAGGAGATTTTCTTGGTATGTAACTTGTGGAAACATGGCACGGATACACAGGTTTTTATTTAGGCTTACTGGAAATGATGATGAGATTAACCTTAATGGTGATGGATCCGAGAAGCCAGAGTTTGGTGAATGGACATGGATGACTCCCCAGGAAGTTATTGAAAAGGTGTGCCATTTTCCTGCCTGTCCTTTTTACTTGATCTATTTGACATATATATCTAATATATTTCCATTCGAACAGGCAGTTGAATTTAAGAAACCTGTATATGTGGAAGCATTGAAACACTTCGCCCCCTACCTAAAGTCGGATCCAGCCGCTTCATCATAGATTTGACCAATTTGCATATATTTCTTTTTTTTATTTGGAGGTACGCTGCTGTATCTGTACTGTACCACAATAATTTGACACGACGCAATGGAACCATTGAGATGGAGGCGTGCTATATAATTTGTTAGTGTGTGGCCTGTTTGAGTCATTTGTTATTATTATGGCAGCATTGGATCCTCATCCTCTTAGCCCCATACAATAAGGCGTGTAAACAGTGACTGCAATTACCGCTACAGCTTCCCTGTCGCGTAATTGGGTCGCAATCTAGTTTCTGCCATTTGAAACATGGCCCACCCCGTGTTTGCCAATAACTGAATGTTTTAGGAGGACAGTGTTGAGCTAGTACCATAACTAGAGAGAGAAAGGCTGCTGTACAGCGATCTCAAGTTATGTGGGGATTTGAGAAAAACGTCGTGCTTTTGGCATTGGCTACGCAGATGCCAGTGTCTGGTATTTGTTGTGGGAGGACAAGGAGAAGTAGTTGTTGGTTACACTCTGTACTAGTGCGTCATGATATTGTCGGCTTTGGCTTAATGGCTTTGGAGGAATAGGACATGTGGCTGGTTAGGGAGGTGCACGCTGAAATCACACACACACGCAGTCGCTTGTGATGCTGTGCTGTGCCGCTCTGCTTCAAATGTGGTGCTGCTGTGCTGGTAACACAAGATGGGAGCATGAGGCATGGGAATCCCGTCGTAACGTGAATGCCTGCCTAGAAAGGTTGGTGGTTCTGGAGCATGAAGCATGGGAGCCAGGGGACTTGGACTTGGGAGAGAGACAGAAAGCAACTGCTCTGATTCTTGTGTGTGTCTTTACCTCATGAACTGGGCAAGCTTTGAATTCATTCATTGCTGGTGGTTTCACATGCCCTCTTCATTTTCTCTCCTTTCATTTTTCTTTTTGGTGTGAAGATTGCAGCAGGTAGATAGACGTGACAAGGAACTGATTCCTGTATCGCACCACGCTGGTTCTGGAGTCTTGAGCATGAAGCACAGCAGCTAAAGAAGAAGAAAAAAGTGTTTGACGTTTCCCGGTCGCTAAACAAGCGCTAGAAGTGGTGGTGTCGTTGAGATGGAGGTGATGCAGCTGAGCTGGCGTAGCTTAGTAGGGCACACTGCCAACGTGGATCCACTCAACGACTCATCATTCGGCATGGCCTGTGTGCATCAACTGTGCACTGCCGAT
This sequence comes from Hyparrhenia diplandra, assembly GCA_015847255.1. NCBI lineage: Eukaryota > Viridiplantae > Streptophyta > Magnoliopsida > Poales > Poaceae > Hyparrhenia > Hyparrhenia diplandra. The sequence goes on from JADLZK010008757.1 coordinate 86,288, forward strand.
CCGGTCGGTCAACCTGTTCTGAACCTCTCGTCTCCTCACATGGCATGGGCGCTCTGCATGTTCACATCGCCTATTCTCACGCCATTGCATTGCGCCATTGCATTGCATTATTCTGGCTGTCTCCCTCACTTGTACTCCTACACTAAAGTAATCGCCTCCCCTCTTGCATTTATTTTTTGTTTGTTGAAGAGGCACAAGTTGAGCAATGATCGTTACCAGTGCCGCGTGTCTATCTACATATACATACATGCATCCATAACCATCAGCAGGACGGACCGCAGCAGTATAGTTGCTGACCTGCCAACATATATATGCACTGCATGCCGTGGACCACAGAGTATTCGCTTGTTTGTTTGTATGACGGGTAAGTTTAGAAAAAGAAGAAGATTTGAGCTTGAGTTTGTTTGTTTGTTCCTTCCTTCCAGGAGCGACGGGAGAGGAGAGGCCGATCATCATTTCTTCTTCTTGGTGATGTCGATGCGCCACCAGCAGCCCCGCGGACCACTCGTCATGTCCCTCCCAGTAGTCCCCTGCCCAGGTCGGTCGATCACGACCATACCCTACCGTGGGTGTGGGCAGCTGGTCAGTTCAGGTACTGAGCATGGTATTATGCCTCCTCACGACGGGGGGGATGCAGCTGCTGCTTGTCAGTATTGTGTTGCTGCTCGATCGATCTGTAGGTGCACGCCGCAACTGCAAATATCAGCGGCTCTGGTTCACTTTTCCATCCTTCACAACATAACAGTCATATAACATGGGTGGTGTTTAGATGTTTTGGGTTATTACTTTTGACAAAAATATAAATCTATGCCTAATCGCTGCGTGATTCAAATTTTTACCCTAAATTGGGTGTGGGCAGCTGGTCAGGTCAATATCTTTGAGCGAGGTAATTGTGCCATCCTCACGACGGAAAAGCTGCTTGTAGTATTTGTTGCTGCTGAATCTGTAGGTAGGTGCACGCCGCCGAATGCACAACTGCATGCTCTGCTTCACTCCATCCTTCACAACATAACAGTCATATAACATGGGTGGTACAAGTACAGCACTTGATGCCGTCTTAATGGATGGATCCATGGGACGCAGTACGAGTAAAGACACCCTTCCGTAGCTAACACGTACGTACTAGCTAAACTAATGCTGATGCCGTACGTACAGATAAACTACTAGTAGTATATATAGTGATCAGGCAGGAATGCAGGATGCTGAGCCAGTGCAGCAGCATGCATTCATGTTTACTTCAGTCAAGGCGCATAATAATATATCAAATTAATTATCTTCAGTGAATTGAAACACGCACGCACATTGCTTTTCCTTCACTCAATCCATCCATCGGGCACCGTGCCAGCTGGTCCATCTGATTCCTTCTTCATTCCTAGCGACACATCATTAAGCAACTAATATAGGGGCTTCATGATGATGATGATGATGAAAATGACACATTAGTCATTGCTGGGCAGGACTGGACTAGACGGCGGATCTATCATTCATTCATTGTACCAGTGTGCTACTACGACTACTACTCTAGTAGTAGCAGAGTAGTAGTCACTTTCATCAGGCCGACACAATCAGCACAAACCTGCTGCTGGTGACTTCCAGCTAATCCTCACTTCCTTCACATCAGCAAGCAATTAGCTACCTGTACAGGTTCCACAATGGATTTATCTTTGAATGCGAAACAAGATGAGCCTTCTTCATTGCTGTATTGTTCCACTCTGCAAGAACGACTAGTATTGTTTCTGGTACAAAAGTTCCTATATCAATGTCCAGTGCGGTTTGACACCATATAACAGATTGTTTTGCATTTCCAGTGACACCACTCAGGCACACAACCAACTCGTTACTCATCTCCAAGGTCACTCTTGTTACCTTATCACCAGGGCCCAGCAGTGTTGAAAAACTGAACTGTGGCTGTGTATGCCATTGCCATGATTCCTTTCATGCACTTTGGGACATGCAAGGATAATTATGTTGGCATGATGCGTCCAGTGGAGGGCTTTTGGAAGGTGCCAAAATGCAAGCCTGGACCGACGGCGCTGGTGGATGGATTCATTGCTCCCTCTCCCTCCCACCTGCACTCCATGTCCAAGTGAGCGAGTGATATAATGCTGTCCCCTTCCATGACCATGACAGGAAAAGAGGCATCCTTCCATTTGCAAAAAATTCTCCGGGTACAGTAGAGTACTGTACAGTTGAGGAGGAAACTGAGACCGATTACAACTGCACATGTCTTGCTTGATCCAAAAAGCCAGAGACTTGAGTCTCAAGACTGACTGGAATTAACACAAACAACTAACTGAAGAAGCACGAGATGCCTACCACCAATGCAAAAAAGCAAGGGAACAATATCACCATCTATCTACAAAGCAGTGCAGAGCAGGAGAAGCACGAGCACATCACATGGACGACAACGACGATGCGATGCGCTCTTTCTTTTCTACCTACAGCAACAACGAATTCCACCACTGTGCGAAAACAGGCAACGAGAGAGACTGTCTTATTATCCCAACCCATGGATCGATGCATCCGTCCCGGTAGATACCAACCAAGAAGACGACGCTGTCTTCCTCCTTCTTCACCGGCCGTCGGCCGAGGTGAAGGACTCGGCGAACCCGGCGGGGCGGGCGGGGATGCTTCCCTTGCTGTCCTCGAGGCTCAGGATGCTGCCACCGTCCGTCATGCTCGCCTCGGCGTCCTGCCAGCTCTTCACCATCTGCAGCAGCGGCAGGTGCAGGTCGATGCCCAGGTAGTCCTCGGCCTCGTCCTTCACGGGCTTCCACTTCTCCACCATGGGCACCAGCACGTTCACCGCGTGCCCCATGTCGGGCCGCTGCGACGGCTCCCGCGCCGTGCAGTGCCCCGCGAGCTCTGCGATCACGACCACGCTCTCGAACGTCTCCACGGAGCTCACGTCCAGGGTCGGGTCGATGGCCGCACGCAGCTGCTCCTCGTCCTTACGGATCTGGCTGAACCAGTAGGCCAGGTGACGGGTCTCCTCACCCTCGCCCACGCGGCTGTCGTCGATGGCCGTCGTCCCTGTTATCAGCTCCAGCAGCACTACCCCGAAGCTGAACACGTCTGCCTTTGTTGAGATCTTCCCTGTCACTGCAGCACCAGGAGCACAATATATAGCATCATCAGCCATAGTACGTCTTGATTACTAATTACTCCACATTCATAAAAAATCAGTAACCAACGTTTGCATCAAAAATTGCAATCCTTGGCTACATTAACAGATTTTTAGATAATCATAATGGATAGAAAACAGGATCAACTCTTATATCCGGCCACATTAACAGATGATGACAGCATTGGATGAATTTTAAAATAGTCTCTGATTGCAACAAACAATTGCAATCTTTGGCTACAGATGATGACAATATTGGATGAATTTTAAACTGATTGCATAAAACAATTGCAATCGTTGGCTACATTGACAGATGCTGACAATAATGGACTAATTTAAAACTTGCCTTGATTACTAATTTACTACACATTCATAAAAAATACTCATGTCAGGGAGTAGATTGCGACCCAACTGTGAGCTGTCACATGACCTTATGAAAGGATAGTTCATCAAAAACTTCCAAGATAACTATGAAATCAATTTCTACACACCGTCTTTACTCTAGTCCATCTAAGGCGGCTGGCTACTCAAAAAGGCCAAAACATATTGGTCACAAACTCATACTAACAGAGTAGGATGAGTACTCAAATAGGCATACTGCAAAAACGTATTAGGATGACACGCAAAACTCATACTAACTCATACGTAATGTCATATAGCAGGATGGCTATTCAAACCTAATATAATTTCCTGATATCTGAGACACAATAGTAATATTGATTGATGGTCAAAACTAAAGTGATGGGCAAGTTATAGAAAGAAATTAATTTTACCTGCATACTCAGGGGCCAAGTACCCAAATGTTCCAGCAAGTCTGGTCGCCACAGAGTAGTTCCCATCCGGGGCATCTTTCATCAGCCCAAAGTCCGCCACCTTTGCCCGGAAGTCATCACCGAGTAGAATGTTTGCCGACTTGAGATCCCTATGTATGAAGCGGTGATGACCGAGGTTGTGCAGGTATTCCATCCCACGAGCAACATCCAAGGCGATGTTTAGCCGCTTCTTCCATGAGAGAGGCTCCAGCTCAAACTGCTTCCAGTGGAACAGGTGCTTGCTGAGAGCCCCATTGGGCATGTACTCATAGACCAGCAGCCTCTCGTTCCCTTCGATGGCGTATCCCAGTATGGACACCAGATTGCGGTGCCGGACCTTGGTGAGGACGGCAATCTCGGCCTGGAACTCGTCCAAGGCCTTGTTGCTGACCGCCACAGCCTCCATCCTCTTCACTGCAATCATGGTGCCGTCGTGCAGCTCCCCTCTGTAAACGACCCCAAATCCCCCACGGCCAAGCACATTGTCCTGGGCAAAGTTCCTTGTGGCGCCTCGGAGGACCTGCACAGCAATCACAAAATTCCCGGCCTCGATCATGTGCACATCACCGGTCAGGCTGCTGCTCCCGCTGTGCGTGTTCCCTTGAGACGTGCCGCTGCTGCCGTCGTTGGTGGCCACGACGATCTTGGCCAGGCTATCTGGATCAGAGTTATTGCGGGGATGCACGACGACGGAGGCTCCCTGTGGCTGCACTGACGCTCTTCTCTTGCAGAGGAAGACGGCGCCCACCGAAACCAGGGCGACGACGCTCACGGCGACTGGAATGGTTGTGCCGAGCAGCACCGCTGACGATGAGGCCTTCTTGCCACTCCCAAGGATTGCTGCACCAGCACCAGCAGGAGGCGTAGAATGAGAGCCCCCAGCCCCCAGCAGCAGGGGAGTTGTTTGGCTGCGCGTCGGGCGGCGTCGCCGTGCTGTCGAAGTTGAGATTGCCGGTGACATTGACATCCACGGTGGGACTGAATGCGGGCAGCGGGCCATTGAGGTTATTCATGGACAGGTCGAGCTTCCGCAGCGAGGCGAGCCTGGTAAGGCTGTCCGGCACCGGGCCGGTGAGATTGTTGCCGGCGAGCTTGACCTCGGAGAGCGTGGTGACGTTGGCGAGGCTCTGGCTGATGGTGCCGTTGAGTCGGAAGGCGGGCAGGTTGAGCATGGTGACTTTGCCCTGGACGCAGGTGACGCCGAGCCAGGCGGCGCAGGGGATCGTTCCCGGACCAGGTCTCGACGAGCTTGGGCGGGTACTGCACGTCGGCGAGGAAGTGGAGCAATGCCATGACCTCGGGGGCGCAGGCGTCCCCTGGGTTTGGCGGCGCAGAACTCGTTCCCGGAGAAGGTGAAATTGGTGGGGGCCTTGAGCGGCGGGACGGGGCCCAGGAGGTTGTTGTTGTCGAGCTTGAGCTCCCGGAGGTTGGGGAGCTCGGCGAGCCCAGGCGGCAGGAGACCGAGGAGCTGGTTGTTGTTTAGCCTGACGGTGTAGAGCTGCTTGCAGTCGGCGATGGCGTCGGGGATGGGCCCAGAGAAGTCGTTCCCGTGGAGCCAGAGCTCCTGCAGCCCCGTCATGGTGGCGACGACGTCGAGCGTGCCGGAGAGCTTGGCCTCCGCCCCTTGCTGGTTGTTGAGCCAGAGCCTCTGGATTGCCTGACCCGTTGAGCGCGGCGGGGATGGGGCCGGAGAGGTTGTTGTAGGAGAGCGTGAGGTTCTGGAGGCCCCGTGAGTCGGGCGAGGAAGTCCGGGATCCCGCCGGTGAGGCTGCAGTTGTCGAGGGACAGCACCTGCAGCTGCGGCGCGGAGTCCGGGAGCCCCGGCGGGAGCGCCCAGCCTCCCGCCGACGCGTTGAGCCGCGGGTTGTTACCGAGCGAGATCTCGAGGAGGTCGGTGAGCCCGCCGTCGAAGAAGTCGGTCGGGATGGCGTCGAAGTCGTTGTCGTTGAGGAAGGCGCGCTGGAGCGATGCCATCCCTGTGAGCGACGGGAGCGCGCCCGTGAGGCGGTTCCCCTGGAGGCTGAGCCCGCGCAGCGCGGCGAGCGAGGAGAAGAGCGACGGCGGGAGCGTGCCGGCCAGCCCGGCGTTCTTGAGGTCGAGGTTGTCGACGCGGCCGGTGCGGTCGCAGGAGACGTGCGGCCACGCGGGCGGCCCGCACGCGTCCCCGTCGTCCGGCCAGCCCAGCGCGTCCGGGTTGGTCAGGGATTTGCGGAGGTCGTCCAGCGCCGCCTGGTCCGTCGGGTGCGTGGCTCCGTGGACGAGAACCGGCGGCGGCGGCGAGAAGGATGGTGATGATGATGAGGTGGGTGGCGGCGGCGAAGTGGAAGTCCATGGCGGAGGGACGGATTGAGCATTGAAGAGGGGGGCGCTGGGCGGGGCCGGGAGGAAGGGAGAGGAGAGGAGGATTCCCTGTTGGAGTGTTGAGCAAATGCGCAAGGGAAGGAAGGAGGGGGGCGGCGGCGGCGGCGGATTTGGAGCTGGCTGCTGCTGTGGAATCCGCCTCGCCTCGCCTCGCCTCGCCTGGGTAAATGAGACGAGACGGACGGGAATGTCGCCACTGCTTTTGTGAACGCTGACTGGTGGTGACTGCTGTCATCGTGCTCCATTTCCGATTGGCGCAAATTTAGCACTCGTCTTGTTCCAGCTGCCTCTCCCTCTCGTGTCAAAAACCCAGCATTTGGCACCACTAACCGCCACTTCACTTCACAGTCAATTCACAGCTCACAGACAGATCTCGCTATTCACAAGGCACGGCCAAGCAAAATGACTCGCTCAATTTGGCACCGCGTCATCAAAGCTTTTTTTTTTTTTTGACGACCCCAATGCAATGCGTCCATCTGTTATCAAGGGTATGTAATTAACTAGTCGTTATTACTGCCGTTTGCAACCTACTCCTCCTGCTACTGTATAGTAGTAGTACCGTATCATCCAGGCATTTACTATATTTATTCGCGCCACAAAATCCTTGCCTCCGTTGCTATCTATGTGTACGCGTCGCCTTCGGCGTTCTTTTCTTACGCGTCTGCCTACTCACACACAGCAGCCGCAAGGGAAACCGAAAGAAACAGCTATTAACCGCACGCGGAAACACATTCATTTGCATCCAAATCAAATCACTGCTGCTGCTACCCAGGGTTAACTTTAGCCAAACATTGTAAAGTTATTAGCACCACCATCAAATCCTCATGACACTGGGTATTTTACCTTCCGCATCCCAAAATTCGATACAGACCATCTCACTTCACCTTGACTCCACCCAACTCATTTCTAGAGAGATTTCAAGCGACGTTTTCTTCTTCTTCCGTTGGTTTGGGGTTAGGGCTTTAGGGGAGGGTATTGTTGTTTCCGGGCGGCTTAGAAGGAGGAGCTTGGGGAGGACAACAAGCTCGACAACGGCCAGCAGGGGGCACCGCTGAGCAAACATATCCAGTTGGCAAGAGCCATTGGCGGGGCTAACAACTATAGATTCGAATTAGAGACATACTGATTATTGGATTTAGAGAAGAATTAGTGGATTTAGGCTCCTTTAAAATGTAGTATGAAAAATGAACCGGTTTCTATATAATTTCTATAGAACTATGGGGCTTAGGGTGTGTTTTTGTGACTTTCAAACCACGTCACAGGTCGCCGAGCCGATGGTGCATTACGCCGCAAGAGCCAAATGCCACGCCGTATTCGGAAGGTTTGGCGCGTGCCACAACTGCTGGTGCAAAAACGGTCGGCGCCACATTTCACCAACTGTTGGGCAACCATTTTATCAAACAATCTTGCGGTTCAGCCTGAGCTATGGCAGCATTCAAACACACCCTAATATTTAGCATTACAGTGAAGGATACATTCTCTTGTTAGTGAGCTAGGTAGCATTGGTGGACTACTATACTAGCCTGGTTGGTTCATGTGTTTTCCAGACCCCGCTTGTGTTGTTTTTCGTGGGTTCATTCATTTGATTTGATTGTCCTCGTCCTCCGATCCATACAATGTGCGTGCTCTTGGCTTTGCTCCACCTCTCGCGGCATCAATTGCTCGCTGCCTTCACTCATGCCATTCTTGGTGAGCTTTGCTGACCGTACCACCACCTAATATAATGGCATAATTACTGTACCTAGTGGTTACTCCTAATTAGGTGGTAGTGAAGGTACGATGTTGTGAATGATGATTTAGCATTTTGGATCATCAGTTTGAAATCGTTTTTTCTTTGTTGTTGTTGTTGTATATGCTATAGCTTAAATGGAGATTTTTTTTATGTCACTGTTTCATAGACTTTGAATCATATCTTCCATGTTTTGAAAATAGTGTAGTAGACAAGTTTGAGTCTTGTTCATTTCATCCCATTAAACTTTCATCATTCATCCCATTAAATCATTTTTTATCATCTCTCTTCATGATAACTAATAGCTCCACATTATTTTAGTTGGTAAAGTTTTGAAATTTTTAGACTCGAGACTCCATCACATCACATTAAAACAAAAGACGTATACCGGAGTATTAAATGTAGGACATGGAGGCGATTCTTTTCAACCATGGTGGTTGGATAATATTTCCACTAATAAAAACAAAAAAAGCTATTGGGGGAGTTTAGCAGTTTTGGCAAAACTTTTCAACTAAACGAGGCTTGTCTTCACTTTGCTTGCAGCTAATAACCAGCACATATACAGTCGCTCCAAATGGACTGTAAATCTTTTAAGAGCATTATTTTAGTTATGAGGAAAAGAAAAAGAACGTGTGGGTCTTAACTTTGCCTTTTTCATTTTTCAGTTGGGTGTTGAGACTTTAGTAGTGGTACTGTACTATTCTATGGCCAGCTTTGGTAATTATGACCATGCGTGTCCCCTTTTTCACAGGAATGCCTCCTCATTGTTTAATACACCCATCCGTGGCAGCAGCAGCCAGTCCCTCGCTTCCTCCCTCAAAAATTGATTGATCCATATCTGTTATTTTTAAACCTTTATTCAAATTTTAAATTTATGAGGTCATGAAGTTGACATATGGAATTTTAAAGTTGAACCACATGTTATCTTAGACAATTTGTGTTTTGTCTTAAAAACAGGAGTTAATGCATGTTTTTTAGCACAATGTTTCTGTCTTGTGACAGAGGAGGTTGAGATTTTTTTTCATACAATGTTTCCAAACAGTATCCAAGTGAACCCCCCCAATCAAAAAAAGGGCCAGGACCATGTGGGTGCATGATTCTGTTCTCCAGTCGTAGAAAACAGCAGGGCTTGCAGCTAGACAGACAAAAAGAAAGCCACTTTGATTGATTTGTCTCACCACAACCACATGCTAGCTTTTTGTTTTATTGGACCAGAAAATAATGTTGCGTCAGTAAAGTAGTGACAGTTTCTTTCTCTTCTTCTGTATGTAAAGGTTAGCGAAGAAATGTGCGTGGCCATCTGCTACGTACACCTGCGACCAAGCATGTAATTTCATATATATTTTTTTTCTGTCGGGAAAACAACGAGACAGGGCACCAAAAATCAAATGTCAAAACAACGAGGGAGCATATATCGTGCTCCATTAAACAAACCACTCTAAAAGCTTCAGTTAGACGTTACTCCCTTCGTTGCAAATTATAAAACCTTTTAGTTGTGTAGCTTTTGTTACTAAAAAACAAAACATCTTACAATTTGAAAGCAAAGAGAGTAATTTCCAGATGTTATCTTCGTATGCCCTCCACATGTGAAATGTGGTTCTTTATGCATATATTATATCTTCTATCAAGAGCTAGATACATGAGTTATGTATCTTATGCAAGAGTTTAGCTCTTCTCACACCAACTCAAAGGTCTTTGGTCTCTCTCCTCCACATGGCACATAATATTATTAGTTTAGAGCTGGTCACTAAAGGTGCTCTCATGTTAATAGGTGGTATTGATATATACTCCCAAAATCGTTTTGGCCTATCTAGATACATAGCTTTTCTTATATATACCTAGACTAGATAGGTGCACAACAAAACTCAAAAAAGCTATGTATCTAGATAACTCAAAATAACTTGTAATTTACAATAAGGGAGTATATCATCACTCCGTGGCCCTATCTATTTAGATAAGCAAAATGTCTTGTTTCTTTTGTGCCTGAATACAAGTTTTCTCTTTGTTCCACCTTGAATACAAGTACGGCTAACAGCCTATTTCTTTTTCACTTTATTATACTTGTTGTTAAAAAAAACATAAATCCCTCCCTCCTTAGTCTTATATCCCCACATGAACTTGCTGTTAAGGAAATCATAAATTCCCTCCCTCCTTAATCCCCCCACATCAACAAAAAAAAAATGGAGGAGGCGGCCCATAAAAGAGAAATGGGGACAGGAGACACGACGGTCAAAAGGGCACATGCGCAATTCGATGCAATTCCGGACCGTCCGGACAAAAGAAGAAAAACTGTGATCCGTTCTCTACAAGAAGAAGAAGGTAGCTGGTGATGGGCATGCATGCATGGAGTAGAAAATTCCTTGGCATGCATCGCATGTTGGCAATTTGGCATGCGCGCGCGCGTGGCAGGAAGGTATGTATGCACGGGATGGCACATGGATTAACGTAGTAACATATGCATGCAATGCAATGCAGCTAGTATCTTACTACGAACAGAGTATGTATGTCGTTAATGAATTAGAAGTAGTAGACAGGAATCACATCACAGGAAGGCGGAGGCTTGTGCATCATAAGGTGGCATGTTACCCAATGCACCTGCAGTGTCTGTCATGCTAGCAATTTGCAGCAACGAGCACCCAGCAGACACCAGACAGCACGGCCATACTCCTACCCTGCAGTTCCGTTTCGTTGGTGCTGCCATCCATCCAATCCAGATCCGGCCAGGCAGTGAGTCAGTCAGGTGAAGGTGAGAAAAGATGATGTGCCGTCAGAGTCAGAGATTGTCTTTTGCTATTAGATGATCAGGCCTGGAAGCACTTTGGTTTACAGTTGACGGACAGGCAGACAGTTCTTTGGTTTACAGTCTCAAGGTAACGCTGGCTTCTAGATGTAGATCATGCATCAGATGGATTAATTGGATCCAGTTCCTCTCGAGACGGGAAACTGGAGCAGAGGGAGCCAAAGTCGCAGGTGCACTGGTTGACGGGCCTTGCATTCCCATATCGCTTGGCTTGCCTCCAAGGTAGCAGGAGTAACCAACTACTCGTATCGTAGTAGCATAAAGGAAGCAGCTAGCTGCCGACACTCTCCGGCCGGCCGGCTTTTGACTCCAATAACTGTAGTAGAGTAATCCATTGCCGGCCTGCTGGCAGAATGGCAGATTATTCATCGTACCACCCAAACCCAACCATCACAGCTAGCCTATTGCCAATTTGCTATGATATCCTCCTGTACCTACGGTATGTCCTGCTAGCTTAGCCAGTGGTACTCAAAAGCCCTTTGTCGCCTTGGCATTGGTCGGGGTACAGAAGTGCACCAACACAAAATCTCTCCTACAGTACATGACACTAGTACTAAATTAAAAGTTTAAAACTGACTCTTACCAAATTCAGTAGGAGTACACTGGTGCTCATGCTCTGAGAACGAGCACAGCATATTCCATCAGCAGCAGCTACCACTCTGATTCTCTCTCTCGTTCATGCCACTCCAGCGTCCGTCCATTCTTCTCATCTCCAACTAAAAATTATTCACTCCGGCCGGTAACTATTCTGTCCATCGGCTAAAAACGATTTTTTGGAGTTGGAAATCCAAAAAACTTTATTATAGTACATTCTTAATCGGTTGACAGTATTTGTATTTGAGATTAGGCCGGGGGACTTAATTGGGCCACAGAAAACGATTGCTATGTCACTTTCAGCCACGCCCCAACGCACGAAATGGACAATATATTCCTATTCCTTTTGATTTTGCCCATGCGGGCGACCATGGACCAGGCCTGGATATGGGCCCTCCAAATAGGCCTTTTTATATTTGGGCCTCGACAGCGGGAAACAGCTACCTCTATCTGTGCGTGTTGGGCCGACATCTCTCTCGGTTTCAAGTCCATAGCCCCGTTGCTGTACGTTGTTGGATTACTTAAGCAAACCGTTCACGTTGCAACATCTTAGGTGCTGTTTGCTTGTATCTCTGGTAACGAAAACGTAAAAAAAAAAATTACTTCCCATTTGCATTTGCGTTACTATTAAAATCGGACTTCAAACTAGATTTGATTTGTTCTAACTCGTATAAGCATGGATTATGAGTCCAAATCACATATACAAGATACAAAAGAGCGTGAGGCATTGTATAGGAAGTTAAATAAAAATGGTTACAAAAATCCCTTCGCGCTTTACCATTAAATGTATTACATATAGATATTGAAAATAGATACGCATATAGATTCAGATGATAAAAAAATGGTTACAAAAATCCCTTCACAACACAAAAAAAGGTTAATTGATGTTAATTAAGTATAGATCGGGATTTGGGTAGACAACAGCACTATACATTTTACAATACAAAAATGATAATTGGTGTTAATTAAGTATGGATGGGGATTTGGGTAGACGACAGTACTATCTACCCATATTTAACTAACAACTAGACTGCCTCTACCACTGCAGCGTGTCGTAACCTTCGCCAAATGATACCCCACCACAGCAATTGATGGATTAAGTATAGCGGGATTTGGGTAGGCGCCATTCTATACGCTTAATTAACAACTAGACTGCCTGCTGCAGTGAAACGGGGTGAGATATTGGTGATCGCGTGCGGTTGCGAAAGGGGGGTTTATTGATAGCGGCTGAGGTTCATTCATAGATGCGGGGAGCCCTCCACAACGGAAAAGGAGGCTTACGACAACTACCGTGAAGATTTCAAGCCCCTCTCATAAGGAGGCGCTGTGAAACTCTTCACAGGGGAGAGAGGCCGGCGGTCGGTGCCACCGCTCTAGCCAACACGCTTGATCGTTGGTGGCGACAAGGTAGTTTGATTAGTGAGTAATAGTGTCTTGATCTTCTTCCGCTAGGGAGGGCTGAACTGATTATATAACTTTGTTCTCCCTAGTGTGTCATTCGTGGCACGTTATTGTAATCTTCTCTATTTCTCTACCCAATATAAAAAGATACACAAACCATATTCGAAAAAAAAAAAACTAACAACTAGACCAAGAAGCTGAAATAAATCCACTGCTAGTACTCCAGCAAACATATGCTTGCAAATATGATGGGCAACAACTTTGAATTTTCTTGATTTGATCTTATTACTTCTCTAAGAAATTTGCCTAATTAATTACCTAATATTAGTTTGTGTCTAACATGGAGCCGACCAAGATTAATTATCATTATTTGCGTATATCACCAAACATCAGATATATGACGTGTAAATTAATCATAGCATACTACATCATGTGATTTTATGAACCATGATTCTATCATCCCGATTGCATGTGATTTACATTGCATTTTCTGAGAACGGTTTAGTGATGAAGAGATGCGAAGACATTGCTTATAATTTTTTTTATAGTCAAGAAAAATCTTAATTAAAGCGTTAGACAAACCGCATTGTAAGTTTTTTTTATTTTCTTTCGTGCCTCATTTTAAATCATCAGCACGGTGTTAAACTATTTATACTGTAGTATGTGGAAGCTTCCAACTTAATCGTCAAATTTAAGACTTATCATATCATTTTTAGTGCATACATATCGATGATTATGCTGCAAATTCTGTGATCTTTTTTATCTAACTGGTAAATGAGTTTACCGAATTTATATAGGCGTGAATAGGCGGGCGAATGTTATTGCTATGTTTTGAGCGGGGAAAATCAAGCTAATGCCAATAAGGCGACAATAACACAACAGTAGGGGAAAAATTCTGTCTGCTTAAATTCTGTTCCTCTTTGTACAACTCCATGGTCCTTCGATCCTTGAAAAGGCGGCGGGCAAAAAAGAGTTTCCTCATGCATGGATCGGCTGCTAGCAAGGGTACACGGCCTGGAGGTGCCGATGCAAGCACGGCGACGTCCGCCATGCCCTTGCATGCCGCCGGAGCGTCTCCCGCGCCCGCTCCCTCGTCCTCTCGGCGTACTGATCCGACTGCGCCACCACGCACAGCGTCGCCACGACGCCTGCCTGCGCCATCTCCTGCACCACGGCCGCCGTCGCCGCATGCTTGGCCACCGACCGCAGCACCCTCACCGCCTTGTCCGTGGCCACCTCCGACACCCTCAGCGCCTTCCTGCCCACGGCCGCCCCCCCGCGCCGTGCGCCACCAGGTCGGCGCGCCCTCCGCGCACCCGCACAGGCGGTCCAGCGCCGCCAGGACGAGCTCGCACGCGCGGCGCTCCGCCCCGTCGTCGAAGAGCATGTCCACGAGCACGGGCACCGCGCCGGCGTCCACCGCCTTGACGCGGTTGCGTCCCCACGCCGCCGTGCGCACGAGCACGTGCAGCGCCGCCTTGGTCGCGGGCCTGGAGACGGCCGGTCTGTCGCGGAGCAGCTCCACGGCCTCCCTGAACACCAGCTCCGGGAGGGACGCCAGCCTGCTGGGCGGCAGCGCGCCGTGACGCGCTCCAGGAGCAGCGCCGCGCGCGCCCTGGACGCGGCGCTGGACCCCTGCAGCGCCGAGACGAGCGCGTCCAACAGCGCCTCGTTCGTCTCCGCGACGCGGCGCAGGCACTGCTCCAGGACCTGGAGCGAGGAGAGGACCTCGAGCGCCTCGTCGCGGACGGCGGTGGGTGTGCCTTCCGATGACTTGGCGTCGGCGGACGCCGCGAACACCTCGGCCAGGACGTCCACCGCGCCGGGGACAGCGGCGACGAGCTTCCGGTTGAGATCGCTCTCGGCCGCCACGTCCCTGAGCTCGCGCAGCGCGGTCAGGAGCTCTGGCTGCGCCGATGGCCCGGCCGCGGCGGCGGCGTCGTGGACCCGCGAGACCAGCGCCGCGACGGCGGCGCGGTCGACGCGGGGCTTGGGCGTTTGGACGCGGTCGACGCCGTCGGCGGCCGTGGAGCGCGCACCAGGACTGGATGAGGCGGCGCAGCGTGTGGTTGGGCGTGGGGTCGCAGTCGCCCGGCACGGGCTGCTTGGTGAGCGGGCAGGTGGCGGCGGTGAGGAGCCAGCGCTCGATGCCGTCGCGGTCGTAGGTGATGCCGGTGGGGAGCGTGACGGGGTCCCGCATGATGGACAGCGAGATGGGGCACAGGAAGTGACAGGGCACCTCCACCTGCGGCTGCGCCTCCTCCTCCATTGCTATTGCTTTGCTAAGAACACGAGACAGGCGACGCGATCGATGAGCTACAAGCAGCAATGGCGTTCGCTGTCTTCTTCTTCGATCTCTGGTGACGACAACAGAGCTAGCTGTGGTGTTGGAGAGTAGCTGGAGTAGGCGCAGACCGAAGCTGGCTACAATGGTGTGGTGCTGTCTTTATATGAGCAGATGGAGAGCGCGGTGGATGATAGGAGAAGAGACCAGGGGAGGGAGACGGAGGGATTCAAAGACGTGTGCGAGTCCACGGCGACGAGCACGAGCGTGAGCGTGACCGAACCGAACGAATATTGAAGGCAGACACCGATATGAAGGTGATCTTGCCTCCAGTCCATGCTGGATCGGTAGCTCATTGGTTGGTGCCTTCTACGAAAGAGACGCCTAGCTCCATTATTTTATTTTACTTTTCTTCTCTTTCTTCTCTTGGTGTAAATTGGTCGTGTATGGTACGGAATTTTTTAAAGTGGAAGATTCTACCCGGCAGGAAACATGCAGTTTGAATCTTTGCTTGGTCGTCTATAGTAACTCTCTCCGTAAAAAATGTCAGGATAAGTCAAACGATTTTAAGTTTATTCAAATTTTATTATATAAAAAATATACTAATATTGATCATATTAAATAAAATTTACCATAAAATATATTTATTTAAGATCGTATATATATGTTGATAATATGTTTTATAAATGAAAATTAAGATAGTTTGATTTTGCTCAGAGCTAGAATTATAATTTTTAGGATGGATGATTTTTTTTTTTCTTTTCAAAACAATGGCTTCTCGTTGGGCGGTTAGCAATAATCTTTCTATGGATGTCCGAGAAATTTGTTTCATGTAGCTTGGCAAGAAAATTTTGAATCATGGATAAAGGATACTTTCCACGTAAGACCTATTGCTCATGCCATTTGGGATCCTCATTTTGGCCAAAACTCAGATTGTCGTGGATAAATAAGGAAAGAAACAAAAACAAATTGACCAAAGAATGAACTCCCATTATGGATAAATAAGACCGAGCAAGTTCAAAACAAAAACAACGATTGGACCAAAGAATGAAATTTTTTTATAAAAAAGAATTGAAAAGATTTTTTGCAAGTTCAATTTAGACGGATAAAGTGTAAATTTTCAAAAATACAAGAAGAACATAGTGCTAGCTTCCATTCTCCAAACTTTTAAGCCTACGTCCCTGTGTTTCCATAATTAAAAAGGGGAAACACATGAGGTAGAAAAAGCATGCAAAAGGATGGACAACACTTATTGTACGGGCATGCATGCGGCTGGCAAAATCTCTGCACTTTTGATTGACTACTTTTCAAAATACAGAAGAACAGAGTGCAGTTCCATTGTGTGAGTAAATGGCCATTTTTCCAACAATGGGAGGTCTCCAACGCCTAGGAGGCCGCGGGTAATGCGTAGTTTTAACTTTCTTTTCTTTAAATATATGGGTTTATAAACTTTTTGAACGTATTTTTCTCAATTGCTTTTGGCCTAAACTCCTCTTGCTTGTTCATTATTGACGACGACGGGCCAAACGCTGTGCCTTTGGTGAATTACCAAAGGCTAAGAGAAATTTGTCAAGCATGCAAGCTCTATTGACTAATGCGGCCAGTAGTAGCATCTTTGACCATACCACATGTGTTTAAAGGTTAACCCCCTCAATTTTTTTCTCTTATTATTACTTAGTTTAAACTTTACACTAAATTTGTACGTATTTCTCAATGCTTTTTGGCCGGTCCCTTTGTTCGCTGACGACGCGCTGTGGTGAATTACTAGGCAGAACGTGAAATTTTGTAAGCTCTATTGACTAAACCCAGTAGTAGCATTTCTATTGACTAACGACCCCCTCTATTTTTCTTCTCATTTTATTAGTATATTAATTTACACTAGTACGTAGGATCTTATCATATGTTGTGGCCAGTAAAAATGAAGCAACCAACATATGGCTGGTCTGACCTCACAAAACCGTATTGTTTTTCTTGCTCTAGGTGAACTGAACCAAAAGATAACGAGAAATCTCTTCAACTAACGCGATCGGCCGGATCATGTTCATGTGAGTGTACAGTAATCATGCATCTGACATGCATGCCCCTCTTAGTTTATATGCTTTAATTGAGACGCTGAAAACAGAGCTACGCCGTCCTCTCTTTTGGCACGGCTGCGTGGACCTTCGGTTTTCTTTTTCTTTTTCTTGCGATAGCAGGATATTTTTCTCTCTTAGCTTCTTTGAAAACAATTGCAAGCCAGTGAAAACCACTTTCTTAGGCTCCAACGGCTCATGAAAGTCGTTGCTCCAGTGCCAAATTAACAAAACAAAAGGTGGAAAAATCGAGGCCGCCGTAAGAAGTTGTGCCAAAGAGATTCTTAGGCGTTGTTGTTTGTTTCAGCTTTTATTTGGCTTCTGCTAGCTAGAAACTAAAATACACATCCCAGTCATTGAGCTGACTTTGAAAAGTATGTTGAGAGGGCGCTTTTCTGTTTTTGGTAATCTTAAGAAGCTAAATTAAGCTAAAGATTTATTTTTCTAAAAAAAGGAAAACCAATAGCCAAACAAACAAACAAACTCTTAACGTTGGCGTGATACTGTAGGGTTCCATGACTGCTGGTCATCACCGTCTAGTGGTCTACGCTACCAAAACAATATTTGATCTTGAGCTGATGGAAGAGAGACGGTGAAGTAGAATAGTGCATGTGGTCATGCATGTACAAGTGAAGAGGACATGACGTGTTCGAAGAGAAAAGTAGTGAATAAGACAGGAGAAAGGCCACTGCTTCGGTATCGGTAAACGGTACGGTAGGTCTCGGTTTTGTGGTCACCCTGGCCTGCTGTACGTGTTCTCACTACGTCTCATATTATGGCTGATAAATACTCCAAGCTTGGGTGATTTGTCTGTTGGTTTGTTTGACTTACAGATGAGACGACGCAACAGGCTTGCTGTCTCTGTCCAATTACCGCAAAAACAATGCAGACAAAGGCTAGAAATGTGGGGTAACGATGAGCGATGAAACAATGCAACATCAACACGTACGCGTACATGTGTATATACAAATTTTAGTCATATATAGGATTATATATATATATATATATATATATATATATATATATATATATATATATATATATATATATATATATATATATATATATATATAAATATATATATATCGGTAACCTGGTAGATACTTCACCGATGTGGAGGTAAGTGATGGGTATCCCAAGACGAAGATTTGTTTTCTTCTGTTTGACCACATGCATGCCTGTAGAAATTGCAGTGCACTACTCTTGCTTCTAGTCTTGCCTACAACTAGTTATTATTTTCTCAGGGTCGCCGACGCCATTTGTTTTTTCATATATCCTGCGCGTATGCCGTCGGCCAGCAATTCTTTTTCAGTATTGGGGCTCGCTAAGGCAGTAAAAAAAATATGTACTTGTTATCGATCAATTTACTAGCTTCTCTGCATATTCATATCTTACTGGCTACCTTTGTTTTTGGCATATTTTATAGATATAGTTTCTTGATAAAGAAAACAATTTTCTTTCTCCCTCCTCCTTAATTTTTTTTTTTTGAATTAAAGGGCAACAACCCCTGTCATTGCATTAGCAACCATGTATACAATTTTAAGCGCTCGGGGGGGTTACAAGGCATAACTCGAACTGACAAGCATCCAACCCCATCTCAAAACTCACTATCATATGTAATAAGATTTTTTTTTCGATCACGCCAAAGTGCGTTTTTAATTAAGCAGAAAGAGTTTTTGAAAAGTACACCACAACGCTTCACGTCTCGGTCTCGGTAACACGTGGTTACCACAACATGAAAGCTCAAACAAAATTAAAAGTTACAGAACCAACAACGAATGGATGAAAATAACGATTACATGATCACTAGCTTTGCTCCCCAGTCCCAGGAAGCAACACAA
>JADLZK010008758.1:0-100220 GCA_015847255.1 Hyparrhenia diplandra
GGGACTTTCATCCCGTCTGCCTAAGAACTTGTTGTCACCAAAGTCTGTCTATCTTCCAATGAAGTTAGCTCATATGTACCATTAAGTTGAACCCACAACGCTGTGGCTCCCCTGTTTCCCAAAATATTTCTGACACAAGTGTATTTCTCCGACCAATCCACAACGCCCCCAAAATATGCAGCTTATTTTTGTGGGCATCAACTCCTGTCTTCGTTCCAGATAAATTCTGCTCGATGCTCATTCAGGCACAGGCACGCACGCTGGATCTGAGCGATGGCAGAGCAAGTGGCCGGTCCCGTGGCGTCCGCGGTGATCGGCGACAGGGCACTCGCGCGACGATGATCCGGAAGCTGCGGTCCTTGTCCGATCACCCGGCGCCCGCGCACGAGAAGCTGCAGCGTCTGGAGACGCTCGTGCTCAAGCTCGTATTCGACTTCCAGCGCCGAAGCCAAGGAGGAGGACGGACGGTGACGCGGCGTGAACGAGCGCGAGCGGAGCGCTGGCGCTGTGTGGCATGGCGCGCGACGCCACGAGGAGTCTCTAAGATTTGATGGCCTGGTCCAATTCGAGATCCAGCCCAAGGCATGTGCACGTTTGGCGGCCCAGCATAGTCCGAGGAGCCCAGCTCCAGATCTCCTCAGCGGCACCATCCCTCGCCCCGAATCGACGCGGGCGGCGGCGCAGCCACCAGCAACCACACCGGCCGCAGGACAGGCGGGAGCACCGCAGCGGCCGCGTGGGCGCCATGCTGCGCCTCCGGATTCACCTCCTCCCTCTGCTCCGCGCCGCCTCCCCGGGGCTTCCCTCCCCCATCCACTCCAGAGCGTGCCGCGTCCTCTCCACCTCCACGGCCACCGTCCCCGCACCCTTCTCCCTCGACAACTACCTCGTCGCCGCCTGCGGCTTCGCACCCGCCCAAGCTCGCGAGGTGTCCAAGAAGGCGTCCAAGGATTTATTAAGAGAATACAAGAGACCATTGGAGGAGCTCTCCCACTGCCGCCTCGTCTCCGCCTCCAATCCCGATGCCATCCTCGCCCTTCTCGCCGGCGCCGGCCTCTCCCGCGCCGACATCGCCGCCGTCGTCTCCGCGGACCCGCTGCTCCTCCGCGCTTCGGTGAAGAACATCGGCGCCCCCGCCTTGTCGCTCTCCGCGACCGCGTCGGTCTTTCTACTCCCCAAATCGTTCGCTTCCTCCTGGTCGCCTCACGCGCTCTCCGCCACAGCGACGTCGTTCCCAAGCTCGAGTACTTCATCTCCTTCTACGGCTCGTTTGAGCAGGTCCTGGTGGCAGTAAAGAGGAACTCGAGCCTTCTCTTGTCGAGGCTTGAGAGGACCATCAAGCCTAACATAGCTTTGTTTCGTCAGTGGGGTGTTCGAGATATTGCCCAGGTGTGTTTCAACTTCCCGCGGCTGCTCACCTACAACCCGGAACGCGTGAAAGAGTTTCTGCCACGGGCGGAACAACTTGGGGTGCCTACCACTTCGGGGCTGTTCGGGAACGCAGTGGCCGTCGTTGCCTGTAATTCCAAAGAGAAGCTTGCTGCCAAGCTTGAGTTCTTTAAGAGGACTCTTGGTTGTTCTGAGTCTATGGTTTCCACGGCAGTGTCCAAAATGCCATCTATAATAGCAATGTCTGACGAGATTCTTCTTCGCAAGATCGAGTTCCTTGTCAAGGAGGCTGCGATGGAGCCACGGAACATTGTGGAAAGGCCTGTTCTGCTCACATACAGCCTGGAGAAGAGGCTAGTGCCGCGGCATAATGTCATGAAAGTCCTGCAGGAGAAGGGATTGCTGAATAGCAATATGAGCATTTTCACATTAGCTGTAATTGGAGAGAAGACCTTCAAATCGAAGTTCATCGACTGTCACAAGGGCTCTGTTCCTGGCCTTGCAGATGCTTATGCTGCAGCTCGTGCTGGTATTGTGCCCTCTAGAGTGTAATTTTAGCATCTCCTTTTGTGTTTTAGTCAGGTGGTGGAACTGTAACTCATGGTCATTAGCAGCCGTGCTTGCTTTTTCGATTTGCAAGATAATCACTAGAGATATCTGACTGCTCATACATAGTTCAACTTTAAGCTAGGATTTTTGTGAACTTTAAGCAAGGGTTTGACTTTGATCCTTAACGTGATGTTTTGTTAATTTCTTCTTCTGCCTAGCACATGGCCACAGATTATCCTTAACTTCATTTTCTTCTCTGAATGAATCAGTCCTTGCTGTAGAACTTATTAAGCTAATTGTAGTTTGACAGTATCAGCTTTTTGTTTTGTCCAACCATTTTTTTTATCTATGTGACTTCATGTTTTATTCCAACTAATTTTTTATGTTGGTCTCATTAACTGAATGATTTGTTTTCTACTGATGCTAACATTGTATGAGACTGAAACTAAACTAGTGTTTCAGCTGCTATCAAAATCACTACCGAGAAGAAATTCTCTATGAAACAATTGGGTAATGTCAATGTTGTGGGCCAACAAAATATACTTGATTTCTATTTAATGTGTTTTGGGTGCCATTGACCTCTGCCAATGTACGAAAGATGGTTGTCTGTTTGGCTGGCAAGGGAACGAGATCCTAATAGCTGAAAATAAATGCTGTAAGGGGGACGGTTTCATATGAGAGGGTATGGATTTGTTGTTATTTGACTATTCATCTTCTAGAATATAGATTGAGAAAATGTGTTCCTTTTTATACTGGCATCTTGACTTGGCTGCATAAGATTAAGGAAATTGATCTTTGGTATATAGAGCACATGCCTCTTCTAGAAATAAGCCCATCAAATAAAGGAGCCTGCACAGTGGATACTGTTAAATTCAATTAGCTTTTCAATTTATCTAACCAGTTTATTTATTGGTGTGTTTTATTCCAAGTTTCCAACTGATGTTTTATCTAATTTTTTTTTATTGGTGAGGAGGCAGCTTGCACTGGAGTGGATGGCTGCATAGCAGATTAAGGAAATTGATCTTTGGTATATAGAGCTCCCTCCTGTCCTGCGGGCGGCGTGGTTGGTGGAAATAAGCCCATGGGCAGGGAGATAAGGCGAGGGGCGTGAGCGGCCTCCGCAGCCACCTTCATCATCAGGTTTAAATAGCAGCACATTTAGTGGTTCTCCTGAACAGCCATGTCAAGGTTAAATTCAGATCCATGGACAATTCCAGCTGATTTTTCATACGGTCTGTTGTTTTCAGGTCTCTGGAAATTTTGTTTTTGTTCAAGCATCAAGTGAAGCATAGTATTTGATGCTCATATATACTAGTTACCACTTGCAGCGCTCTTTTTTAGGTATTCAGTAAAACCCCCTTGATGCTATCGCATGGAGTCCACGATACCCAGCAGTTGGAGTGTTAATTGTATTACTCCATAAGCAATTAAGCTTATATACTTGTATCCTACATATTTGTAGTAAATGTAAATGTCCTAACTGTGTCTTTTTTGTGTTCTTGTTCCAAGCTTGCGGATTGCTCTGTTCAATCTCCACTTGATCAAAACTGCAATGCAGACAAAATCAGTTACAGCTTGCCATTGCTATGTTGAAGTGGCCTTTGCAGCAATATTGCACCTGCTTGCTGGGAACAAGTACCGACACTGTGCTACAGTCATCATTCATTCATTTATTCTACATTGAATCGCATGATTGATACAATATAAGAAAAGAAACACCAGAGTTTGTGCAAATTTAGATAAGAGTAAAGTGCACGCTGGGTCCTCAAACTTTTGAAGCATTCCCACGTAGGTCCTCATTCTAAAAAAGCGACTATCTATATCCCTAATCTATTGCCCCTGCATACCAAAGGTTTAAGATAGCGCCAACACTAGCATCTGACGTGGCCATGCCATGGTGGCAGCTGAATGCTGGGACCATGTCGATTTCTCATAAAAACCCTCGCCTCGTTTCTCTTTCTGGCTCCCAATTGCCCCATCCTCGCCATGCTCTTCCAGCCACCGGCGCCTCTCCGTTGTCTCTGTGTTCATCTTCCGATTCTGCCTGGGGTCCACGGCCTTGAGCCGACATGCACCTGCCGGCCGCTCGATCCAGGCCTCCAGAGCCATCTCCGCGGTGGCGGGCGCTCCTCGATTCCGTGGCGCAGGGATCCATACATGCGAGATCCATCCATCTAGCATCTACAGCTAATAGTATGCATGCGAGATCCACACACTTCGCATGCACCTGCAAAACAAACCATCACTATTCCCTGATCCACCACTTCGCATGCGGTAGCTTTGACGGTCGATGCCTTCAGCTCAAAAAAACACATCGCTTCCCCACCTCGATGTCGTCCGCCTTCAGCAGCCTGTGGACGTGCATCGCCGATGCTGGCGCTCATCCGCCGTGCGCCGAAGCGTACAGGCCGAGCCCGCCGGCGTCACGGAGCGGCACCCACCTGACGTACGCCCGCCTGCCGCACTCCACGAAGGAAATGTACGCCACGTGCAGCTTCTCCCACATTTTCGTACACGCGGACCTAACCTTGCGGTCGGGTAGCACTCGAATGCCCGTAACACATGACGAGGTTTTGGTGTTCTCGGCGCTGAACACCACACCCACCCAGGAAAGGGGAGGGAGGGTCTCTCCTGGGATTCACCTCGTAGTCGAGAACCACGCCCACACCATGCTGTGCGGCGAGCGCCGGCTCGGCGAACTGCGAGACAACAGCGATGGTGCCGTGGTGGTGACCTGCCGCCATAACAGTTGGCCCTCACGCCCGTGACCTCCACCATATGGCCCATTCTGTCCCTGAGCCTGTCGACCAAGAAAGCCGGTGCAACCATGTGGCGCCATGAACGGGTCGCTGCCGATGAACTGCTTGCCTGCCGGTGCAGCCATGACATGCCCGTTGGACTTGGGTGAGAAAAATAGAGGGTGGGAAAACTTGGCACATGCACAACATGCTTGATTGGCCACGTTAGATGCAGGCGCTCACGTGGCAGACTGTTGGTGTGGAGGAGAAATAGATCAAGGATACAGATTTCGCGTTTATAGTTTGAGGCCAGATGAAGCACCAATAGTTTAAGGACCTAACATGCATTTTACTCTTTAGATAACAAAGCACGATTGGCTTTACAGACAGCAATCTACCGCAGGCTAAAATACCATATCAATTCCTACTCCAAAACTGGCCTAATAATCTGCCGAATTGGCTCTAGAACTTTGCATCATTCCTCGTTGTCAATCAATCAATGGCGTTTTGTGTGGCCGTCAGTACGTTCCGTTTTTGAGCGATGACGTTTGTTGTGTTAATCGGCGGCACTCACGAACGGTACTTCACGAGGAGTCGAGGAGGTTCTAAAATTTGATGGCCTGGTTCAAATTTGAGATCCAGCCCAAGGCCCATGAACACGTTTTGGCGGCCCAGCATTCCGACAGGGCCTTAAAAGCTCGCTCTGCCGCTCCTCATCTCCCTCCCTCGCCCAGGCGAGCGGCGGCGCAACCACCACCAACCACGCCGCCCGCAGGACAGGAGGGAGCTCCGCAGCGGCCGTGCGGGCGCCATGCTGCGCCTCCGAAATCGCCTCCTCCCTCTGCTCCGCGGCGCCTCCCCGGGGCTTCCCTCCCCATCCACTCCAGTGCGTGCTGCCTCCTCACCACCTCCACGGCCACCGTCCCCGCACCCTTCTCCCTCGACGACTACCTCGTCGCCGCCTGCGGCCTCGCACCAGCCCAAGCTAGCGAGGTGTCCAGGAAAGCGTTCAAGGATTTATCCAGAAAATCCAAAAGACCATTGGAGGAGCTCTCCCACTGCCGCCTCGTCTCCGCCTCCAATCCCGATGCCATCCTCGCCCTTCTCGCCGGCGCCGGCCTCTCCCGCGCCGACATCGCCGCCGTCAT
Organism: Hyparrhenia diplandra; assembly: GCA_015847255.1. Classification (NCBI taxonomy): domain Eukaryota; kingdom Viridiplantae; phylum Streptophyta; class Magnoliopsida; order Poales; family Poaceae; genus Hyparrhenia; species Hyparrhenia diplandra. Next base: position 5,825 of record JADLZK010008758.1, read on the forward strand.
CTCCGCGGATCCGCTTCTCCTCCGCGCTTGGGTGAAGAACATCGGCGCCCGCATCTTTGCTCTCCGCGACCGCATCGGTCTTTCTACTTCCCAGATCGTTCGCTTCCTCCTGGTCGCCTCACGCCCTCTCCGCTGCTGCGACGTCGTTCCCCGGCTCGAGTACTTCATCTCCTTCTACGGCTCGTTTGAGCATGTCCTGGTGGTCCTTAAGAGGTGCGAGTCCCTCCTCACGGGCAGCCTTGAGAGCACAATCGAGCCTAACATAGCTTTGCTTCGTCAGTGGGGTGTTCCAGATATTGCTCAGCTGTGTTCAACCTACCCGCGGTTGCTCACCTACAGCCCAGAACGCTTGAAGGGGTGTTTGATGCGGGCGGAAGAAATTGGGGTGCCTCCCACTTCGGGGCTGTTTGGGCACGCAGTTGAGGCTGTTTCCTGTATGTCCGAAGAGAAGCTTGCTGCCAAGCTTGAGTTCTTTAGGAGGACTCTTGGTTGTTCTGAGTCTGAGGTTTCCACTGCGGTGTCCAAGAAGCCAGGTATAATAGCAATATCTGACGAGATTCTTCTTCGCAAAATCGAGTTCCTTGTCAAGGAGGCTGCGTTGGAGCCAAAGAACATCGTGGAAAGGCCTGTCCTGCTCACATACAGCCTGGAGAAGAGGCTAGTGCCGCGGCATAATGTCATGAAGGTCCTGCAGGAGAAGGGATTGCTGAATAGCAATATGAGCATTTTCACATTAGCTGTAATTGGAGAGAAGACCTTCAAATTGAAGTTCATCGACTGTCACAAGGACTCTGTTCCTGGCCTTGCAGATGCTTATGCTGCAGCTCGTGCTGGTATTGTGCCCTCTAGAGTGTAATTTTAGCATCTCCTTCTGTGTTTTAGGCAGTTGGTGGAACTGTAACTGGTCATTAGCAGCCATGCAGGCTTTTTCGATTTGCAAGATAATCACTAGAGATATCTGACTGCTTATACATAGTTCAGCTTTAAGCTAGGATTTTTTGTGAACGGGCTGGGTTTGACTTGGATCCTTAACGTGCATGTTTTGTTAATTTCTTCTTCTGCCTAGCACATGGCCACAGATTATCCTTAACTTCATTTTCGTCTCTGAATGAATTAGTCCTTGCTGTAGAACTTATTAAGCTAATTGTAGTTTGACAGTATTAGCCTTTTGTTTGTCCAACCCTTTTTTTTTTGTCAGTGTGACTTAATGTCTTATTCCAACTGATTTTTACATTGGTCTCCTTAACTGAATGTTTTTCTTTCTACTGATGCTAAGATTGTATGACACTGAAACTAAACTAGTGTTTCAGCTGCGTTCAAAATCACTACCAAGAAGAAATTTCTATCTATGTGGGCCAACAAAATATCCTTGATTTCTTTTTAATTTGTTTTGGGTGCCATTGACCTCTGCCACTGTACGGAAGATGATTGTCTGTTTTCGCTGGCAAGGGAATGAGATCCTAACAGCTGAAAAAAATGCCATGTTGTAAGGGAGATGGTTTCATATGAGAGGGTATGGTCGTATGGATTTGTTCTTTGACTATTTATCTTCTACAATATAGATTGAGAAAATATGTTCCTTTTTATACTGGCATCTTGACTTGGCTGCATAAGATTAAGGAAATTGATCTTTGGTATATAGCACATGCCTCTTCTAAAAATAAGCCCATCAAATAAGGGAGCCAATTGTTGTAAATCTATGTCTCTATATGTCATCAAGATTGTTTTTATTACCATTTGACCATTCATCTTATTCAAAAAAGTAAATTTGTCAAATTCAAGTCATTTTTAGAGCGTATACTAATAAAGAAAGACAAAAAAGCTGATATTGATCCAAATTTTTGAATAAGGTGGTTCAAAAAGTCAAACGACTTATAATATGTCATTTTGCTTAGTTTTGTGATTTTAAGCATGTGCATGATTTATGATCCTATTTGTAAGGTTTTTTATATGTACAATGTATGAGTTTACATTTTTTTTTTTTTATTACTATGCAGGATCACAAGCCAATCTCTGTAGTCAATATGACAATACCATGCAGCAACCTTCATCATCAGGTTTAAATAGCAGTGTGAGTGCATACACTGGTCCCTGAACAGCCATGTCCTAGGTTAAATTCAGATTCATGAACAATTGAAACAGTAAAAGCAAGCACACGCAGGGGAGGAAATGCTGAACTATTGTCATGATGTATTTTGGTTTTCAGCAGTCTCATACAGGTCCCAGAAATGGTCAGAGACTCTGAGTTGTCCTTTTTGTTCAATGCGGTTCTGAAAATCTTTCATGTTGAGAAACATGGATAAACCTCAATGATTTGCAGAAGCTCCCAGGAAACAAATTCTACAAGCTTAGTTGCAGTTTCTGCGTAGCATCGTGTAATCCTAAACGAGGATTGATTAAGGTACTAGAGGACGCTTGAAACCATGTCGAAATATTTGCAGTTCAGCTGTGCTTATTAAGCTAATTGGAATTTGATAGTATTAGTTTTTTTTCCTTTTGTGCAACCATTTTTTTTTTATCAGTGTGACATTATATTTTATTGTAACTGATCTTTTATGTAGATCTCACTAGTTGAATTGATTGTTTTTGTTTCTACTGATGTTAATATTGTATGAGGCGAACTGTTAGTTTCAGGTAGTGCCGAAATCACTACTGAGATAAAACTCTGTATGAAACAGTTGGGTAATTCAATGTTGTAAGGGCCAACAAATGATTCTTTGATTTCTATTTAATGTTTTGGGTTCCATGGACCTCTGCTAATGTACCAAAGATGGTTGTCTGTTTGGCTGGTGTGGTAAGGGAAACTAGTGTGAGCTGAGCCGGATAACAAGCCGATCTCTGCAGACAATAATATGGCAAATACCCGGCAGCCATCTTCAATGCCAGGTTTAGATAGCAGCGCATTCAGTGGTTCTCCTGAACAGCCATGTCCTTGGTCAACTCAGTAATAGCAAGCTCCACACACGCACACGCACACATCAACAATGGACTATGTATTTCAGCAGCACAGAGGTCCGGCAATGGTCCGAGATTCTGAATTGCCCGGTATGTTCAGTGCAGCTACTACAATCTTTAATGTTGGAATACAAGGGATAAACCTTAAAAGAATTGCAGAATCTCCCAGGAAACAAATTCTAGGAACTTAATTTGCAATTTCTGTGTGACACAGTAGTATGTCTTCCAGCTTGCAGATTGCTCTGTTCAATCACCCGCTTCATGAAACTGCAATGCACAAAAATCAGTTTCAGTAAATCTGTCTTGCAGATTGCTCTGTCGAAGCCAGTCTTGCAGCTTGCAGATTGATGTGTCGAAGCCAGCCTTTGCACCATGCACCTGATTGACAGGTACTATGTTTGATCTCAAGAAATAAGTATCAGAAACTGCTACGATCGCCATCACCAACTTTCTGGCAAAAATTTTCATTGAAATTATGAAAAAGTTGAATCGCATGATACATAGAAAATGAAAGCACCGGGGCTTCTGCAATGCAAATCCAGAGACTAAGAACAGTTGGTTTTACAAAGAGCAGTCTACTACAGGCTGAAGTACCGTTGTCAATTTGCTGTCCAAAACACTACATTTTTGGCCTAATATGTAGTTCTGCCGAATTGGCTCCAGACTTGGCATTCCGCTGTCCTTTCCATTCGTACCTATGCTATATTGAAAGAAATGGCAAAGCTCTGCCTTACGATTAAGAGAAAGAGAGTTTAAGTACAAATAACCCTCCGAAGGTGGTAACAGATTATCCCACCCCTCCCGGAGCCGGAGGATACACAGAAAAACACTTCACACTAGGGTAATTCCAAGAGCGTGTTTGGTTAACACCCCAAGTATTCTATAATTGATAATTGATCAGGGACAGTGAGTATAAGAGTATTCGATCATTGTTCAAAGCATTCCATGATTGACCAGGGAGTATAAGAGTATTCGATCATTGTTCAGGGGGATGTCAGGGTGACATCAACTATGCAAACCAGAGCTTATCACCGCTGACAACAAACAAATTTGCAACTTGATTGCCTTCGTCAGTCTTCTTTTCGTAAACACAATGGTTCTTACATTCCTTCTGCTTGGTGTCCAGCTTGTCAGTTGTCGCAAAACTCAAGCTTCTGCTTCTAGAAAGCATCTTCTCAGATCAATCTCATCTCCTCCCATGTCGCCTTCCATGGCTCCACTGAATTAGCACCGGAGTTACCATGGAAGTACTCTTGGTATAAGTTTCCAATGCAGGATAACCCCTAGCATCATCACCATAAATGGATCAGTGCAAATTGACAATAAATATGTAGTGACCTGCAAATATGTGCTGACACACAAATCTTGCAAATACGTCCTCAGGGCGGTAGGAGGCAACGGCGTCCTTAGCACTGTCAAAGCCAAATGGATCAAATGAGCTTTGCAGATTTGTTCATACCATCCAGAGGTTAGCTAGGGACTTGGTAGGTTTCAACAGGTTTAATTCCATTTCGTCTGCCTAGGTAAATTTGGTCCTTTCCCATATTAAGGGCCTGTTTGGTTCCAAAAGGAAGGGACTAGGTCCCATTTAGTCCCTAAACTACCAAACATAGGGGGCTAATTTTTAGTCCCATTTAGTCTCTATTTCACTAGACTTTTGGGAGGGACTAGGGACTAATTTTTAGTCTCATTTAGTCCCTAGTCCATGGAACCAAACAGGGCCTAAGACAAACCAATGTGCAGTAAGCTCTAGGCAGGAACTTGTTGCCACGCCAAAGTCTGTCTATCTTCCAATGAAGTGAGCTCATATGTACCATTAAGTTCAATCCACAACACTGTGGCTCCCCTGTTTCCCAAAATATTTCTGACAGAAGTGTAATTCTCCTACCATTTCATTTCCAAGTCCTTTTTTCCCAAGCACATGTTGGCACCATGCTGAAGTGTAGGTGCATCACCAGAAAGCTTAGGAATATTTGATCTACCTATGTATGACAAAAGGTTAAATCGCCTGACTACAACAGACCATTCCAAATTCTAGGCATAGCAGCAGTTTATAAGACAATACAAATCTACTTTTGACATTTTTAAATGCAAGTTCCCATTATGTTTCAGCTGAGATATGCAAGTTATCATTATACAACAGGCAACAGATAATACAAACAATGAAACCAATGATATGCTGTGCCAGCTGAGATGTTCCACTTAATTATCCTGCAGGTTCTCATTTGTTTCAATTTCAACTCAATGATTTATAAATTTTAAATGCAATATAACCTCTTGTAGTCATAAATAGTGGTCCAACATAAACAAAGGCTGCTAATAACTGTGAATGATTACTTTGAGCTATTAGTGGGGAATCCTGCTTCTACTTCTACTTTAGGATTGAATACCTAATAAGAAGCTTGTTCCCTATGGAGATGAAAAAAGTTAATCAAGCAACCAGAAGTTGACAAGCCGGGAGATGGCACTGCTTATCAAGATCCTACAGTAGTTAAGCAGCGCATCTGATACCTTCTGCTTCAGTAGTATTGTGCTGTCAGATGTGGTGAGCAGTATTGTGCTGTCAGATGTCATGAGGTGCATCCACACACCGTTACAAGGTACTGTTCTCAGTAGCAGACCCAGGAAGACACAGGAGCCGGGCGATGCAACTGTGATCCCCTGGTATACCACTCCCAAGTCCCAGCCCCAGATAAGCATGATCATCAAATGGGCCATGTACTGGACCCTAAGAGATTAACAGGAGAGGAGCATGGGCAAGGGCCCAGGGTCTGCCCCTGACTGTAATCAATCTACAAAGAGGTGAAAAAGTTGCACAGTACACTGAGAGGTCAGATGATCTATCATCTGATACAGAAAAGATTGGTTGAGCGGAAGGTTTTGGCAGAAAGCCATAAGAGATCAAAGCAAAAGGCCCGGGGCACACTGGATGTCAAATGTGTTCTCTAAAGTTGAGTCTGAAAAAGAAAGCTGCTATACAGTGTAAGAAGTTATCTCTGTAACTCTCTTTGATGCATACTGGATGTCAACAAAGGAGAGTGCAGCGCACAGGTACAAATATGACCTCAAATCATGAGTGGTGAGATACACTTACTAGTTGCATAGGCCTATGCCTACCCCTTCCCCTACCCCTCTGCCTACCCCCGTGAGGAGCTAATAGCAAGCAAGACTGCAAGAGGCATGGAAAGGTACAGGAAATTGACAGAAGACAGTTAAACCATGAGAAAAAAAAAAAAGATAAGAAATTTGGAGAAACATCCATTTATCAGCAAGGAAGAACGAAGAAATGGAGAATGAGATGTTGAGGAAAGGTTAGAGCAGTGAAGACAAAAGATCATATTGCAAATTGAGAAACATACAGTTGTGCATACAATATGCTTCTACAAGTGATCTTCATTAATGTGTATCAGTAAAACTTAGTATGCAAAATGAAATATCTAAAAAATAAAAAAGTATGCACTTCAACACAGCTTCCAATATCCTTGAACAAGCATCAAAACTATTGCCTACTGAAAGCTTTCATATTTCACATGAATGGGACGAACCTTGAAAAATTTGCAGGAGCTCCCTTGAAATAAATTATCATTACCATCATATTCTGTGATACTCGTTAATGGACTGTAAGAAACAGGATAGCCTGGTGAAAGACAATTGCATCACCAGAAATCGTTACACGAGCAGGAACCATTCTTGAAGCGATGGAACCGGCTGCGATCACGCACTATGATCTCCCGGTTATAAACCAGTGAAATGCATTTTATTGCTGCATGACAATCCAAACATACCCGGAGATTCTTAACCACACGGACCTGTGTACCAGGAGGAGTCCTCAGTAGTAGAAATGCAATCGCCAGCTTCTCGCTGTGCCACTGAAGTGCACCCTCCTTATCCTCCTCATCAAGGTCAAGGAGAATCTCTGATGTAGCCGAGATGTGCCCAGCACGCCTTAGCTCTCTTGCCATCTCCTCGACCATCATGTATATCTCTTTCCACTGTGGGTGTGACTCATCTCCAGCTATGAATTCATGAACCTCCCCATCAAGCTCAACAAGGCTGCAACCTGGCACCTTCTTGATTCCAATCTTGCTCATCTCCTTCCTAATCTCTGATTTCTCCTTCCACCTCTGTGTCAGCGCGTAGACATTGGAAAGCAAAACATAGTTGGCCTCATGAGCTGGGTACTCGTTCAGAAGGTTCCTGGTGATGCTTTCACCAAGCTCAAGCCTGCCATGGGCACGGCATGCAGCAACAAGTGTCCGCCATATTATTGGGTTTGGTTTCATGGGCATGGTATGAACAAACTCCATAGCCCGCTCGACCATGCCAGCACGACCAAACATGTCAACCATGCAGCCATAATGCTCGATCTTAGGATCAATGCCGTATTCCATCTTCATTGAATCAAAGTAGGCATAACCTTCATCAATCATTCCAGCATGGCTACACGCAGTGAGCACCCCGATGAACACGACATCATCAGGCCGCACGCCGGCAGTCTTCATCTCCTCGAAGACCGCCACAGCCTCCTTCCCACGACCCTCCATTGCAAGTGCGTCAATCACTGAGGTCCATGACACAACAGTCCGCTCCTCCATCAGATGGAACACCACCATAGCCCCATCCACATCACCGCACTTGGCGAGCGCGTCAATCAGCGCATTGCACAGCATCACAGATTTCCGAATCCCCTCCCTCTCCACGAACCTTTCAACCCACCGAGCAAGCTCGAGTGCTCCCAAATCTGCAGCTGCTGCCAGAACACCAATCACTGTAACATCATCTGGCCTCACCCCGCTGGCCTGCATCTCCCTAAACAGCCCAACTGCATCGCTCGACAGCCCCCCACGCACATACCCGCCGATCATCGCGCTCCAAGTAACCGTGCTCGATTTCGTCATTCTGTCAAACACATTCCGCGCGTCCCCCAGGAACGCACCGCCGAAGCATGAGTACATGTGTATGAGAGTATTGGAAACATACTCGTCGGTGGCGAACCCGAACTTGAGAGCGGCGGCGTGCGCCTGGAGCCCAACGCCCGGGGAGCCCGGGAGGGCGGCGCACGCCTTGAGAAGGAACGGGAAGGTGAATTTGTTGGGCAACACGGCGCTGCGGAGCATGAGCGGGAAGAAGGCGGTGGCGCGGAGACGGGCTGAAGGGAACGGGGAGGAAGCGTGCGCGCGGATGAGAGTGTTGACGAGGAACGCGTCGATGGGGACGGAGGCCACGAGGAGCGCGGCGACGAAGGGCTCGAGCAGCGCGGGCGCCGCGGAGGCGCAGGACGCGAAGAGCCTGGTGAGGACGAGCGGGTTGCCGTGGAGGCCTGACTTGAAGAGGAAGGCCAACGACTGCAGGATGGCGGCCGGCGCGGATGAGCGCTCCAGAAGGCGGAGGCAGTGCTGCTCCGCGGCCCGCGCAGAGGACGGCGGGTGGTGCCAGGCCGGTGCGGTGGAGAAGCGGCGGCCGCGCGGATGCGACGCAACGTGCGATGGAAATGGATGCGGCGGCGGCATTTGGCCAAGCGCACCAGGCGCGGGGCAGTGGTTTTGAACTTCTGATCATTCGCCCTGTGCATTGCTAAAAGATTGATAGAAGATTTTTTTTGTTGGTATAGGTTTGAGAAAAGATCATATCATGAATGCTGTTGCTTGTCAAGGTCCAAGTCAGAAACAAATCAGCATGAGCAGATTCAGTTCTGCACTGCATCTGCCAAGAGGCTTTCACCAAAGAACACAAAGCAAGTAAGTTTAGCCCTCTTCTGTGATAATCAAGGCCACACACAATTTGAGTTCTGTATAACAAATCAGTAAAAGGAGAAAGTTCATCAGCTGAGACAACAAAGTTGCCCTATATCTGTCAACATAACTATGATCAAACACTAGGGTACATGTGAATTGATTCCCTCGATATGAAAATCTCGGAAAATTGTACAGTATTCCTCCAAATGTATTTGCCGGCGATGAACTAAGTTTTGTATAGACTACAGCGATGATAAACTAAGTTGCAGAAACTAGTCAGCATAGGATGTCAGGATCTACGAGTAGATTTTCCATATCCCCAGTCCATAGCCTACTCTGATCAGCAGGAGCTCAAATACCATGTGCATGATGCTTGTCATGCGCACTTTGGATCCAGGTATCTCCGTCCAATTAACAGATACTTCTACCATTGGGATCCTGAGGCGCTTGCACAGGTATACAAGCTCAACATCAAAACACCACCTGCCCATGCAAAGAAAGGCAAGTTGTAATAACCATACATACAATGTGCCTAGAAAGCAGATTTGGTAAACAGCACCAGAGACATCAAAGAAGATAGCAGAGAGCAGAAAAGAATACCTCTTCAATCTGATATTTGTGAAAAGCTTCCTTGCAGCTGCTCGTGTGAACATCTTAAACCCACACTGGAATTGGTAACAAATGAGACCATGAGCATTGTCATAAAGAAACACATGAAGAGTCAATGGCGCTTATTTATTTTAAGAACTTATATGGATGAAACAGAATACCTGTGTATCTTTGATCCCAGGACCAGCAGTCAACAAAACTACCAAATGGAAACCTTTCATAAGAAAGTTTCTATACCATTTCCTCTGCGATAAAGCAGGGTAAGAGTGAGAAAAATACAAGGTGAAAACTTAGTCGAAAACAAAAAGACTGAGGATAGTGAGCAGTAAAGAGCATTACTGTTGCAAGAGCCTGCTTCTCTAGATGAGCTCGGGAACCAAAAACAGCAATTTCAACATCAGAGAGATTCTGAGATGAACCAGTAGATGTTCCTGGGCTAGACTTAGCTTTCTTAGCCAATGCATGAACCTAAGAGCAAAAAAAAAGTTCAAAAAAAAAAACTAATTCAATACCAACCAAATTAACTTTCAAAACTTGATGTTCAGTTTAGCTTATGACGGAGACAAACCTGAGCTTCAAGCTTTTCCAAATCAGTCACTTTAGTTGCACCATCAGCATCAAGCATAAGTAATAGTTCACCACGTGAATGTAGCATTCCCTATTAGACCATGGTTCGCAAAAAAACAAAAGGAAAGCAGCAATTAGTTTTTATTTGAAACCTAAGCCCTAAAAGAGACATCCCGGATTTCAACACTCACTTTTCGTACAGCTTCACCTTTCCCATGATTTCTTCCCAGTAGAAGAACTCTAACATTATCGATGTTGTGTTGCTTCACAAAACCGAAAAGCGACTTTAGAGGTTCTGTCAGTGCTACCGTCATCAACAATCAAGACCTTGACAAAATCAGTTAAATTCCGTAATTAGCTAGGTTAATACAGGTTTCAATAAACAAAATGCTCTGCACAAAATGTTCAAAGTTTGCCTGCACCCTGCAAGCTGAAAAGGGATTGCAAATAACATGCTAGATTTCCACAAACCTCGTAGGAAAAGGACTTGTCAGCAGTTGAACGCCGCTTCAAGTAGCTATTAAAGAGAGAACAACAAAGCAATCAATATAACAATTAACCACTAGCTGCTAAGGAAATTACCAGTATAGATTGCAATGCACGGTTCAAAGTTCAAAGATAAATATATAGCATTGAGCAACAGGAGTAGCAAATGCCTTACTTGAGTGTTTCTGTAAGAGCCTCGGGGAGTCGATGCTCCTCATTGTAGGCAGGAACTATCAACGAAATGTATTTCTCAGGAGGATCCAAAACCGACGGGCACGGAACCTATACAGCAGTCAGTTCAGACAAGCAAATCAACAAACACCTAGCGTGCACACCATACTGCAGAACGAGACGAGCAATCAGCACACTACCTTCTTGAGCGAGTTGGGGTCCTCGAAGAAGGCGTCCGAGACGGCGGACCCCTCCAGCCTGCGGCCGAGATCCAGAACATCACAGCAGTCAACAACGACGCGCAGATCGCGGGAGAAACGAAGAGGATGAGACGGGAACACGGAAGCTGACTTACGAGTGCATGCATCCGATCTTGCGGATGTGCTCGAAGAAGACGGCCGCAGCGCCCAGCACCAGGATCGACACCTGCGCACGAGAGGAAGACATGGCGTGAGCGCCGCGACGAGGAGGAGGAAGCAGGGGGCGGAGGTGCAGGGTTTTGGGGAAAGGAGAGGTCGGTACGAGGGTGGCGAGGAGGAGGGTCAGCGAGAGGGAGGCCGGGAGAAGGCCGGCGACGGCGGAGAGAGGCCAGGCGGCGGCCATCATCGCGTTCCCGAGTCCCGACGGCCGGTGCCGAGTCCACCCACTGCTATGCTCTTCGCGTGGGCTTTTTCAGGTCCGGGAGTTAGGGAAGATCTGCACGCCGAAGGCAGGGTTAGACTGCCGGGCCGGCCAGGTTGCACATTTGGCTTCCTTTGGTATTTTGCATTTGCAGGCCATGTTTTTGCAACATACATCATGCATTTTTCTGAAATTTCTATATTATTAGAGCATCTTCAAAAGTCTCTTTTTAAACTCACTCTTTAAATCGTCATGTAGAGAGTCAATTAAATAAAAATCACTATATCTTTCTATCCCAGCTTCTATATGTATTGTGCGCAATCTAAAGAGTTAGCCCCATTATTCATCTCTGGCTAGCGAGAAATTGGAATAGAAGATGGTTAAATTCAGAGAGTAATTAAGAAAGTTGGAGGGCATTTGTTCCTCGAAATTTTCATTCCTATCAATTGGTAGGATATAAAGAGACCCTTGAATATGCTCTTGTTTTTTGCAGAATTCTTACATTCCAAACGGAGTCTTAGTGTCTTCTGCACGGTGTATATTGCAACGAATATGTCTCTTTACATTATAAATACTTTGTATACCAAATTCTTTGTAGCGAATATGGCCTTGCTGTTAGGTAGCATCACAACAAAAACACATAAAAAAGTTATATATGCAATTGTAGTGTTCTACTAATAGATAAAAGTTTTTTCTTGTCATCGCTAAACATGTTGTTTGCAGGCTTGCAGCTCACCAATGATACGCGTGATGAAATGAAGCGATAAACTTTTGGCAAGAAAATATTGAAGAAAAACACCGAGCTGACACAGTGCTTTCTTTTGGCTTGCTTGAGGTGTTGCGAATTGTGATATGCCATAGCCTAAGCCTTGCCTTGTAGGTGTGCCACCGCTGCACCCGCTCTACAAACGCGTGAACAGTAAAATCACAGAGCGAACGATAAAAAAAACATTGTGTTTAGTTGCTGCCAAACTTTGGCGATTGTCTTAAATGCACGGGTGTGTTTAGTTCCCAAAATTTCTAAAATTCTCATCACATCAAAGTATTAATTGCACCAAAAGGCGAATGTTCAAAGTATGAAATGTAGGTAAACAAAATAACTAATTGCATAGTTGAGATTATATTGCGAGACGATTTTTTTGAGCCTAGTTATCCTAATGTAGGGTAATATTTACCATAAGTAAACGAAAAGTGTACAATGTTTTTCGGTTCGCTAAAGTGCCAATTTTAAGGGATCTAAACACACCCCTTTTCATTTGTTTGTGGTACCTTTTGTCCTACCATAGGCTAAGGCTCAAAAGATTCATCTCGAAAGTACATCAAAATGTGCAATTAGTTATTTTATTTACCTATGTTCCATGCATAAAGTAAAAAGATTTGATGTGACGGGGAATCTTTGGACTCTAGCCAAAGTTTGAACCAACTAAACACAATCATAAGTGAATAGTGGTGTAAAGCGCATATAATAACCGAGGAATATTTAGAATTACGGCTGGCCGTAGTCTGGTACGACACTTCCATTTTGAGTAAAAAAATGCAATCACTCTATTCCATTTTCTAATTTTTTGTGTGATGCTGCCATGACATAATACCGATCACACCTTATTAGAGTGGTGGTGGGGAGGGGGCATGTGCCCTGCTGGTCCGCATAGTTCAACCATAGGTTCATCGCCTGTGGGCGGTGGGTTTGTGTTAACAACACTCCTAGGATAGATCACCGCTAACTTTCGAATCCTGTAGCGGGATACAAGACCTCGGGGAAGGGAGGCCGGAATCATCAAGTGCTAGGAGGAAGATGCTAGAAGATTCTAGAAGATACGGGTACAAAGAGGAGGAGACTTGGGGAGGAAGATGACAAGAGAGCGAGGGTCTGTAATAACGATAGAGCGCAGTTGTCGACGACGAACTACTCCGCCATCGGAACGGCGAGGAAGAGTCAAAGATGGCGGCTCGAGTCGCGCTCTTCCGTGACACGCCCAGGCTCCTCCCTCATGAATTTGGAGGCGCCACAGACGCCGACGCAGCCTCGGGGTTGGTGGAGTCGGGCACGGGAGCGGCTCGCGGGCGACGCCGGGAGCGCGACGGGACATTGAGGTGACGTGGCGTCCACGAGTCGGCTACGCGACCTTCGACGCCGAGCTTGCACTCCAATCGCCGAAGCAGCGCCGATCGGCCGTCGCTTTTGTGCATCTCATCGAAGAGCATCTTCATCTCGGGGTCCATGGTGTACCGCCCGATCGATTGGCCGAGGAACGTGGAGCCGATACCACTTGTTAATAACACTCCTAGGATAGATCACCGGTAACTCGAATCGGTGAGCGGGATACAAGACCTCGGGGAAGGGAGGCCGGAATCATCAAGTGCTAAGAGGAGATGCTAGAAGATTCTAGAAGATCCGGGTAAAGAGGAGGAAACTTGGGGAGGAAGATGAACAAAGAGCCGAGGGGGAGGATTCTGCTTTTACGTAATAATTGATCGATGCCCTCTCCTCCCCGACCAGGTTCCCCTTTTAAGCATCGCGCATGACGGACGACCCCACCGGGCGGCCCCTCCACGTACGTATCCCGACATTCCCCCCTTCTTAAAATTCAGCTTGCCCCCAAGCCGATGGAGAAGTTTAGAACCACGGGTTCCCAAGGAAAAATGTAAAGACTCTTCTTACGAATACGCCGATTTGAAGCAATCAAGGTTGCACCGCACTTCCTTTTTGGTATTCAAGAACCCCTATCAAGCCATATAAATTCCCCGCGGCAGTCCTTGCACTTGGTACATGTTGCAACTTGCAAGTTTTGTCTGGCCACTTCTAGCAAGAAACACCGACAATTGCCTCCACACTTCCGCCAAGACTCGTTGTTTAATCGGGCGCACAACCCGCCAATATCGATATCGGGAGTTGCAAACCAACAGGATTCCAAGGCACCGATGACTCCCCATTTTGTAGCTGTAGAAGGCGAACAATCTCATCTCTTCAATTAGTCCCACCAAACTGATGACAAACCCATGAGATAGAGAATCAAACTCTGTAAGCCTCTCGAGTAAATGTGCCATAGAGAAGTGTATCGACAAGTAAAGGATGGCCAAGGTGTAGGTCCGAGTTGAACACCATCACTCAACATCTCAAGGCGATGAGGTGGTGGCCATGAAGGCCCTGCATCGCACAACAGTCCAGCCTAAATAGAACCATGACCAGAGACCGACATAGAGTTGACTAGAATTCACTAGCTTAGTGTTGCAATCCAACCAAAGGGGTGGCCATTGTGGTTTGTGAACTGCAAGTAGTAGCTCTAGCACCACTACCACTGGATTAGGACCGATCATCACCACCAAGGAACAACAGAAAACTCACGACGAGCACAGTTGGCAATTTTTCAAACACTAGTAGAGCGTGCTTCAGGACCACCTGCGTGTCCATCTTCACTTCTAGATGTAGCACATCGCCAGAAACAGTAAGGCCACGGAGTTGCATTGTCGCCGGCAGGAACAACTTGCCGCTGTTGGGGCAGTACTTCGCGGGTTCCAGCAGCTTCACGTGCAGGTTCTCCTCCCCACGACTCAGCTGGTCGGAGAAGTTGTTATCGTGGAGGAGATACTTGGCGCTGCACACGACGGCGTCCGGTGGATCTGGGCGGGCGTTGGTACAGGTGCCCGCGCGGAGCTCCTCCCAGAGCATGCCGACTGAGACGTCGGCAAAGCAGAGCTCGCCCCCTGGGCAAACCGTCGAACAGTTGGTTTGCACTGGCCTTGCATCCAGAACCCATGCCAGCAGCCCCCCGCTTGCCGCGCCGATGGCATCAGCGTGGAGAGCGGCGACTGCCGCGAGTGCCTGGCATCCACGACCCTCGTCTTGAAGCGGCGCGTCGAAGTGAGCAAAGCCATACTCCGGGTCGTTGTGGAGGTAGCCGTCATAGCCATCGAGCCCTATGGCGCAGAACGCGCACTCGACGGGTCCGAGGCAGACGCAGCAGAGAAGGTCGGGTTCGTCAGTCACAAAGTCGTTCCGGAACCGCTGCATGTTCACACCGACGAAGACGCGGCAGCTGGCGCCCAGCCCCTCGGCGCGGATGATGGCGGCGCGCCTCTCCTGCTTGGCACGCGTGACGAGGAAGAAGGATTGCCGATGCCGATGCCGATGCCGATGCCGATGGACGTGGTCTCGCCGATGCCGATGGAGGCGGTCTCGCCGGGCTCCCGGAGGACGAGTTTGGGGCCACACGCGGGCTCGAAGTAGGGGATGGCGGCCGCGAACCAGGAGCCGTGGAGGCCGTCCGCATCGACGCAGACTAGGGGCGTGTTTGCTCAAGGGCCATAGCCCGGCTGGAGCCCCCGAGGTGCAGCTGCTCGTGTTGGTGCACCTGGCTCAGCATCGTGTTCCGCGCTGCTCGGAACTTAAAGCACCCTCGGCCAGGCTCCCGAGCGAAGCTCTTCCCCACCGTTTTTGGAAGCCCGGCTGGACTGAGCTCGCTGAAGCGCGAGTGCGTGCTGCTCCTCACCTCCCAGTCTCTCACCTTCCTTTCTCCGTCCGCTGCTGCTGCTCACCTCCATGCTTGGCCGTGACCGTCGGAGTCCCAGTCCAAGGCGCGGCGTCCTGCGGGCACGGGCGGAGGTCGAATCCCATGGCGCCGCTGCCCCGCCGTGGAGGAGGAGCCCCGTCGCGACCTCGTGCAGCATTGGCCCTCGCGCCAGCGTCCGATTAGAGAAAGGTGGCGTCCCTGCTCCGCCGCTCGGTTCGGAGGAGAGACGGGTACGGTGGCGCGGTGGGCCGGGAGGCCGCGGTCGGCTGGGCGTCACGAGCCGCGCCGTGGCTGGGCTTCTCCGTGTCGTCCATGGCTCGTGTGTCGTCCATGGTGGATATATCTCGATCCGGAACACGAGCAGTAGCAGCCAGCCGCTGTGGCGGAGACGGAGACAGAGAAGGAGGGGCCCATCGTCATCCTGGAGCGCGCCGTTGTGGAGCTCTCGGCGCGCCTGCACAAGTCGGAGTTAGCAGGACCACCACCGTGCATGCGTGCTCGGCGGCGGAGATGGAGGCGTGCGACGGCGTCCATGGCTGCGGTGTGGGTGTTCGATGAAATGCCGACAGGGTAGAGTGTGGTGGTAAGTCTACCCATGTGAGTAACCATACACAGTTGAGCGAGAAATCAAACACGATCTCGGTTGAACCGAGCTCGTCTGCGCCCGTAAAACAAACACAGGACGTTGCACCATAGACGCCGGGCTCCGACTGGCCATGGCCAGGCCGGCGAGCCAGGCTGGGCAGGGCCGGTGTAGCAAACACGCCCTAGATCGCCGCGGTTGGTGAAGCCAAGTCGAGCGCGGGTGTGCATGCGACCTTTTGTCGGAGCCGAGGCGGACGCGGAGGAGTTTGCCGCAGTCGGGCGGAGTCGAGGCGGACGCAGAGGGCACGCCGCTGTTGACGAGGCAAGTAATAACCATCCTCAACAGTTAAAAACGGCAAGAAGTTTTCCCGAATTAAGTGAGACCAGATTTTTGAATAGTTATTATTTGATAGCTGAAAAAATGAAGAAAAATTAGACAGGATTTAAGTTTTGGATGTAATTCTATCAAATAACTCCTAAGTTAATAATTTTCTGTCATTTCAAAATTTTAATTTTTTTTTCTGGGCGAAACTCCTATGGGTTTATTTGAGCAAACATGGCTTATTCATTACATCGTAACTCCAGTCATAGATACTAAATGCATGCACTAAATCCACCGTAGTTTCATAAATAAAATCTTAGTAACAGCAGTTCAAAAAATCTATAAAATCCACCGTAGTTTCATAAATAAAATCTTAGTAACAGTAGTTTCATAAATAAAATCTTAGTAACCGCGTTTCCACCTATAAAAATCAGTTATTCATCCCAATCCTAGACCACCAACCCATTCCAATCCAGTACCTGCTTACACGACAAACGACGACCATCACCAAACCGTAAAGAAATGGCCAAGCTCGCCAACCTCACAACCCTCTGCCTCCTCCTTGTCATGGCCATGGCCACCACCATCTCGTCCGTGCACAGCGCCCGCACTCTTGAGAGAGTCGATCAAGTGACCAATCATGAGCCTTCCACGGTGCCGAAGCCTCCCTCGTCCACGTTGGTGGAAGTTGAGGCCCTGCTCCCTTTCGATGGCCAGTTTGAAGAAGCAGCAGACGGCCCCATCGCAGCGGCCGGGTACCGTGCAACCGATTGCACTCGCAAGACACCGCTGCTCGGGCCCTAAGAAATAAGGCTTATCATAGTTGGGTTGTTGCGTGTAGTGAACTACGGGCAACTAGCACTACTAAGTTTGTGCCAACCATGTAAACGATCTTCATCGAGGAACGATAAGCATGAATAATGGGATGCGATGCTGCTCAATTTACTTGTCATGGATAGAACAAGACTGCTAAATTTAAGGGACGGTACAAGAGCCTCTTCTCACCGTGATCCAACTGAACGCCACTGTCCTCGACGCTGTCGTATTCGCTCGCGTGGTCATGGCCGTCGTCTTCGCTTGCGTTGAATGAATCCGGTGCGAAGTTCACACCGAGAACAAGTGGTTCGGCACGAGCAGATCGATTGAACCTCAATGCCATGGCCGTCATCTTCACTCGCGCCGACATGGCGGCAATCATCTTCGCTTGCGTCGAATGAATCTGGCGCGTAATTCACGCCGCGAATGAGTGGTTCACTCATCAGCCGGGCAAACTCTCTCGCTTTAGTCATCGCTCGTGGCGGAAGACGAAAGACAAACAGCGAGAGAATAAAAAAGGACTAGAGGTGAGAGTCGCTTCGTTGCCAACGCATGCATGCATAGTGTCAAGCCGATGAAGATCGTATACTTGACTCATTTACATTTACAGCAATGTCAACCAAAACGTAACATGCATGCACTGATCCATTTTGTCACAAGAGGAGAAGGGAGATGTGCACATCAATGAGATCGAACTTATTTCACTTTCCTTTTACTAATTTCTAGTTGTGATATTGAAGACCCATAAAATGGTGCTTAGAGGGAATTTTTATGCCCCTGGTGAGCAGTTTGGATGGCAAAGGGCGGAGTTGTCCATCAATCTGGATTTTAGATTTTTCTATTGCCTTTTGCTTTTGTGAAACATTTTTTGATCTAGTATGTACGATGAGAGGCTTAAGAGCAAGACCCATATTTACATAACAAAATTAAGTACGTGGAGATATGGAGACCAAGCGCCGGCACACTATTAACTCTCTTATAGGCAGGGGCGAATGGCTATTGGGGTCTTTTTTTGAAAATGGATGGGGCCATGACCTATTAACACTAAATAAAGTGATTCTCTATTGAAAATTTTTAAAATTCGTCAGGGTCAGCAGACCCGGTAGCTTATTCGCCACTGCTTATAGGTCTTTGTGATAAAAGGAGTTGCATCTTCTATTCATGAACGAAGGGAGAACTGTAGAAGGATAAAGTAAGAGAGGAAAAACAGAACAGTAGCCAAAGAGGGCCGTTACCTTTAAAATGCAAGACTCGAAAGGCCTTTGAATCTCTGATGGATGGTGTTCAAGACTGTTCTCATGCAGTTTGAGTTTCTCACTCAGATGATTCCAATCCCTCAGTCCTTCAGATGCTAGATAAGATTTGTTCTGATTTGATTTGAATAACTTGCATCAGAAACAATAGACCTTGTCCACATGTTTAGAGTAAACCAACCACTTCCCGTCAACAACTTCACCATTAGTTAGCTTTCTGGAGTAATAAGCATATGAAAACCGTCTATTACTAGGATCAGCAGGGAATTGTAAATCCATTTCTCTCACAGGCCCTTTGTCAATTAAGATATCTCCTTTCCTATTGTTAAGATTTCCCCATGTTCTAGGATCGAAGATAGTCCAAGGTGAATCTTCTTGTTCATAAGTATTTGCATTTTTTTTTTGTATCCTCTGATTGCAAATTTTCATTAGCTTCATTGACATCGGCCTGTGCATCTAAATTTTGATCCTCTATAGTACCATCGTGGGCATCAACTTGTGCAATTATTGGCTGATCATGTTCCTGCTGATCTTGCCTGACTTCGGCATTACTTGAAGTTGGAAAAAACCTATGAATAGCACCCTTTTGTGATTCATCAAACTGTTCTTGTTATTATCTTTTTTTCCCTCCTTTTTTTTGAGCACCCGACAAACATTTCTTTGGCATAATCTAACATGTTAACAAAATGAATTGATTAGAAAATTGAAGCCCTATACCCATCAGTTAATTAACTGATAAATTAAATTGCGATCAGTAAATGTCACTTACGGGCTACTGCAGTCTACATAGGCGACGCGAAGGGGAACGCCAAGCGCGAGCCGTGGTCACAGCCGATCAGGTCCGCCGTCCAGGCGTCCAGCCGTGCAGACGTGCTGGGAGAGGCAACGCTGGCGAGAGGTGGTTGCGAATTGCGATCGTGAGATCAGGTTCACGAGGGCGAGGTGATTGTGCGTGCGTTCAATGGGCTGGGAATAGGTTAGGCTGGCCTAATAACTTTTTGTTTTGAAACACGGTGGCCTAATAACTGAATACATGTACTACTGCTGTGTACTAGTTTTTTTTTTTTTTTTTTTTTTTTGAGAAAACCGGGAAAGTATTTCATTGGAATAATTCAAGGTTTACATGGCAACTTACAACAACACCCTTGAACAAAAAATAAAATTACATTGAAGTGCAAACAAGGGTCTTGCAAAGTCCCGGTCGTCTTCATCGCCGGCGAATGGAGAAGCCCCTCGACGAGCATCCAGTACACACCGAGGTTGCAACTTAAAGCCACGCCCTTCCCGAAAAAACATTTTTTGATTGGCACAACAAGTAGCATGCCCCAAGAACATGCCGTAAAAAATCGATGAACGCGACAAGCCGAAGAAGATGACCATGGGCCATCTCGCCGCCGTGGAACATGGGGAGTCGCCATAAGTCTCCAGGCAAATCCAAGTCGACGGACAACGAAGCAACCAAAAGGGGAGAGAAATCTCCCACCGGGTTGCATGTAAACCACCACCCGGAATCCCACCGAATAGTGGTAGGAAGCTTCCCGACGAACACAAAGAAGCCGGAAGGAGGGACAAAAAGACCTCGCCGCCAAGATCCGAGCTTCAAAAGAAACCCTATATCTGGCGAGGTAGTAAAGTCATCTAGCCCTTCGCCGCTAACAGAACACAAGTCGACGAAGTGGAGAAGGGGCCGGCGAAGATTATTCCCTAGCGGCGGTGATTTCTCCACCAATCACCCACCGCACGGATCTAAAGCTACTAAACTAGATAGTAGTATATACACGGCCATCGATCCCGCAACTCCTCACCACCTCCAGCGCCATAGGGGTCACGGGGCCTTGAAGAGGCTGGCGATCGACGCCGGATCGGAATCGCCTTTCGCCCGCGTGTACTGTAGCGAGGGCAAGAAAGGTCGAGAAGGAACTACTGGCGTCTACCGGCTGTGTACTAGTACTAAGCATATAGGAAAAAGTCTACTTCACCCCCAAACTATTGAGGGTGGGCTACTTTACCCCCTCACCTTTGAAACCAGTCATTCTACCCCCTCACCTTTCTAAAACCGTTCAAATAACACCCTGGCTGGTTTTGGAAAGTGGTTTGCTACAGCAAAACCATGGGCCCACATGCCAGCCACACAGTCCCTTCTCTATTTCCTAGCGGCATGCATAGAGGCAAACATACAGCGGGCGTGGCGGCGTGCAGGAAGGAAACAAGCAGGCGCGCATGCACAGCAGCAGACGCGAGCGGCCAGAGAGGGACATGCACGCCCATGCGGCCATGCTGCTAACGTGGCAACTCTGCATGTTTGCGTCTCACTCTATGCATGCTGCTACTACACATGCACGGGCGGGCGGCGCCGAACCATCACCCCAGGCCATGGCATATTGGGATTGAAAGACGTTGCACGCTATAAAGAGCCACGTACGGTGTCCCCAACCCCGAGGAGTCGACGCTGCACCTACGCTACTAAGTGACTGACGATCAAATCATCGAAACCACAACGCCGAGCCGCCATGTCGCGGACGCAGCGAGCGAGCGCCGCCGTTCTACGCCACCAGGACGTCCTCCTCGCCTTTCTCGGCACTGGCAGCCGCATTGCTGAGTTGGATGAGTCGCAGTGGTGGAAGCCCCGCACCGCACGACGTGGAACGACGCGGCGCAAGATAGGGGCCGGCGTGGCATGGGAGTGCGGCAGCGAGGCAAATGGCGGACGAACAGCGCATCGCAACTGCTGGGGCGAGGTCCGAGGATGGCGCAGTGGATGCGGCCGCACGCGACGTGAGGAAAAAAATTCGGGAATGGACGAATAATTGCCTAATGTATTTGGGCCATGTACAGGCCAGGCCTAGAAACGTGGCATCCGGACGACCCATGCCCGGACGATCGTCCTCGTCAAAGTATTGGATGGAGTAACAGAGAAGGCATTCTCAAAAAAAAAAAAAAAAAACAGAGAAGGGATTGTGTGGCTGACATGTGGGCCCATGGTTTTACTGTAGTAAACAGCTTTCCAAAACCATCCAGGGTGTTATTTGAACGGTTTTAGGAAGGTGAGGGGTAGAATGACCGGTTTCAAAGGTGAGGGTAAAGTAGCCCACCCCCAATAGTTTGGGGGTGAAGTAGACTTTTTCCTAAGCATATATATCCTTATGGGCCCCCAGGTGGCATGGGCCCAGGGCGTCGCACTGGTTGCCCCTCCCCATAAGACGGGCCTGCTGGTGTTGTACGAAAGGTGTCTTAATTGAAGGATGAGTTAAAAAAACCACGGCCAATCCTCCTCAGTGAATATCACTATTAGCTTAGTACATGTGTGCTCACAATGCTTTCTTCTATGCGGTCCACCTCTTGATATTGCATGTTCTTTTGCATGGTTGACTGAAAAGTTTGAAAGGGCATGAGACGTCAAATGACATCAAGGATGGTAAATGTTTGAGGCATAGGGCAATTCATGCCTTATTTAGAGGTTGTTTAGTTTATGGCCACAGATTGCCACGCCTAACATTTGGCCACCACACCAACGGAGGCGGTTGTTTGGTCTTCATCCCACCTTTGTCCGCCACAACTTTTCTCTTTGTTGTTTTCCTCGTTGTTTGGTGTCATTTTCCATGGCAAAGCTGTGGGCAAACCGTATGGCTTTCTTCCACCTCCGCCACAACACGGCATGGTAAACTATGGTAGTAAACCAAACATCCCCTTAGAACACATTGCAAAGTGGTCAGAAGCCCCTCGTGACGAAGGCATGTTAGCCACACGATGTGATGACACCTAATCGGGTGCCAGAGATTTTAAATATGATGTAGCTAGCCTAATGAAATCCAAGATCTTAACTTTGGAGTCAAAAGTAAGAGATCCTATGTTTCTAGTTAGAAAAGTTATCGGTTCAATAGTTAATATTTTTTTTTCCCATCGAGGCATATTTTAGAATGTGAAAGTCACTAAAAGCAAAAATTTGACAAAATGATTTCTCTTCATATTGTCATTTTTTTAATAAAAAACAACGGACTCAAGTATCCAGTCTATTGTGCATGGAGCATGCATATAAATAGAAGGATACCCGTGTGTTGCTGCAGTTGCTGGACTCTTTTTAGAAATAAAGTTATTTCATGTATAAGTTAGACCTTCATGTTCTTGCATAAGTTCCTATCAAAATTAGTTAAGGCAATGAAAGAACCTAATAAAAAGCTAATATAACTAGATAGACGAATTGTAAGATGATGAAATTAACAACTACCAAAATGGATGTCTTGTGATCTTGTATATTTATTATATATTGAAAATGAAAACTAATAATTAAACTTAGTGGAGGTGACGTGGATAGGTTGCATTAAGATTTAAGAGGTTTAACATTAGTGTAATATATATGTGGATGGTTAGTGGAGATGGCTGATGACTTGCATGTTGAGATCGAAAGATGTTGAAAGATGTAGTGATGGTGTGGCATTTAGTGAGAAATGATGTGGATGGTTAGTGAAAAATGGCGTGAACGACTTACATGTTGAGATTAGAAAATACAAGACATAGATATAGAGATGTAGATGATATAGATACAAAATAAAATGTAGATATAGATATAAAATAGATAGATATAGATATAGAATAGATAGATGTAGATATAGATTTAACTAATCAATGATCAAAGGTTGTAAAGTATAATTTTTAAATCCAAAATACACATTACACTGATGGACTACTGGATTACATCATAGGATCTTGCGCACAAAGAAAAAAGAGGCGAATTGATTATACTCTCATGATTATTAGAAGATAGATAGAAGAGTTAGTCCTCTTATGCGTCTCACAATTCTACCCTTTGGGATGTTTTAAAAATATATTAATATTCACAACATATATCAAATAAATGGACTATCATAATACATTTTCTTTGAGTGTTCAATGAAACAAAATTTGATAACTGCAGATGCTGGCATTTTTATAAACTTGGTTAATTTTTTAACAAGTAGAATGAAGCCCAACAACCCTATCATCCAATTTCCCGGTCCGTGGGCCGAACCTACTACCAGCCCGATCTGTTTGAGACAGCCTCGACCGTAAAACCCTCATCCGTTTACCCCGGAGGTGAAACGGTAACATCAGCGGTCCCCTACAGTGGCCCACACGGCAGCGTCCCACCCGGTACCGTGCCTCTACGGCCGCGCGCACCAACTTCCCAGGCTTTTTCCCTGGAGGGCAGGCGGAACCCGCGGCGCCTTGCCCCGGTAACACACGCCTCCCTTGCCCGCCATTAACTGCCTGCCGCCTCACGCTCCTCTCCCTCGCTTGTTCGGCTCACACTCCCTCCCTCCTCCCTCCCCAAAGCGGCAGCAAGCCTCACGCGCTCCACCACGCCACCTCCCTCGCCTCCCTCTATATACCCGGCCACTACTGCTGATTTCCGTCCATCCGCCCACCGCTTCATTCGCAGCTCCCGTCCCAAAACCCTAGCCCCGGGGAATCGCGGGGCGCCTCCGCTGCGTGTCCGGTGCCAGCGACGCGGTTCGTTTGATCTGGTTGGGTTGGTCGGGCTCGGGCCCGGCTCGCTGCCGCGCTTGGCTCCGGCGGTGCGGGGGGGAGCACCGAGCGAGCACGCGGGAATGGGGAACTGCTGGGGTGCGCGGATCAAGGATGGGAGCCCTCACCCTGGCGCCTCAGGTTCGTTCTTTCGTTCGTCCTCTCCTAGCTAGCCGTTGCTTGGTACCGTTAGTTCATGGGGGCGATTCGAGGAGGGCGCTTTGGGCGATCCGTGCTTGCTAGCTGCGCTCTCCGATCAGGGGGTGATTAAAATTCCGGTCCGTCGTTCGCGACACATGTATGTTTTGCGAAATGATGGGTACTGTATTTGGGCGATTTGACACACATGTATATTTTACGAAATATTGTGTACTTATCTGGGTGATGCGTTTTTGGGCAATCTGATTGGATAAGTTTGCTTGCAACAGAAGGGAACTTTCATCGAATCAGTAGGCAGTGCCGCAGTGGCATACTGTGGCTGTGTACTCTTGCTAGTTGGTTAGGCTGATTTTGATTGGGCTATTCCGGTGGGTCTTGTTCTGTTAGATGATTCCAACGTTTTAGCTGTCTTGCCAACTTCAATGTGTCCAAGGAGCAAGAATTGAGCCATCACAATCGCTTTTGAGTGGTTTTTGCTAAAGCGAGCTTGGAACCTGAGGCGATGTACTTTTGTAGGTGGTTCTTCACTTGTGCAAAAAGAGCTTAGCCTTTATTAGATGATAGGTATTACCTTATTTCGTATGGTAATGGATGGGACATGTGCAGTGGTTCTTTCGTTATCCGCTCGGTAGCACTTGCCCTCAGTCCTCCTGAGATGACATTGGTAAGTGACATGAGGTTGACTTCACTGCAACAAGTCTTATCACTACCTTATTAGATAATTGCTTTGTGTTGATGGTCCACGGGCATGTGTAGTCCCAACCACCCTGGATTCTGTTTTTGACCGAGGTGATATATGATCGAAGCAGGACCAGTACTGTGGTAGAGTAATAACTAGTATGACTTTTCTTGTAGCATTGTGTGTGTACCCCAGATGACCACTATTTCACATGCTTATACTGTTGAATGCCGACCTTTGCAATTCGCATTTTCCTCTTGTGAAATATATCACACTCGCAAAGGGAAAAATATTTAGGAGTTGACTAATTGTGTCCTGTTATTATATTTTTTTATTCATTTGCTTAATGTACGGTGTTGATACAAACACTGAAGTTCTAGCTTGATGTATTTTGATAGTGTCATAACAAAGCTAGTAATGTCAACCAGTTCACATCCGATAGTCGGTTTCTACTGATTAAATGTTTTGAGCGGTTAGTCACAGTTATGTTAATGCCGACTTTATATTGTTTTTCCTGATAAAAGGTATGTATGTTTACTGCATTATTATATGCCTACATTAGTTGCTCTTGCACTAAAAATGTTTTAGGATCCTCTAGGTCAATTGGTTTCTGGAGATGATTCTTCGACATTAACCAACCCATTAGTGCTAGAATTTTTGCCAAAGAGGGCAATTATTACTTCATATAGCTGTCTGTAGGTTATCTTATCATTGTTTAGAGATGGTTGAGCAATGATTTTCAATGTACAGTTCCTTATATTGTATGGTGCTAGTTTCCTATTAAAAATATAGGTTTAAGTGGATGTCCCTTCTGGATAGTGATGGTTGTTATTTATATGAGCCTCAGATATATCATCACAATCTTATTCACTTGGAATAATATGAGGTTTTGTTTGGTGTTTTCTTTTACTCTTAAGTAGAATCTTTACTAAATGCTTGATCTGCAGGAATGTTCTCGAAGAGTGGTGGTAAGGATGGGAGTAGGCTTAGTGGCTGTAGTAGTCGAGCATCTTCAGCTTCCATGCCACCAAGTGCCAAGACTGAGTGCGAAATCCTGCAATCCGCCAATGTCAAGGTCTTCACGTTCAATAATCTGAAGGCAGCCACAAGGAATTTCCGTCCTGATAGTGTGCTAGGTGAAGGAGGGTTTGATCTGTCTATAAAGGATGGATCGATGAGAACACACTATCACCTTGCAGGCCTGGCACTGGAATTGCTGTTGCTGTGAAAAAACTCAACCATGAGGGTTTGCAAGGGCACCGAGAGTGGTTGGTGAGTAATCCTATTCTATTTTATGCTATTGCCCTGTGAATACATGATTGTTCAGTTTTTTTTTTTCAAATTTCCTCCTGCACCCCACCTTTCTGTGCTGGCTTTGGTTAGTAACATAGATAAGTATTCTGTTCGTAGGCGGAAGTCAATTACCTAGGTCAGTTCTGTCATCCCAACCTTGTCAAGCTGATTGGATACTGCGTAGAGGATGAGCATCGACTGCTAGTATATGAGTTCATGCCCCGTGGGAGCTTGGAAAATCATCTGTTTAGGAGTAAGTTACCCAGGACCTTGTGTTACTGATCTCTTATTTTTGTTCATATTATAATATTACTGTGGTAGTATGTCTTCTGATTTGTTAGTTGCTCTATGAATCCTTGATGTAGGAGGCTCATACTTCCAACCTCTGTCATGGAACCTTAGAATGAAGGTTGCACTTTTCGGAGCAGCAAAAGGATTGGCTTACCTTCATAGTGCAGAGGCAAAGGTTATTTACCGAGATTTTAAGACTTCCAACATCCTCCTTGACACAGTAAGTGAAATCTTAATCTGTAATACAGGATACTTCATTTCAACATTTGTTTGCTCCGCTGACAGAGGTACATTGTATTAATATTCAGGATTATTCTGCGAAGCTTTCTGATTTTGGATTGGCTAAGGATGGTCCTGTTGGTGAGAAGAGCCATGTGTCCACAAGAGTTATGGGAACATATGGTTATGCAGCTCCAACAGGTAACATTTCTCAACAGGTAACATTTGAAGCATTGCAGCTCTGTGTTTTCCCTCCAAATTTCTGTACATTTGCTTGCCCTGATGTCGAAACTGCATTGGTGACAAAAACCTAGCTAATGGTGTACATTAAATGAGACATTCGATATAAATCCTAGGCTCCTTAAAAAATGGTATAATTGGCCCCTGCATGGAAATTCCAATTTTGGTGTATCATATGCTATATTGTTTTGAGTAGTTAAGTTGCATTCTTGAAATAAGTTTTAGCGCAATGCATTAGTGGAGTGGGAAAAAGAAGGCCATGGATGTTGGTGCTTATTGTCATTGTCTTCTAAATATATCATATATATCATAGACAGTTGTGTGACGTGGCTCAGATGCCATTTCATGAATTCTGCACTGTGGGCTTTGGTGCAAAAATGTTGGGATTCTGTCTCGTAGGCAAAAAATGGTGCAAAATTGTTGTGATTCTGTCTTGTATGCAAAGAGGTTTAATTTTGGTAGCCTTGTATGAACAGCTCACTCAGTATGTGATATGGATCTTGAACAATGCTACAATTTCAGGTCACCTTAACTGCAAAGAGTGATATCTATAGCTTCGAGTGGTGCTTCTGGAGATGCTGTCAGGCCGCCGTGCCATAGACAAGAACCGCCCCCAGGGTGAGCACAATCTTGTGGAGTGGGCTCGACCCTACCTCACACATAAGCGCAAGATATTCCGCATCCTGGATGCCAGGCTAGAAGGTCAATACAATCTCAACAGTGCGCAAACAATTGCTGCCCTTGCTCTTGAATGCCTATCCTACGAAGCTAAGATGAGGCCGACTATGGATGCTGTGGTCACTATTCTACAAGAGCTCCAAGACTCCATTGAAGCCGAGAAGAATCAAGAACCCAAGGGGCCTGCTGCTGTGAGTGCTAGCAAGAGCGCTCGTAAGCCTCGCCGGAGAAGCCTGGGAGTCACAAAGGAGACCGTTGGTCCAAATCCAAAACCATTGGCCCATTCTCGTTAGCAAGGAAAATCATTAAACTTGGTCAGGTCGTTAGCTAGACTGTAGCTTGTGAATATGCTCTGGTCTGTGTATATTGAGGGTAATCAGGCTTTTGGCAACGAGCCTTTTGGTCTTTATCGTGAGCTGCTCGGTTTCAGCTTTGACTGTAACCCATGGCATCAAGAGCATCAAGAGAGAGCTCATGTTCCGAGTATTTAACATGAATGGATCATCATCTGTGTTGCAGGTTGAATCTGTTCCATGTTGACACCCATCAATGTGTGGCACCCATATCTTAGTGCTGTTGACTGTTTGTGCAGCCGGGATATGATGTGATGTATCCGTGACATGATGTTGACGAGCGGGCGCTTGCCGATCGAGATCTCCCGGCGTGACAATGGGCATCGGAGTGGATGTGGATGGCACTGGCAGTCCCAGCTGCTCAGCTTGCCGGCCATTGCTATCTCCATTTCCCTCTCTTCACGCCGCTGATCTCGGCCCCACCGCATCGCCTGATGACAGCAACACACCTCAGCTGGCTGTCACGGAGGAGTGGGAGTCGCATTTGGTTCCCTCCGCGGCGCGCGACGTCGACGCGCAACCAGCACGATGAACTCACCAAGCCTGGCCGCACGCACGCACCGGCAGCAGAGCATCATCACGCCGATGCCGGTGAGCCATGCCTTGTCCCGAACACGGCATGGTCGGTGGCGCCATCGCCGTCGTGAGCGCGACCGTGGCGTCCCAACTCGAACAAGCAGACAAGACCGAACCGACCGCGGCCATCCCCAAAGCGGAGAAGGCCGGCCCTGCCCGTGGCGCACTTTCGCTTTCTGCTTTATCTTTTTCACGTATTTTCGCCTCGGCACAACCGGAGGAAGGAGCTTTTGCCAGCATTCACGCAAAGCATCCGGCACGAATCAACTAACAATCGTCGCCGTCGTCATCATTCGGATATCGCGTAGGTTTTCCATGTTTTCATAGCCAAACATCACGGCGAGACAACGAAGCATATCACACCAAGACAGAAGCAAGAAACTCTTACAAGTCCAAATCACCTTACTTACTGGCAACGAAAATCAGGTCCATGACAATATATAAAGAGATAACAAAGGATAGCCACTTCATGGAGACAGACACGGGAAGGAAGGACAAGACGAGCAGCTGCGGGCTACGCTCACCACACCCCAATTTTGAGCTGCAGCTTGGCAGCCACTTCAGCCACTCTTCAATTTGGACAGAAATCCATCACACCCCCAGAGGCTTAACCCACAAACACGATCCATAACCACACACTAATGGAGTAATAGTCGAGTACTAGGGACCAGCTAGACAGCAATATACCCTAACCGACCCCTTTTGCCCCCATTGTGAGAAGAAAAAGCTCCATTTTCTGAGAGGACTTGGACATGGAATTAAGGCGAGAAGGAAGGCGTGGTGGCCGGCCTTAAACGGGCATTCACGTACATTCCCACCCTAAAACACGACTAGAAGGTATACTAGTAGTAGTAATTATGTATCAGAAGAAGGCGACCTTGGCTGCTTCTTCCTTGTTTCTCATCGATCAGACCCCGAAGTTCTTGCCCTCGAAGGTCTGGCCGAACTGCCAGTTGCGCGGGGCGGCGTTCCAGGAGGTGGAGGTGCGGCGGTCGCTGCCGGTGACGCGGAAGGAGAGCGCCTGGCCGACGAGGATGGCGTTGACTGCCAGTTCTGGCCCCAGTTCCGGGACATGGGCAGCCACCCGGTGCTGGACGCCTTGACGCTCGCGCGCACGATGTCACCGGCGCCGGCCACGTTCGTGATCAGCACCAGGTTGAAGTACCGGAAGCCGTTGATGGAGAACCGAACGCCGCCGGACTTTCGGCATGGCACCCTGCAGACAGAACCAATCATCATTAGCACGTGTTATCTTCATTTTATTCGCAAATGTTAGTCCCAGTAAACACTTGTTGGTGGTTAGATTTATTTATTTAACAACTATTGTTACACAGGGGCAGAACGGGAAATAACAAGCGAGTTGTAGTAGAAAAAGAAAGGCAGGACAGGCCACCACGCCCAGGAGGAGCAGCAGAGTGCAGAGGCAGGACCACCGCGGCTTCACGCGGTGATGGCGGAGCTGCAGGAGGGAAGGACGGAACGGGCCCTGGGCTTTACAGGTCACGCGGGGAGGAACCAAGGGCAAACGGGCCATTTTCATCAGGTTGTAGTAGGACGGGTCATTTTGAGATCGGCGTGGACGGGGAGAGCCGCAAAGTCCCGGAGGCGCTGCCTGTGTGTGCCTGCCCCGGCGGCCCCGGCGGCTACCAAGTGTGAAACTGTAACTAACTGCCGCCAAGGTGAGGCTTCTCTGGTCCTTTACCAGTGGCCGATGACCCGGTGTAGTCGTCTACTCGAAACACTCCACTATGCACCCTGCAGTTTTTATACAGCACAACGCATGTGTTTAGCACCCCAAATTTTTCCCAAAGGCTTCTCTGGTCCATCACATCCTGTGGCCGATGATAAATAAAAAATTAAACCGGGTAGTCGTCTTTCTCGAAACAGAGGATAATATTTACCATAACAAACTAAACGCAGTTTTTATACATACAGCATCCATAACGCAACGCTAAACAAAACGAAAAAACAACCACAACTGTAGATGGCAGATTAGACCCAAATAGAATGTCAAGAAAGCAGCCTTCCGTTTCTTTTCGTCAGTAGTAGTACTGCCTACTACAATTAGTAGCACCGGAAATCCGTCCAGCCGTCCGGCTTCCGTTCCATGTGACCTGCCGGAACGGACTCGCTCTCTACCACGTTGTGTGTGTATGATGTGCAGAAAACCACAAATTTCCTCTAGTTTTGTACCAAAATCGCCATGGATTTATCACGTAGTACTAGCGCAGAATTTTGTGTTGCGGCTTTTAACGCCCGGATCCGGTGCCCCATCCCCAGCCCACCATTGGGGAAAGCAGTACTAGTAATTGCACGCCCGCTCCGTGATCGAAGCAAAGCGTCGCGAAATCGAAATGAATCGCCATGCCGTGCAGGTCCGTGCCGCCAGATCCATCCATCGGCAAACGGAACAAGACACCGGAGGGTGACGAAACGGACGGGCAGGCGTTGGTGGATGGTGGTTGTGTGCTGCCTGCGTGAGCCTGGAACGGAACGTGTCACGGGGGTTTCGTTTCCCACCCACACAGGCCACAGCAGGCCACAGCGGCGCGTCGAGGAGCAGAGGACGAGCCCCACTACGCCTCAAAGACGCGTGGGCAGAGCGAGAGAGGAATCTCTGCTCTTGCCCTGCAGACGAAACGGCCAGTGGACGGACGGGAGAAAAGAAAACAAAGCGTCAAAGCCCCCGGGTGCTCCAACCAAGAAGCATGTCGTTTTCGTTTACTACCACAGGCACCGTCCCCAACGCCGACGACGAGCAACGCATGGAGGCCAAGAAACGCAACGCCGAAGAGAGGAGACAGATGGGGATAAGCGTCGTCTCGTCGTACCGGCGGTAGGAGACGGGGACGATGCCGGCGCGGTACTCGGCGATGTGGAGGAACATGGGCATGGCGAGGTCGAAGTGTGGTCGAGGCGGGTTGCACCAGCCGCCGTCGTCGGAAGGGAGCGCGTAGTTTGGCGGGCAGAAGTTGGTGGCCGTCACCAGGATGGAGGGGCTCCCGGGGTGGCACCACCGCCACCCGGGCTGGTTCTCGCACTTGATCTCGAAGCACGCGCCGCAGCTCAGGCCCTCGTTGAAGAGCGCCGTGCTCAGCGCCGCGTTGTTCACGCCGTACCCCTGGCTGTACAGGTTGCCGTAACCGCACGCGCCGCCTGCAATGCACACAGTCACACAAGCACACCGCCGAGAAGGAGATGAGAATGAGAAGACATCGACGACGACGACAAGCGCAGCAAGAGGAAGGAAGGAAGGAAGGAGGAAGAAAACCCCGCCGCGACCGACGAGACGACGTACCCATGGTGCCGGAGGCGTCGCTGCCGCCGTAGAACGTGGCGTGCGCGCTCTGCCAGCTGCCGCCGCCGTACACGCCGGGAATGCGGGCGGCGGCGGGGAGAGCATCATCGCCGAGGCGGCCGCGGCCAGCAGCAGCAGCGCCGGCATTGCCGCCCGCCATCATGAGTTCTCCCTACCTCGCCTGCCGCTACAGGACGGGCGGTGTCAGAGTCAGTGCAGCGCACCACGCAGGAAGGCGAGCAGAGTGGTGGCCACAGCAGCGGCGGCACAGGAACGGAGGAGCGGTGGGAGGCGAGTGGGAATGGCGAAGGGCCGGTCGTATTTATGGAGGCACGAGGCAGACCAGATAATGGGACTCGCAGTAGTCTACTCCTACGCGTCTGCTAGGCCAGCCCACAGCGCAGTGAAATAGCAGGCCGCGGGCCGGGGCCGGGGCCGGGGAGGGAGGATTTGAGGAGAACGCGCGATTGATTGCCCGGAATCAGCAGCTGATGCCGGGACGGTGAGCTGCTGATGGTACGTGCAGCAGCTGGGAGTACAACTGTGCACTGCTCACCTTGCCTCACTCCTCACGCAAACGGAGGGCAGTTGGGACCTTTTATAATTAATTTTATTATTACTATTTATTGTGTTTTACTATTGGTTTTTAAACTTTATTTTTTTTCTTTTTAGAGTATATACAGCACTGTTTGGATCGGATCGGTCAGACCGTCAGAGTGGCTGCGGTACACCGACACCGTACACACACTACTCGATGGCGTTTGCCGCGACGCTGTCGAGTGGAAACCGTCACGCGTACGTACAGTGGCCTGTGATCATGATTCATGGCGGTGAAGTTTTTAATAAATGGCCATTTCGGCAAGTCTGCGGTTATGAACTGCGCGAATCCTAGCTACGGTGGGTGAAGAAAATCGAATGGATGAATGCACGGGGTTAGTGAGAAGCAATTAAGTTACTGCCATACCACTAGTAACTGCGGTTATGAATTGCTGCTGAATCCTACTAGTAATGAAGTCATTCCATTTTTATTTTTAAACCATTCCTGCTTGCTATAACAGAGCTGTTGAGTGTTGACCTCCTCACAGCGTCTGCGCCGCTGCCGGAGCCCATGATTTGGCCGATCATTTGGTCCTGCCTTTTCAGTTTTTACCTCTTTGCCGTGCCGGGGGCTCCATGATCCCAACGGAGACACCATGATTCGGGGCTCCGGACTAGGAGGCACGCTCCAGGCTGCACGCAGGCGGACGGCCTGGCCGGCGGCCAGTGGTGAGTGAGTCCTAGACTCCTAGGCATACTCACGGCTCAACGGTCGCGGAGGCACGCTCTGGCTTCCTCACGGCACAATGGCGCCACGCCCGCCGCGGCGGCCAGACCAAAAGGGATTGGATGGGCCATTCCGTGCGCCCGTACGGACGCTATCCGTGGACCGTCGGTTGCGGCCGCGCTTTGCGTCCATCGCAAGTTGTGCGCCGCTGCACGCTGCGCTAGTGTGTTTAGATGTAACATATTAAATGCAAAATGTTACACTATATAGAATGCAAAATGTTACATATTAAATTTTTGGTGAAACAAATGTCCAATGTCAAAATCTACATCTCAGTGTTTAGTTGCATACTAAGATTTTAGCCATGCATATAAAGTATGCGCCCTCATGATTTTTTTGCTCTCTTTTTTGCAAAAATGCGCTCATACATTTATTGGTTTTACACCACTATGTCCTTTTGTAAAAATGATGGCCAACACATCAAAAAAATTTTTTTTGCAAGAACGGGGAACTAAACGCGGTGGCCGGTGGCCATCCATTCCCGGTTACCGCTACCTCCTCTGACGGCGCGAGTGAATTCGACCGGTCCGGTCCGGTCCGCTTTTGGTACTACGCCGTGTTCCTTTTTCCACAATGGTTTTGGAGGGTCCCATGTTTGCCGCCTGCCGACGGGTCTCTCTTTTTCGTCGGCGGCCACTGCTTTTGCTCCGCCAAGGGCGTTTCTGTGTCCTTCGCCTTGGCACGCACTGTACCCCGCTACGATGGACGGTGGTGTTAAAACTTAAAAGCCTCCATGGGCACTGTACCCCGCTACAATGTCATGCGAGTTCGAATAAAAGCCTCCGCCTTCAAATGTGGAGGGAAGCAAAGCTGTGGCGCGCGCCATTTCGCCGCCGGCTTGCCGCGAACCGTCCGTCGTCTCCAGCGAGTATACGCCGTGTGCCAAAAGCAGCAAAACAATTGTCTGCAAAGTGCGCCTGAATCCATCCATATGCTTCGTTTCGATCTGTTTCGATCTGGCATAGCCATGCCGGGCATGCCCGCGCCTACGGCGGCCTCCTCCCCGTCGGCAATGATTGAAATTACCAGTGTGGCTGCGAGTTGCAACCTCCACACGTGCCACTGCCACGTCTCTAGCTAGAGTGGACCTGATCACCCGCAGAGACACAGACACAGGGTTGGTGTGTGAACTAATAAATCTGACCATGCATGCATGCAATGCAGATCGGGTTAGTAACCATGGCATTGGCAGCAGCCAGCTGCTGCTGCGATTCATTTGTTGGGTCATGGACGGCTCGTGGTAGATGCGAACTGCAGAGGTAGGCTGGTCTCCAACTTCATCATCTTCTCTGCATAAAAGTCGTACGCGCTAGTAACGCCGTGACACGTCACGTGCTTACCGGCTGTACCTACGCGCTGATCAAGCAAGCGCCTAGCTACGTACCAAATGACACTGGCTTAACTCTCATGGTGGTGGTTGCGACGGTACTGTGAGTGAAGTGTCAAGTGTTTCTTAGCGTCACGGGGCGTTTAGCTCCACGTACGCTACGCACAAAAACAGTTTTGGGCGTGTACCGTGGGTATGCAGTATCGTTTTCTGACGGATGCCAGTTTCCAAAGATCGTCTCGTTCGATCGTTCACGAGGGCAGCCAGCCAAGGAATGCCCGGTGGCCTGCGTCGCCCACCAGAGCCAGGCCTCGGATCCCCGGCGCGGCGTGGCGTGGCGAGCGACATCCGCGACGGCGCGCCACCATTACTTACTTTACTCTCCGTACGTCTTGCCCACGGCGAGCCGAGCCGATGTCGTTGTCGACCTCGAGCAGATCGTCTGGAACGAAGCCGCGCGCGCGCAACTGATCGCACACATGGCGCGCCCGGGACGACGGTGCAAGTGTAATGTAATGTTGTGCCATGCATGCCATGCCCCGTTGCAGCGTCGATCACACGCACACGCTCCGGTCGCGGTCGGACGTGGTTGGTCCCGCGCGCACCCGCGCTTCAAAGCGCCTCGCCGGCGCTTTAAAGCCTTCTCGCGTCTACTCTCTCCCTGCACCCCCCATACTTACTCACTGCCCTCGCGCGTGACGCGCACGAGTGCATGCCGGACGTATAGTACGCCAAGTTCAACCGGGATACGCCACCTGCCGGCCGGACGTGCTGCTTGCCGGGGCGTTGGATCGATCGATCGGCACGGCCGACGTACAAGATCTTTACCGGCAGGACGACGGTTATTAGCTCAACTGGTCAGAGTTGAGCAGAGAGCTAGCGTGAATGCGACTACGACACCCCCGCCCGCGAACGCCGAGCGGCCTCGCGCGCGATCACGGGTCAAACGAAAGCGCCCACGCACAACGCCTTGGCGGGACGGGCTGGCGGTGCGCCGTGCGGCGTGCGCGACACCACAGGCCCACTCGCCCGGGCCAGCGCGCGGCTTCCGGCTTTTCCGGAGGAAATCGCACGGCAGACCAGACTGCCGCCCTGTTGCCTCGGCGGCCTTGCTTCGGTTGTGGGGTTTCGGTGTTTCGGTGGGTGCCCCGTTCGAGCCGTGAATGCGATGGCGACGGGCCGACGGCCGGCTCAGGTCCCGGCCGGCGGCGTTTAGCTCGTCGCACGGTACGGTACGCTTGCCGGCTGCGGCGTGCCATGCCCACGCATGCATGTGGGTGGTGGGTGAGCGAGGTGAGGGTCGATCGCGTCCCCCGTGCCCGTGCCACTTCTCGCCATAGTTGCCATTGCCAGCCGTCGCATGGCGAACGGTTTCCTTGGACGCATCCGCGCGCGTTAACTCTCCACTCCCGCGAGGCGTGCGTTAACTCTCCCTAACTCCATTGTGTCTTGGATTCCACGTCTCCCCACTGGTCTGCTCTGGTTTCATTCGCCGGATGCCGAGGCCACACCACACGATCGACGCTGGGTCGATCGGCCGGTCGTTGGCTGCACTACTTCGGTCCACACCTGCCTCTGCTCTTTCACCGGCCGGCGGCACGGGTACAAAGAAGGTGAAGTCAACTTTGAACTATACTATGTCTATGATGATTTCCACTGTCACTTTGCTAGTGTCACTGCTTCAATCATTTGCGAGGTTGGTCAGCTCTATCCTGGACCAGTGCTGGAGTAGGTTACCAGGGTTGTTGCAGCCTCGTAAAGTCCAATTACGAGGTACGTAGTAGACCATATCGATCTCCACATAGGAGTGAGATAGAGTATCCTCCAACATTCCAATTAGCCTGTCCTCTCTCCCATAACCATGTGAGCTCTCGTCGTTGCGTTGTGTATAGCAAGCATAGCAGCAGCAGCCAGCCGCCAAACAAGAGTCACACACGCAGCTAGCGCGAGGACCTCTGCCGACGGACGCCGAGCTCTGGGAATCTCCCCGGCCGCTCAGCTGTAACGATTTGACCTGACGGCCGGCCGGCGATGTAGCCTGTACGGAGTGATACTGTTACCACCGTGCGCTAGTACCGCCACTACCGTGCACTACTCCAACTCCAACATGTGTAGTAAGAGAGAGCTATGGGTCTAGTGCTGCGGCACGATCCCATCCACGCCGTAGTACTCCCTCCGTCCCTTATTAGATGTCGATCTTTTTGACAGTGGCCGGTGGGTGTGGATCCGTGTGGCCAAACTTTCTCAACCGACCATGGGAAAATACGTGCAACATTTATATCTCTAGATAAATTTATTAAAAAACTAGACTTAAAAATCTTTTTAATGATACTAATTACCAAGATAAATATTTATATATTTTAATATATAATTCGACAAGAATACAAAAAAGAGTACCGGGATGCCCAGATGTAGACGAGGGGACAGAGGGAGTACGCGGTAGGCAGCTGCTGCTGAGCGGCGGATCGTGCACGGCGCTCGTCCGATCTTGTTTGACAGTGGCCGGTGGGTGGATCCGTGTGTCCAGGGTTGGGGGCCTGGACAGACAGACCGACCATGGTGGACGGGGTCTCGGAA
The DNA here is from genome assembly GCA_015847255.1 of Hyparrhenia diplandra. Taxonomy (NCBI): domain Eukaryota; kingdom Viridiplantae; phylum Streptophyta; class Magnoliopsida; order Poales; family Poaceae; genus Hyparrhenia; species Hyparrhenia diplandra. The sequence continues at coordinate 42,972 of JADLZK010008758.1, forward strand.
CCCGAGCCACCAACACGTACAGTACGTAACGTAACATGATCCGGTGTCCCGTGTGGCTGTGCTGCGAGGACGATTTAACGGTCCGGAACTGCGGCTGGGCTCGTTGCCAGAGAGGAATATTTGTACTGCCCCCTAAATTCACAGCGACAAGAATACACACACAGGAGAGAGCAAAAGGAGGACGATGCCGAGCCAAGCAGATCTTCAGACGAGGAAGGGCACAAAAACGTACGTTCTGCTCATGCCTTTTTTTCCCGCCATCGTCTCTTCGCAGTGCAGCCTTTGCAATCCGCTGGAAAATACTCTCCCCCGGATCACCGACCGTCTGAAAAAAGACCCGGCTTTGCGAGACTTTCGTGGTCGTGGTGGCGCTTGTTGCTGTCCCGTAGTGGAGCTCAAGCACGCTTTTGCACTATGTGAGTGAAGTCGACTACTGCGTCTCCACCGGCACCGACGCCGATCCGTAGTGCAGCTGCGAGCTGCTACAGGTAGCATTGCTAGCAGCACAGCACAGCACGCTCTGAACGAACGAGACCATGGCACATGGATGGCGGCCCCCGGCGTGGCCAAGTTTTGATGCGGTTCACACGCGTGTCGATCAGTGTCAGTTGAGTTCCACACCGCGAGTACAGTGCATGGACAGAAATCTCACATCTGAATGCAGCCAGCATTCCTCTCCTCGCTGTCGCGGCCCCCAATTGTGTTATGCGATGCGCCCACATTTATGGTTATGGCTACCTTGCTGTAAGTAAGCTGCTAAGGTTTGTTTTTGTTTTGTTTTACATACACGCGTCCTCAATAAACGACGTCGCTGCTTACTGGTTGTAGCTACTGGCTACTGAATGTGGAAGTGGAACCCAACCGGATAATGTAATGCTTCAGACGACGGAGCTAGAGGGTCAGTCGGTGAACTAACTCTGCAAGCTAAGCAACGTCACGTCGTCTCTTGTGCAGTGATGGAGAGCATGAGGCGTTGTCGTCTGTCTCTCTCTGAAAACCTCACCTCGCGCAGGAGCCATGTGCTCGGCTCCTCCTGCAGTCCTCGTCTTCTTTCTCTCGATCGGCCACGCAGAGGGTTGGGTTGGTTGTGTTAGCAATAGGTACGGTGGTCGGCGACCGGAGTTGGCCGGAGACCGGGGAGGAAGGGGAAAAGTAGAGAAACTACGATGAATGATTAATTTGAATGTAACTGGTTTAATACATTTCATGTCCTCTCCCATCTCTTCCACCTAATACATATAGCTAAACTCCCCAAGCTGAGCTGTCGTAGCGTGGGTTGGGCTTCTGAACCCGCCTGGGCCTTGTGGCAGCTGGGCCGGCCGGGACGATCTCCTTTGGACTAGTAGCATCATCATCCTCTATAGGAGTAACAGGTACAGCGGTGCTGACATCCCCCTCTTCTTCAGACGCCGCTTGACCCCAAGCGGGCGCTCGAGGAAAACGTTGACGCAAATGCTCCTCAGGTTCCCAGGTGGCGAGAGCTGGAGGCATCTGGGACCATTCCACCAAGACTTCTTCAACAGGATTAGGGCCGGTCGTCCAGCGGCGCTGAAGGACACGTCGAGGGACCTGCAGGTGAGTCAAATCTGTAGGAAGCAATGGGCTCACCGACTGAACTCCTGGAGAAGCCTTCAGCTGAGATACATGAAAGATGGGATGCACCATTGATCCTGGCGGCAGTTGCAGACGATAAGCTACTGCTCCCACACGTTCCAGCACACGGTAAGGGCCAAAGAAGCGAAAGGACAGCTTGTGATTGGCACGCAGGGCCACAGACGACTGAACATATGGCTGTAACTTCAAGAACACCATGCTGCCCACAGCAAAACTGCGCTCCACACGATGCTTGTCTGCTTGTTTCTTCATTCGCGCTTGAGCACGCAAGAGATGTTGCTGGACTAGCTGATGCATAAGCTCGCGTTCCTCCAACCAGCGAGACAATTCTGGGACAGGAGCAGCAAGAGACAAATCCAAGCCAATGTGCCGAGGAGGGAAACCATATAGTACCTCAAAGGGAGTGCGACCCAAGGCGGAGTGGTAAGACGAGTTATACCAAAACTCTGCGAGGGACAGCCACTTACTCCATTGGCGAGGGCAAGCTTGGCAAAAACAGCGGAGATAGGTCTCCAAGCACTGGTTAACACGCTCTGTCTGGCCATCGGTCTGCGGATGATATGAAGAACTCATAGTCAGATCAGTGCCAGTCATATGGAAGAACAGTTGCCACAGCCGACTAGTAAAGATCTTATCGCGGTCAGACACCATGACTCTGGGCATGCCGTGAAGCTTGAAAATATTGTCCATGAACAAACGAGCAACAACCGCAGCAGTGTATGGATGCCTGAGCTTCAAGAAGTGAGCAAACTTGGAAAATTTGTCAACTACCACCAGAATCGAGTTAACTGATCCAGACAGAGGGAGGCCTTCAACAAAATCCAGAGTAATCACTTCCCAAGAAGAGCGAGGAACCGGCAGAGGCTGGAGCAAACCTGGATACGCACTGCGATCTGGCTTAGCCTGAACACAAGTTGTACAAGCCTGAACAAAACTGAGTACAGCCCGGCGCATCCCAGGCCAAAAGAACAGTTGTTTCAGCTTTTGATAAGTTGCAGGTGCGCCTGAATGGCCCCCAACAGGACTGTCATGCAAAGCAGATATAACCTTGTGCTGAAGAGCTGTGCAATGGCCCAACCAAATTTTGTCTTTGTAATAAATGACGCCTTGCCGCAATGAATAAGGTGGATGGCTATCAGGTGCCAATGACAACTCAGAGAGAAGAGATTTAGCAGCAACATCAGTCGGGTACCACGCTACCAGATCATGCATCCAAGCATGTACCGGAGAACTGACAGCATACAATTGCTCCGGGTGCTCTCGACGAGACAACGCATCAGCAGCACCGTTATCTATACCTTTACGATAAACCACTCTGTAGCGGAGGCCGAGCAACTTGGTGAAGACCTTTTGTTGCCAAGGGGTATGAAGGCGCTGCTCATTGAGATGCACTAAACTGCGCTGGTCTGAGTGGATGACAAACTCATTTTGAAGTAAGTAATGGCGCCACTGTTGGACTGCCATAAGGATGGCGAGGTACTCCTTCTCATACGCAGACAGTCCCAAATGTTTCCTGCCAAGTGCTTTACTGATAAAGGCTAGGGGATGGCCATCTTGCAGCAACACAGCCCCAATGCCATAACCTGATGCATCAGTCTCTATGTGGAACGGTTTAGAGAAATTAGGAATCCCCAAAACCGGAGCAGAACAAAGAGCAGACTTCAGAGTCGAGAATGCAGACTCATGAATTGATGTCCAAATGAACATGGTGTCCTTGCGAAGAAGATCAGTCAGTGGCTTGGCAATAAGGCTGAAATGCTTGATGAACTTGCGATAATATCCAGCCAACCCGAGAAACCCTCGAAGTGCCTTGACATTTGCAGGAGTAGGCCAAGACGAGATCGCCTGGATCTTTGAAGGATCTGTAGATAAGCCCTTGCTGGACAGTACGTGACCCAAATATGCTATCTCCCTTTTTGCGAAGCTGCATTTGGACAACTTAACTCTCCATTGATCCTTGGCAAGCCACTGAAACACCTGCTGCAAGTGCTGTAAATGCTCTTCAAAGGTATTGCTATACACCAAGATATCGTCAAAGAACACAATAACGAATCTGCGAAGACCAGGGGCTAGAGTAGAATTCATCGCCCCCTGAAATGTTCCAGGAGCTCCAGTCAACCCGAATGCCATGACACAGAATTCATATTGCCCTGTATGCGTTTGAAATGCTGTCTTCTTTTCTTCCCCGGGCTCCAACAAGATTTGGTGGAAACCCGCCCGAAGATCAAGCGTGGAGAACCAGCTGGCAGTACCCAATTCATCCACTAACTCATCAAAAACAGGCACCGGAAACTTGGACTTAGCTATGATTGCATTAAGTTGTCGGAAATCCACGCAGAAACGGTATGTCCCATCCTTTTTCTTGACCAACAATACAGGAGAGGAGAAGGGACTTGCACTTGGCCGAATGATACCTTGGGCTAACATGTCAATCACTTGCTTCTCAATCTCGTCTTTCAAACCAGGTGGATAACGATATGGCCGCACAAAAACGGGCTGGGCCCCAGGAATCAGTGGTATAGTATGATTGCATGGCCGAGACGGCGGCAGTGAAGTAGGTGGATCCAAAACCTCTGCAAAGTCAGCCAAGATAGACTGTATAGCTGGGTCAATATCAACTGGAGGACCTTCTGTTGGTATAGTAGTATGATCAGCACTGCCATCTACTAAGAAAACATGAAGGAGAAGCTTGTCAGGGCGCTCACTGGTAACTCCCTGCAAAAGAACCCACTGATCCTGAACCGGCAACAACATCCACTTATGCTGCCAATCCACCTGCATGGGACTGAACTGTTCCAGCCAATCCATTCCAACTACCAAATCATAAGAGCCAATCTTAAGCACTCTAGTGTCAGCAAAGAAGGTATGGCCATTGACATTCCATGGCAGCTGTGAAAAGACCCGAGAACTCTGTAAGACAGACCCACCGGCGACTGTAACTGAAGATGGAGCCATAAAACTGGGCACATCAGTGAGCTTGGCAGCAAGGGACTCATCAATGAAAGACGCAGAACTGCCAGAGTCAATGAGCACGCGCACAGGATGGCCAAAAACAGTAGCATCCAAACAGATAGCACGAGGTGCACGAGGAGAACCTGTGGCAGCTTTGGAAATAGCCATGAAAGCCTGTGTATCTTCTGTTGCAGGGACTTCAAACGGTTCCTCCACTTCTTCTTCAGGAAGTATATCCCAAACCGCGTCAACAGCCAGCAGTACTTCAGCAGCACACTTGTGTTCTCGTGTCCACTTGGAGCCACACTTGAAGCACAGCCCTTGGGCGCGCCGTAGTGACTTCAACGCTGCCAATCGAGCCTCAGGAGAAGAAGAGTGAGTCTCCGGTGGTGTTACAGGTACGGGCTTGTCCTGTCGGAGCAGCGTCGGCAGCGGCAGATGGTGACGCGGAGCGGTCGATGGAGGACCAGTACTCCGGGATGTAGAAGACCAATCACGGTAACGAGGCGTACCGCGGAGCCGGGTGCACTTCTTCCTGTAACAGAGCAAGAGAGGCGGCAGCATCGAGTGTTTGCGGCTTGTGCATAATCACCATAGCTCTGATATCGGGACGCAACCCATCAATAAATCTAGTGGTGAAGTACAACTCATCATGGGATGGGGAATAGGACCGGAGTTGATCACGAAGTTCAGAGTATCTAGAGATATAATCATGAACCGTGGAAGTCATTTTGATGTGGAATAGCTGGCGCAGAAGAGTTTCGTGGCGATCTCTGTCAAAGCGATCATGCATTTGGGCACAGAAATCATTCCAGGACGTAGTTGGCATAAGGTGCTCAATAGATTGGTACCAGAGAGAAGCAGGGCCATCGAAGTGCAACTCTGCAACCTCAATCCACAAGGACTCCTCTACAGCATACATCTTAAAGTACTTCTCGGCTCGAGTGCGCCAGCGACGAGGGTTGTCACCGTCGAACCGAGGGAATGGCACTTTAGGCAGACGGCCAGTGGTATGGTGGAAACGCTCAGGTGGAAACTGTGGAGGTGGTGGAAACGAGGTGTAAACTGGGTTGGAATGCACCTGAGACGATTCTGGAATAGGCAGGGAATATTGAGGCTGAAGAGTGATTGGAGGTGGGTCAGGATTCGGCCTGTAGGAACGGAAGTGTTGGTTGATTGGTGGTGGCTGGATGATCGGTGGTGGCTGGACGATTGGTGGCGGCTGGTGGATTGGTGGTGGCTGGTGGATCGGTGGGTGGCCGGAGTATCGGTGGTGGTGGCCGGAAACCGACCGGGCGATGGACAATTGGTGGAGGGTGGACAGAAACTGAACTGAAACCCGGAACCATCCCATGACTCATCGTTGCAGACTGATAGAACTGGGTAGCAAGGTTTGAGTTCGTACCATTGGCCGGGTCGGGGATCCAGGTCGTGACGACCCCAGATCCCTGATCCCGTGTAGTCGATTCAACGCGGCGCCCAACAACGGGCAGTTCGGCGGGGCGCACCGGTGGGTGCTGCTCGACCGCCTGGGTTGGAGATGTAGAAGTCTCGAAGCGGCTTGGCGAATCATCGAACACCGAGGGGCGCGAGTGTTCTCGGGACGTGGACCGAGCGGCGGACGTCGAAGAGCGGTCGCCGACGCGGGGGCGCCACTCCTCGAACTCAGCCGCGGCGTACTCCATCCGCGTGAGCGATCCGGTCGACCACGCTGATACCGCCCGGACTCGAGCTCGACGAGGCGTTGGTTGAACTCGGCGTCGCGGTCGGTGTAGTTCGCCTCCGCGTCGCCGCCGCCGGGTGACGCGCCCGAGGGGGTTGCGGATCCGCCGGCGCCACCTCCGGATCCGTCGGCGACGGTTGAGGTCGGTGAGGTCGCCGGCACGCCTCGAGCAGCCAGCGAGCCCGCGGGCCGCGTCGCCGCGCGTGGGAGATGCTTCGCCGAGCCGTCGAGGCGGAGGTGGAGCTCATCGAAGCGAGAACCCTGCTTGGCAATCTCGTCGAAAAGTAGCTGGAAATTGGGATCCATCGCTCCGCGCGAGCGCTGGAACTGGTGTAGTGGGGGTGGGGAAGAGAGGAGGATTCCGGGATAGACGAAGTCTCGATACCGGTTGTTAGCAATAGGTACGGTGGTCGGCGATCGGAGTTGGCCGGAGACCGGGGAGGAAGGGGAAAAGTAGAGAAACTACGATGAATGATTAATTTGAATGTAACTGGTTTAATACATTTCATGTCCTCTCCCATCTCTTCCACCTAATACATATAGCTAAACTCCCCAAGCTGAGCTGTCGTAGCGTGGGTTGGGCTTCTGAACCCGCCTGGGCCTTGTGGCAGCTGGGCCGGCCGGGACGATCTCCTTTGGACTAGTAGCATCATCATCCTCTATAGGAGTAACAGGTACAGCGGTGCTGACAGGTTGGTCGTATTTGGATTGATTATAAAGATTGCGTGCGTTAGGTCGCCGCTCTCCTGCTGGACCACCACAGTGTGGACAGATTGATCGATAAGGGTTTGACCTGCAGAGCGCTCACTCTTTTTCAGTATTATCTGATGGCTAAAATTTCCGTGAGCCGTGAGAATAGCCAGGTTTATGTTGTTTATGGTTGCCAGGCTGTGGGCTTGTCGATTGTGATCGAACAGCCTAACGCACGCACATGCATGCAATGCAATAGTTGTACATGAAACGGAAAGGTGCGCAGTTCAAGAGTTCAGACCTAAACACTTGACTCTCTCGAGTGAGTCATCACAGATTCGGACGTTTATCCGGTCGAGCTCAGGAGACACCAGTAGACACGGCTTCAACGAGAGAGATTTGGCTTCGTCATCGTTCATCCCTTCTCCGGGTTCAGTAACCCCAGGTTGGCACCGTCGTCCTGCGCCAGCAGCTTGCTGCCTTTGCTCTCTCGGTAGCCGGGACCAGTCAGTCCATCGTCTATTCATCTGGCAGCTTGCAAGTTGGCGTACGTACGCAGTGCCTACCGGCGGACGACTAGGGGTTTGGCGCCACCTCCTTGTTGGCTTGGACGAGCCGGGGTGCTTGACCTGACCTGAAGGCTGAAGCGGTGAAGCCTGAAGCCTCATGTGTTGCGTCCGTCATGGCGAATTGACCCGCGACCAATGATGGCCGAATCGCCGCCGTGACCTGAGGCCAGATATCGAACGGAAAAAGGTGACCTCATGAGGGTGAATAGTCGCATTGCATTGACCCGATGGCCGGCGACGACAAGGGATGGAGCTGCCACAGCACGCGGCTCAAGTCAGCCGCTAGCCAGTGACGGGTAGTACGTACAGTACGTGTACGGGAAGCGGCGGGGTACGGCCGGCTGGGACAAGCGCAAAGCGCCGCCCCCGCCTGCCTCGCCTGCCTGCCGCACACGTCGCAACGCATCTGTTGTGTCAGGCTCGCCGCGTCAGGTAGTTGGACTTTTCGGTGCAGGACGCGTGGTCCGCTGCCGCCGCGCCGTTCGTTGCTACAATAGATGCGTGGGCATTCGGGTACTAAAAATTCAGAAATTCAGGTCTTACACCTGTTATTCTATCCGTTGTCTGTCCAAAAAGCAAAAGAATTTCTGCAGTATTTTATTGAAGTACACAACAATCCTTTAAATCGTCTCACACTTTCACGTCTTCATATTGGCCTTGTTTAGATGGCTAAAGTTTCTAGCATTTTTCCCACATTCTCTCCATCACATCACATTAAATACACCAAAAGACATATGTTTGGAAAGTATTAAATGTAGGTAAAAAAAACTAATTACATAGTTTAGATGTACATTACGAGGCGATTCTTTTTGAGCCTAGTTACTCTATGGTAGGATGATATTTACCACTAACAAACTAAACGTCTTCACGATTAAGACGATGTGACATTCGGTTCCAAATATTTGCCATCTAAACAAGGCCATTGATTGTTGTCGACGAAAATCAATTACCGAACTAGCATAGATACACAAACAATATATTTACACTACATACAGTGGACCACGTCATGTCTTCATATTGGAAATAAGAAAGGGAACAGTACTATACAGATCGTGTATTTAAGTAATCCAGCCACTGTGGAACATTAGTTTTTTAGGTACCCGGAATAGAGTATGGGTCAATCAAGACTAGTCAAGTTCGTTCATGGCCTCACGGGGCGCCTGTCCGATTTAAACTTGACGGACAAATCGTGGGCTCTTTCTGTTCCGGATTCGTGGGCCAAAAGGTAATTTGACGGATTTTTGTTTTTAAATTCTCAAGATAGGTTAGACGCAGATCCGATTTAAATCGGAAACGAACACACCACGAGGTAGTGTAGCAAACGACCGATCCGGTACGCTCTCTCTGGCCCCCGAGCCGCTCCCAACGGGCGACTCGGGGGCTCCCCATCGCCGGCGCCCAACCACCGCGCCGCCATCCCCTCCGCCGCCCGCCGTCGCTTCGGCATGTGGCGGCGGGCGCCCGCGGCGGCCTGCACAACCAGCCCCCGCCGCTGTCTCTCCCTCCCCCACTCCCTTCCTATCTCCCTCTCCTCCACCTTCCTCCCCTTTGGCTACTCCGCGAGCCGGCGCCGATCCGGGCGGATCCGGGCCGCCCGAGGCCGGATCCGGCCGCCTCCGGCCCCCGGGAGCGGTGGCGCACGGATCTTCCCCCTCGGCGTCACGGCCCCGGGTCCCGCGGCGGCGTGCGCTCATCATCTCCGACCGGGCGGAGGTCGCGGGTTCCCTCGGGCGGTGGCTTGGCCGGATCCGTTCCCCCCGGGCGGATCCGGGGCCCGGCGTCGGCGGCGCCTCCTCTGGGGCTCGGTTATGGCGGCCTTCACGGGGGCCTGCCGGGCCAGTTCTACCGCGGCTCGGGCCTTGCGTGCTTGTCGGGCTAGGGCCCCGATTGCCGCCGGGCCGGGCGCGACGACGGGTTACCCGACGCGGACGATCGCCGTGTGGTGGCCGGCGACTTCATTCTTCTCATGTTCGTACGCTGCGGTGGAGGTGCCGCCGTGGTGGCGGGTCGGGTGGTCGGCAGCGTGCATTGGTGGCCGTGGTGAAGCTGCAGCATGCCGGGCCACCACCGCTTGGGCGCCGTGAAGAAAGTTTTCGTGCAGATTGGGGTCGAAAAAGACCTTTGGTGCTCTCTCTAGCGTTGGCGCCCGCGACGTCGATCCCCTTCATGAAGGCGGCGCTTGAGCATTACTGCAGTCCGCTCTGTGTGGTCGTTCGGGGCGTCTTGCCGCGCCTTTTTGAGCTTCGATTGTCTCCTCACCTAGGTATGCTTAGTTGTCGCTCGTTGTAGCCGTAGTCAAGGTCGTTGGTTGGTGGATGCTTTGTCGCCGGTATCTTTTCTCGGGCGGATGCTTTGCCGATGTGGTCGTCTTTCCGGCAGATGCTTTGCCGCCGAGGTTGGTCATATTCCGGTGGATGCTTTGCCACCGTGGTGGTTCCGGGCGGATGCTTTGCCGCCGAGGTCGTGTTTCGGGCGGATGCTTGGCCGCCGAGGAGGTTACCGTGGATGCTTTGCCACCGAGGTCGTTGTCCTTCCGGCGGATGCTTTGCTGCCGAGGTGTTTTGTCTACGGCTCCGATCACTTTTAGCTACCTAGGTGTTGAGTTATCTTCGGTTTAGGCGCAGCTTGCGGGGTTGTTAGGTGGAGGGTTCCCGCCCCTCTCCTTCTTGCTTTTAGCTTAGGTTTATGATCTTCGTTGGTGTTTTCCCCTACGATGTCTTTCGGCATCGGGGTTTGTTGTATTTGTATTTGGATTTGGTTTTCCCTCCTCTTAATGAAATACGGGTGAATGGCCCGATCGAGAAAAAAAGTGTAGCAAACCTACCTAAATATGTTTCTTGGTTGATCAAAAACAACCTAAGCCGCAGTAACTTCGGGCATTGTTTCATAATTACAGCCGAAGAGGGCCACATAGAGATGGTACACGACGACGCAGGCGAGCCCTCCACTACCATCAGCGAGGCTAATTACGCAAGGACTCAAGAAACGGCAATATTATCCGCCGACCGCCGACCGGCCGCGGCCCACGGCCCGTCGACCACCACGGCGACGACGGACGACGCCGGAGCTCGAGAAGACGACGACGCCGGCGAGCGTTTCCACGGTTAGTGTCCCGCGTTGCCTCCCTCCTCCTCTATTGTGACCTCGGTGTCGATTCCGCCGGCCGGTTTGGCCGCGGCATCGCCGACACGGCGGCGGGGGCGCGGCCGCCGCCGAAGCTCCGGCCAAGGCCGGCCTCATCCGGCCGGGTACGGGTAGGCGGCGGGGCGTGGAGTCGTCCATGGCGGCGGCGTTCGAGGTCGGAGGCGGTGTTCGAGCTCGGCCATGGCGGAGGGAAGGAGGGAAGGAGAAAGGGGGGGAGGAGGCGGACGCCGCCGGGCGCTCCCGGGCGAGCCCCTAGAGCGCCGCCGGGCGGGGCGGAGGAGGTGGCGGCGGGGCGACGCCGCGAGGAAGAAGAAAGGCGACGGCCGCTGGCGGGAGCTTGCTGGGCCGTTAGCTGGGCCACGTGGTCGGGCAAAGCTAACACCCCCCTCAAGAAACACAAGAATGTGGCTCCAAGCTTGAAAAAAAAAAGGCTCCAAGCTTTCACGATGTCGGGCTACGCACCGAAGGCAAAAGAGGGGCGATTTAGGCCCTCCCTCCATTGCTGCGAACGTTCTAATGCGGAAGCAATCGCTTGTATTTGAAGAATGGCTTGACGGTTTTTGGTTTAAGGTTAGTAACAAGCATCCGCTTCCTTTTGATTTTATTCCCTAGTTACCTTTGTTTTGATGGGAACATCCCTTTCTTGTTCTTGTTCTTTCTACATTCTAGAGCCGCGAGCTTCAATTGAACTTAATTTGTGCTAGACTTCCAAGCAGTTTTGTGCTATAATTAGTTCTTGTTAGGATGTGAGTCTAGATTTTACAATTTTGACGATCAACCATATTTTTTCAAGCTGAATTTATTAAGTCTTCAATTTCACCTTTTTGTAGATATAGATCGAGAGTGGATGTAAGTGTCCCGTTGTGACCGCAGGTTCATTCATGGAGTCGGCAACTTTTTGTCTTTTGCCGAGCTAATCTTTGGGGATGGGAACTTTGTTTTGTGCCCATACAAAGATTGCTTGAATCATCAAAAATGGGCTAACATAGAGTCTATCCGGAACCACTTGATGACCTGGGGGGTTCATGGGACATTATAGCATATGGACAGAGCATGGTAAGATCGATGTGAATGTTCTGCAGGAAAAAAATGATGATCAGGCCATTCCTGCCATGAACGTGGAAAACAATGATGATCAGGAAAACAACGACATAGCCATGCACGAGCAGCATGAGGGCAATACTGGCTTGCTTAGTAATACTCTTGCTGATGACAATGACGAAGAGGATGGCCTTTCTTTGATGCTTCGTAACGCAGAGACCAGATTTCTTAATCCCAAACAACCGAAAAAGCTAGAGAAAATGAGGCAAGATGAAAAAAAAACATCATTGCACAAGAATTGTGAAGTGAGCAAACCGTTGGCCAACATCATAGAACATGGCGAGTGACCCTTTGTATATACAATCTTCCGCCACACCTCTGTATGAAGCGTTCGTTCATCCAATGGCCACTACTGATCCAAGGGTCTAGACAACCAGGGAATGACATAGACACACTTTTAGAACCAGTGCTCAATGAATTGGTACAGATGTTCAATACGCATGTGAAAATGTTTGGGACGAGTACAAAAAGGAACATGTCACAATCAAGGGAATACTAATCGCTACAATCACCGACTTGCTAGGGCGAGATTGCTTGTCCGAGAAAAGACAAAAGACTATCTTGGATGTGTCAAGTGCTTGGATGAAACACATGCGATACATCTACCGGGCAACAATAAAATGGTTTATATGGCACATTGTAGGTTGCTACTTGAGGAAAAGTCTAAACCGTGTACCCCAGGTTTAGCTCACGGGAAAGGGTCTTTCCCGACACGGTCTTCCCGACTTGTCTCTGGCGGGTTAATGTCCTTTTTCGTGTATGCGACACTCACGAAAAAGGACCTTATGACCTTTTAAACAAGTACAAGTTACTAAAAATAATTCCGGACATTTTATTTTGTTAACAAAAGTATTCACTCAATCGTATCATGTAGAAAGGCAACGAGGTATGTGCCACCAATTAGCATTGGATTACATCCGGACATACATTTGTTATTCATCGGTCATAATCTTTGCGCGGTAGGTAGATGCTCGGAGATCCTAGTGTTGACGTGGGAGAAGTAGATGAATCGGTATCGCCGCGTGCGCCGGCGGGAACCACCGCCGCTAGCTCTTTCTTGCCGAGGTCCACGCCGACGACCCATGCTCTCTTATCATCGCGGATCCTTTTCGTTGTGAAGTAGACGCGACATCCTTGTCATCATCTAGGCCGAGCACGGGCCGGCACACATCGACTCCCCGAAGAGCGAACCGCGCCCGCCGCTGATTACCCTCGAGCAGTTGGAGTGCGCGCCGTCGCCGGCCGTGATGCAGCCTGGAGTCCATGACACTCGCGTGCTCACGCCAGCCGGCCCGAGGAGGAGCTAGTGGCCGGCCCGCTCCACACAAGAGCATCCAGCCCTCAAGGAAGAGGGCGCCCTGCAGCGGCCGGCTCGACGCATTCTGAGGCGGCCTCCGAGGGGGAGATGTTCCGGCAGAGGCGGAGTCGCCCCGAGCTCCCGGTCCCTCCGCAGAGGCGCCGGGGCCGGGACGTAGCGGAGCTGCCTGATGGCGGCGGGCGCGCCTTCGCCGCCCGCCGCCGGGCCGATGATGCTTGTGCGGGGACCACCGTGAGATCGCAAAAGATTATGCCTCGCCAGAGGTCGACGACGCTGCGAGGGCGGGCGCGCCCGATCGCCACCGCCTTGCGGTTTTTGTGGTAGAAGAACTCCGTGCCGGGCGAAGCTTCTTTTTCCCGCCCGCCGTCCACCTCACTCACGGCCTCCCAAAGAAGCGCGCTTCCTCTTGTCGTGAGGCAGAGGTCGAATCGCCTGGGGGCAGCCCCATGGCGAGCAGACAGTCCCGCGACGACGCACCCTCCAGACAGGCAGACGCGGGATGTCGGAGGCGTCCAGAAGTAGGGTTTGGGTAGCCGGGGAGGCGCGCGTGAGCGACGGCGGGTCGCCGGCCCTCGTGAGACATAGAAGTCCCCGGGGCCCCTCCTCGTCCTCCGGGCGGCCGACGCTGACGCCGAGGAGGAGCAGCCAGCCGGCGCGAGGACCCTCCGCCCACGCAGATGTCGCCGCGATCGCCGTGGACGCACACGTAATGCAGAGGCGCGGGCGGCGGCGCGCAGGGTGACTGAATCCGCTGCCGCCCCACGTGTCGGCGGAGGCAGTGGTGGCGTTGTCGCGCTTTGGCCACGAGGCAGACTCCAGGAGAACCAGGGGAGCTTTCGGGCGGCAGCCGCCGTAGGCGGAGACGGGCGGGCGGGTGCAGGAGCAGGGGAGCACACAAGCCATGGCTCCCAGTTGAAGGGAACGGCAGTGTACGTCTCGATGTACGGCTTAGCTTGCTATGGATCTGTGTCGACGAACACACCGATATAATTCGTTTTCCTCGATCTTCTATCTTCTTCCTTGTGGCCTAATAATAAAGGGGTGAGAGGGAAGCGATCGGTTTGAGCACGAGTCCGATTCGAACTCGGCCAAGTAAACAACAATCCTTTAAATCGTTTCACGTCGTCATATTGATTGTCTACGAAAATCAATTAGCAAAAATTTTGCGCATTTTTGTATTAAGAGACCAAAATCAATTATCAAGCTAGCATTGATACAATTTTTTTTTTGAATCGAGCATTGATACAATTAAACCATCACAAACAATACATTTACAGACCACGTCATGTCTTCATATTGGAAATAAGAAAGGGAAGAGTATGGGTCAATCATGACTCAAGAGTCAAGTCGTTCGTTCATGGCCTCACGGGGCTCCTGTCCGATTTAAATTTGACGGACAAATGGTGCGCTCCTTCTGTTCCGGATTCGTGGGCCAAAAGATAATCTGACGGTTTTTTTTTTTTCACTTCTCAAGATAAGCAGACGTAGATCCGATTTGAATCGGAAACGAACATACCACGAGGTAGTGTAGCAAACCTACCTAAATATGTTCTTGGTTGATCAAAATCAAGCTAAGCAGCCGCAACCGCTACAGCTGTTTCATAAAATATTTTTTCGTGAGAATTACTACAGTACGTAGACGCTCATAAAGAGGGCCACATAGAGATGGTACACGACGAGGCAGAGCCCTCCACTACCGTCAGTGAAGCTAATTACACCGTTGTGTTCCTGGCTGCCGACCTCTCAGCCGAGTAAATGTTGAATATGCTCCAAATTCAATGGTTGAGAGAGATGATGTTGCATGCACCATTGATGTGAGCCGTGCGCCATGCGTGGTCTTCGCGCACACTACTTGCGAACATCCATGGAGCATTTTGGTGGTCTGCATGCTAGCTCAACTAAGAATAGTCCTATGCTTAGAAAGGTTTACCGTGAGATAATTTATCTTGTAAGCGCCGCATGGCGTTGTAAACCGAACATACCAGAATAGTGAAGAGTTTTGTTGGCTGGCGCCCGTGGTTTTTCTCTCCCACATTGGGAGGGTTTTCCACGTTAAAATTCTTGTGTCCCTTGTGTGCGTGTGTTTGACCGTGTTCACGCCGTGGATTCCTCGCCTTACGATCACAACAAGTGGCATCGGAGCTCTGGTTGATTGATGGCGACGATGAAGTTCGATGTACCGCTCTTTGGACCACAAGACGAGATTTAATCTCCGGCAAGTCAAGATGCGCGCGATCCTCGCAAGATAACAACGACGCCGATGAGGCGTTGGAAAGCTTCGGGAAGAAGAACAAGGCGGATTTGGACTCCCGAGGAGACGCCAGGGATCGTGAAGGCTTTGTCATTAATTCAGTTACATCTTCATAATGATATTTTGCAAGAGGTGTCGCGGGAAAAGAATGCTGCAATTCTCCGGTTGAAACGGAATCGATCCGTATGTCCAAGGATCGACCCAAGAAGATGCATATGAAGATGAAGCTGTTCACGCCGGGGATGCGGGGAGGGTGGCTCGGTGATGAGCCACATATCTCGCGCTCAAGGAGATCATTTCGACCTTGCGTCGATGGAGGTTAAGTGTGATGATGAGGGCTTAGGTCTATTATTGTTATGTTCTCTGCCAAATTCCTTTGCAAATTTCCGTGACACCTTGCTTATAAGCCGTGATGAACTGACTGTTTCGAAGGTTTATGAGGCACTCCAATCGAGGGAGAAGATGAAAGGCATGGTGCGCGCCCGACGGATCATCATCCTCCAAGGGTGAGGCGTTGCATGTGCGAGGCAGATCGAGCATAGGCCCTCCAACGACAGCAAAGATCGTGACAAGAGCCATGATGGCAGGGGCCGCTCAAAGTCTAAGCCCCCGCCAGGGAAGAAATTCGTAAGTATTGCAAAGGGAAAACTCATTTTATTGAGGAGGCCGGAAGTTGCGAGAATAAAGAAAAGAGGAAAAATAAATCACTGGTAATGCCTCTATCGTTTTCGCCGGCTGATAATTTTGATTCGAGGAGATTGTTTAATTGTCCTCTCTAGTTGTGTTGCTAGTCATGATGAATGGATACTTGATTCAAAGCATGTTCATTTCATATCTGCACTAACAAAGATTGGTTTAGTTCCATTAAGCCATTGCAGAGTGGGCATGTAGTGCGCATGGGAGATGACAACCCGTGTGAGATTGTGGGGATCGGCTAAGTTCGGGATCAAGTCTCATGATGGCATGACACGCATTAATCGAAAAATGTGAGGTACATTAGGGGATGAAGAGAAATCTTATCTCTCGGTAGTACTCTTGATGCGAAGGTTTTAAGTACTCCGGATCAAATGGGGTTTTGAAGTTATCTAAAGGTTTCTCGATTTGTTTAATTGGTGATATGAATTATGCAAATTTATATGTCCTTAGAGGAAGCACTTTACATGGTTCGTCGATGACATCGCCGCTTCTTTGTTTCTAATACTTGAACCTAGTAAAACTAACCTTTGGCATAAAGCGTTTGGGGCATATGAGTCAGGTTGGCATGGCGTAATTGATAAAGAGAAACTTCTTTGAAGGGCTGCACTTCGAGTAACATGAAGTTTTGTGAGCATTGTATTTTTGGGAAGCATAAGAGGGTAAAATTCAACACCTCGGTTCATACCACTAAAGGTATTCTTGATTATGTTCATGCTGATTTATGGGGTCCTTCTCGTAAGCCCTCACTTGGTGGTGCTCGTTACATGCTTACTATTATTGATGATTACTCTAGAAAAGTTTGGCCTTTATTTTCGAAAAATAAAGATGATACCTTTTGCCGCTTTTAAAGATTGGAAAGTTATGATTGAGAAGCAAACTGAAAGGAAGGTGAAATTACTCTGATCGATAATGGTCGAGAGTTTTGTTCGTATGCCTTTAATGATTATTGCTTGGCGAGGAAGGCATTGTCCGTCATCACACCATTCCGCACACTCCACGCCAGAGCGGTGTGGCCGAGCGCATGAACAGAACCATCATTTCGAAGGCGCGGTGTATCTGTATGCGATGCACGCATGAGCAAGCGTTTTTGGGCAGAGGCGACCAACACCGCATGTTATTTGATCAACAGGTCACCTTCTATTCCGCTTTAATAAGAAAACTCCTGTTGAGGTATGGTCCGCACACCCGCTAATTATTATTCACGTTGAAAGTATTTGGTTGCACCGCTTATGCACATGTTGATAATGGAAAATTAGAGCCTAGAGCTATTAAGTGTCTTTTTCTTGGTTATGGTTCGAGTCAAGGGATATAAATTGTGGAATCGTAAACAGGAAAGACTTTCAAGAGCAGGAGCGTTGTTTTCAATGAATCTGTGATGTTTCTTGACGGCTTGTTCTCGGATGTTTTGAGATAGTTCTCATGAGGAACAGCGGTATACCCGGTGTGCGTGTGGAGCTTTTGGATGATCGGTCCAGCGGCAGGTGGAGCCTATTGCCGATCGGGAAATTGATCCGATGATTATGAGGCTCATGATGGTGTTCAAGAAAACTCACCTCCTACTTTGCGCTAGAGGAGGAATTACCTATTGGCCAACGCAGGTCAAAGAGGAATTGTGGACCTCGCCCACGTCTTATTGAAGAGTGTAATTTAACCCATTATGCCTTGAGTTGTCTTTGAACAGGTTGAGAGGACACATGAGCCAGCCACATATGTTGAAGCTATTGATTGTGGTGATAAAGTGAAGTGGATTTCAGCTATGCATGATGAGATGCAGTCACTTGAGAAGAATTGCACTTGGGATGTTGTACCATTGCCTAAGAAGAAAAAGACAAATCCGTTGTAAATGGATTTTCAAAAGAAAGGAGGGTTTATCTCCAAGAGAGCCTCCAAAGTATAAGGCAAGGTTAGTAGCGAAAGGCTGATCAAATTCCCTGGTGTTGATTATAATGATGTTTTCTCTCCGTGGTAAAGCATAGTTCCATTCGCACATTCTTTAGTATTGTTGCTACACATAATCTTGAGCTTGAGCAGTTAGATGTGAAGACTGCATTTTTGCATGGAGAGCTTGAGGAGGACATTTACGTGGACCGGCTGAAGGGTTCATAGTGCCGTGCAAGGAGAATTTTGTTTGTAAGTTGAAGAGATCCTTGTATGGTTTGAAGCAGTCCCCTCGACAGTGGAATAAGAGGTTTGATTCATTTATGTTGTCACACGGTTTTAAGAGATCTAAATATGATAGCCTGTGTTTACATTAAGCATGTTAATGGATCACCTATATACTTGCTTATTTATGTTGATTATATGCTGATTTACGCCAAGAGTAAAGTCGAAATTGCTAAATTAAAGAAATTGTTGAGTAGTGAATTTGACATGAAGGATCTTGGTGTGCTAAGAAAATTCTAGGCACGGAAATCACTAGAGATAGAAAATCTGGTGTGCTATATCTTAGTCAGCAGAATTATATTCAGAAAATTCTTCAGCGTTTCAACATGAATAATGCTAAGCCTGTCAGTACTCCTATTGCACCTCACTTTAAATTATCACCGCTCAGTGTGTGCTAGTACGCATCAGGATATTGAATACATGTCAAGGGTTCCTTATTCTAGTCTTTGTTGGTTCTTTGATGTACGCCATGGTCCGTTCTCGTCCGGATTTATCTTATGCTATGAGTTTGGTTAGCAGATATATGACTAATCCTGGTAAAGAACATTGGAGGGCAGTTCAATGGATTTTCAGGTACCCTCGAGGCACCGCAGATTCTTGTCCGAAGTTTGGCGTAACCGAGAAGGGACTTATTGGTTATGTGGATTCAGATTTTGCTGCTGATGTTGTGCACGAAGGTCACTCACAGGTTATGTGTTCACTATTGGTAGTTGTGCTTTGTGAGTGGAAGACTACTTTTTATCTGTTGTGGCTTTGTCTACCATCGCAGAGTACATGGCTTTTTCGAGGCGTGCAAGGAATTAATTTGGTTGAAAGGTTTGTACGCTGAAATGTGAGGAGTTGATTCTTGCATTAATTTATTTTGTGATAGTCAAAGTGTCATTTATCTTACCAAAGATCAGATGTTCCATGAGAGGACTAAACATATTGACATCAAGTACCATTTTGTCGTAATGTGATCGAAGATGGTAAGTTAAAGGTATGCAAGATTAGTACTCATGATAATTGTGACAGAACCTCCTAATTATTGGGCCCACCGCACTGTTATTGTCCCAAAGACCTCGAAAGAAGTGCAGATGCACCCAATAACTAAAAAGCTTTGTCGAAAGTGTCATCGGAAACCCCGATTACACCACTCATACCAGGATCAATAAAGGAGTAGCTACAACATTACACATTTGTTATAAAAAATACGCATCGAGTGCGTAAGAATAATAACATTAATTTTACAATTGTGAGTAAGTTACATTTGAGTAAACTTAACTTAATTTACGGAAGCTCAGTAGAACTATAAGGGATAACCAGATCATGTCGAGCCCACCGACACAATCTTGGTTAGCAGCAAGAGTCAGCACCTGCAACAAGGGTTAACAAACCCTGAGTACACAATGTACTCCGCAAGACTTACCCGACAAAAAGAAAAGACTCCAAGGATATGCTCGCTTAAGGGAAGTAGAGCTAGAGAAGGGGAGTTTGTAGAAAAGCTTACTACAAGTGGATCCTTACTTTCAATATCTTTAGCATAAATTTTATTGGAGCATAAATAAAGCTAGATTTGCTCCTGTTCTATCTCAAACACTTTTTAATCAACACATCTCAACTTATCTCTGCATCTCTTTTCCTTTCATAACCATGAGTAACCTTGTTTCTTCAATTACTACGATGAATGGGCAGAAGAATGGGTCTCCATAACCGAGAAGCAACGGCGATTCATGAACCGATTATACCCAGCTGGGGATCCCTAACCACACGACATATGTAGCACTTAAGCTTGCATATATCAACCTTCTTTCAGATTTGTCCAAAACGGGAACGAGGCCTGCGCCACCCGAGAGCACAGTACTCCACCTCCCTACCCCGTCCTAATGACAGTTTGACCAGTAGGGTGGGTACACGCTACTCCCGCCATCTCTCCACTCCCGCAAGGCGTGGTTGCCATTCCCGATTTGGCTCCACCGAGATCCGGCTTACCGGAGTATGTGGCTAGTTAGGGTCGACTGACCTGGGATGACAACCAAGCAGCCGTGCCTTTGCCAGAAGGCCTCAGGCGCACTTGCGTTCAAAAAGTCCCGAACTTAACAATCCAAACAACGGACGGTCCTTATACGACCAACACGGGACAAGCACAGCTAGGTATCCCGCCGGCTTTCAACCTACGCCCCGTCTGATCTCAAATTCATCACTACCATATTTATTCTCATGAACCACCATCAGGGTGTTCTCTTTTTCCATAGCCAGAAGGAACAAAGATAAAACCTATATCTTGCGAACGATGAAGCCATCATTCGACTTCTACCGACATCTAAGCATTACTAAGCATTTAAAGAAACGATCTACTCATACTAGTGGGATAACATAGGAATAATCGAAGATCAAGGTAGTCATGCAACAACGGTATCAACCAACTCCTACTAACTTAATGCACATTGCACTAGACTTAAGGTGAATAAAGAATTTGTAAAACAGAGAAGGGTTTATGCTCCGGGGGCTTGCCTTTTTTGCGGGGAAAGTCAGAATCCAAAACCGGATCACCCGAAGTCACACTTGACACCACACCCGGGTGGATGCACCTTCTCCAAAGCTTGATCATCGTTAACCACATCACTCGTTCACTACACATAATAATGATGCATTGCTTAACATGATGGAATGGTAAATATGATGCTTGATGATGCATGAAATAATAAACACTTGAGTACAACTTTCCTTCACGATAAAGTTGCAACCCAACAAAACCAACTTGTTGAACTACTCTATAAGATATCATCACCATTGCCTAAGGAGTTCTCAAGGACCACTTGATTATGATATGATCCAAGTTTCACAAAACAACCCAAAAGTCACACAAAAACCTAAATCATTAACCACTAAACACTTACTTTTCTAATAAATAAAATAAAGCATAATATAGAAAATAATTTAAACATTTCAAAATGACCCCAAACTTTTTATACAAGAAGGACACATCATAAAACAGTACCAAATAAATTTTCATGATTTTTGAATAAATATTTTATTTTCTAAAAATCATGGAAGATGCATTTTTCAATTAAAATTTGTATTTTTAAAACATGCAAGAACTACTCAAAATCAAAGTTTCAAAATTTTCATAAATACTAGACATCATGAAAAGGCTATACAAAAATTTTCAGAATTTTTAAGCAAGCATATGAATTTATATGAAAAGCACAAAATCAGCCCACTATTCAAACATAACTAAATTACAAAAACATTTCTTAAAAAGAAAAGGGCCATCGGACCTAATCTGGCCCAAACACTATGCGCGGCCTGGTCCAAAAGTGGCAGGCCGGCCCAGAGGAATAGTGACAAAGCCAGCCCGCACTCGCCTTGGTAACCTTGCAATTAAACCCCCGCAATATTATAAAATTACCAAACTACCCTTACGACTATTTGACACTATTCAAGTGAGTCATGGACTTTGCATAAAGGCCCCTATACTTTCTTCTATTTATGTTTTCTCGAGTCCCTGGCCACTCCTGAGCGAGCACCGCCACCACGGCGGCCGGCGGACGGCCGGAAGGGAAGGGCTCACGGGAGCGTTCCCCGCCACGGCAAGAACAAAGAACATAGCGAGGACACACTGGCGATTCTAATCCCCCAACTAACCGAACCAAAACGGCTCTCTAACGCCCATCGCCACGCGGCGCGGCGGACGGCAAGTGGGGAGCTCGTCGGCGCGGCCGGCGTTCCGGCGACTACGGCGCGAGAACCTACAAACCGAGGACATGGATGTGACTAGTAGCTCACCTAGACGTCGGTGCTCGGGCTGGTTTGAGCTGGGATGGGGTGGAGCAAGGTGGACGGCGGTGACAGCGGCGACGGTGGTGCCGACCGGCGGCAAGGGTGGCGTTCCGACGCGTCGGAGCATCGTCTGCGGAAACGAGCAAGCCGCCCATGATCAAGACGTCAAGGCGATGCAAAATACGTCATATGGTTTGCCAAGTGGCTCACCGTGACAACCGGTCGACGGCGGGCGGATTACGGCGGCGTGTCTGCCGGCCGCGAGGAAGACAAGGGCTACCGGCCGACCCGCGTGGATGCAAGGCACGAGATGGCTCTACGGGTGCGCATGGATGTTGCGAACGCGATGACAAGCCCAACCTGGCCCGAGGCAAGGTGGTGGCGGCGAAATCGCGACGGCGGCGGCGGTGCCCTAGCTGTCGCCGTCGGCATCGTGAAGAAAGAGAGAGCGAGCGATTGAGAGAGAGAAAAGAGGGGTGGCCATCAAAATGGCAACGGGTACCGAAACCCGAGTACCCGACGGGTTTTACCCGATAAAGATGCGGGTGTGGAATGATTTTTCTACCCGCTGGCACGTTATTGGAAGAAATCTTCTACCCATCGGGTGCGCGGGCATCGGTGCGGTGTATGCTACCCATACCCGTCTACCCGTGGGTAATAAATACCCGCATATATCACTAACAATCCTAATAAATTTAGCCCATATAACACTAGAATTTGAGCCAATTCAACTAAAGTCTACATATACAACACTACTATTATTGCTAATTGATGATAGATTTGCTTTTGTGCACATATATTGACCTAATATTTATTAAATATTTGAATTGATAAAGCATTTCATATGTCATACTCGGGTTGTTCATGGGTACGGGTTACCCTGTCGGGTAGAATTTACCCGCGCTGGTACGGGTATGGAATGATTTTTCCTACCCGCATGCGGATACGGGTAACCCGACGGGTAAGATTTACTCCTAACGGGTGCGGTGCGGTGGGCACTACCCGTCGGGTATTTACCCGTTGCCATCTTGAGGCGGCCGGGAGCTTCATGACATGCCCCGGATGGCCAACCACGCGGCCGGCGCGCGAAAGGCGCGAGGCGGCCACGGCGGACGCCGGCGACAAGTCTTTGGCAAGGACGGCACCCATGCCGAAAGCATCTTGTAGCACTTTTCCCAAACTCGCTTGAATTTGATCAAATTCTCCCCAAATTTGAACTGTACTTGAAAAACTCCAAAAAGTAACTTGGCCTAATTTTTCAAGATCTACAATTTTCACAATTGGAAGATTTTCAAATTCGGCCTCTAAATATGACTTTTTGAAATGGGGTCAATAAGGGACAAATTTGAATTCAAAATTACTTCAAAATTTATTCAAAAACTTCAAAAACTTTGTACATATCTTTTGTACATCAAAACAAGATCTACAACTTGGTTTTTGGAAATTTTTGCAAATTTTGCTTAGATTTTGAAATAATGAAAAGGGGATAAAAGAGGGAATAGAAAATAGGGTTTTCGAAGTTCAATTCAAACTTGAATTTGATTCAAATTTCAGATTCCCAACCTATACTATCAAACCATCATCCAACAACACAACCAACTATAACTAAACCTATTTTTGTCCAAACCATGGCTTAATCGGTAATTAACACGGGGTGTTACAATAATCCTCGCCGATATGATGACTAAACCCTGTTCTCGTTGCTAAGTTTGAGCCGTGCTCAAGCTTAGTTGGTTTAGTGGATTAGCCCAAGAGGCTATTTGGCGCCAGAAGTATTTTTCTTTGTTATGTTCAGGATGAAGGTGTTTGATTTATTCTGCAAGATGAATTTGTCTCAAGGTGGAGTTTGTTGAATATGCTCCAAATTCAATGGTTGAGAGAGATGATGTTGCATGCACCATTGATGTGAGCCGTGCGCCATGCGTGGTCTTCGCGCACACTACTTGCGAACATCCATGGAGCATTTTGGTGGTCTGCATGCTAGCTCAACTAAGAATAGTCCTATGCTTAGAAAGGTTTACCGTGAGATAATTTATCTTGTAAGCCGCCGCATGGCGTTGTAAACCGAACACTCGAATAGTGAAGAGTTTTGCCGGCCGGTGCCCGTGGTTTTTCTCTCCCACATTGGGAGGGTTTTCCACGTTAAAATTCTTGTGTCCCTTGTGTGCGTGTGTGTTTGATCGTGTTCCTTAAATCGTCGTTCCTCGCCTTACGATCACAACAAGAAACCCCGACGCTACAATGTGCACCCGGTATTTGGTACGCCCGCTTGTCACCCGAGCCATCTCCATAGACTACGCGGTAACGCAAGCCACCCGAGAGCCAACCCGGCAAACCATCTCGTTGTCAAGCCATCATCTCCGAGTACGACGACGTCGACTACATCTCGGTTTCAGACACGCCCGTCCTCTAAACCCTCTCAACCGACCTCATGCGCTACCCCCGGCTCCGCTTTTGTCGCCTAGTTGCTCGTGAGCCTCTCGCCGGGTTGTCTTGTCATGTTCGTCGGATCGACCTTGTCATGTTCTAACACCCTTGTGTTGACTGCGAGGTGAACCAAACGATCGTAAACTCGCCACCGGATCGACATTCCACCAATTCATTAGTTGGACCTTTTCACATGAAACGGTGAGCTCACTTTTCGATCTCTTAATCAATCATATCGGGTGTTCCCTCTATCTAATGTTCTAACCATCGATGTCTTCCGGTTCTTTGCGAGGTAACTCCACCCTAAGCTCGAGACATTGACATTGCGGCAGCGAATCAGTCAATGGTGGACGCTTCTCGCCTCCGTGTCGACCTCGTGACCGTGACCGCCGAGCCTGTGGATCTGCCACCGATGCCCTTTCGACCTATATGTTGTCCGGCATTGTGGCCAAGCCCTATCGATAAACCCTCTGGTTAGGCTAGCTTGTTTGCCTACCCAGCATCGCGTAGCCCGTCGTCCCTTCTGTGTCGGTCTTCGAGCTTAGCCCCTTGTTTGCAGGTGTCATTTGTTGACGAATGTTAAATACCAAACTTATGTCAACACTTACATGCAGGAACCAAATTACTATATTATCCAGGGAGAAAAATGAAAAAAGGAGAAGGAATCCCATGCACAAGAGGGTGTGGGCCCCAAAATCCCAAGGAAACTCCGTCAACATGGTCTAAAGAGCTCAAACTAACTCTAATCCATGGATCCAAACAGGGCTAGTGTTTCATGTTATTATTGTTTGGCCTACTTTCCCATTAGTGCGGGTAGGTGTTGAGGTCACCCACGGTCTCCGGGCCAAGACTCAGGCCCATCAGGGGCTAGAGGAGGGACCCGAGGGAAACCAGATGCAGTTGCCGCCTACAAAGGTAATGAAGCCGCTAGAGATGTCGAAGGAGCACACACCCAAACAAGATATGTCCTCCCGACATCAATGACGTTGCCCGCTAGAGACACCACTTAGGTTGAGTTTTGATTTGTAGCGTTATTGAAGACAGGGCTGCTAAAGAGCGAGACCCTCCTACCCGTCGCCGGTAAGAAACAAAAGTCCCTAGATAAACAAATTGTCATGGGGAAACCCTAATCCTTTCTACTCGCTCTGTCCCATGGAGTTCGTCGTTTTTGACTTTTAAACTTCATGTTTGACCATCCGTCTTATTCAAAATATTTATGCAAATCATAAAATAAAATAAATTACATTTGTGCAAAAAAATTGAATAAGACGAAGCATCGAATAAGATGACACGGAATAAAACTACAACTACAGAGCACACCTACCCTCAACCAAATCCCTCGCCTCCCGATGCCGGAGACACACATAAATGCGAGAGATCCGGCGAGAAACAGGCCAAATCAAGAAATCACCCTTTGTTCGCCTCATAGTACACTATCTAGTGAGGGGAAAGAACGTACGAGAGTACGAGAATGATCAACCCGAATGGGATCATGAGTCCATGGGCCTCTGGTACTGGGCTCCTGTTCGCTTTGTTTCGTGGGCCAAAAGACCAGACCTCTGGCCGACCGGAGCGACGCGAGCTTGGGCTTGCAAGAAATGCGGTACCAGTACCACCCGGCCAGTTCCGTTTTGTGCTTCGGCCGTGGATCACGCTCACCTGGTTCTGTTTGTCAACTGGCTCGGGTCGGCATCACAGTTTCACACCAGTCACCACTATTTTGGCTGCTCCCCACGATTCTCTGTGCTATGGACCCAACTATCGCGATCGACTCCTCACATCATAATCGTAGAACCAAAAATCAACTACTCGTAAAGATTGTTATCAAAAAAAAAAAAAACTACTCGTAGAGATGGAGAACTGACGTCGGCTGCCCCCCGATGCTCTGTGCTATGGACCCATCTATCGCAATCGACGCAACGCGACGCCTCACATCGTAATCGTAGAACCAAAAATCAACTACTCGCACATCGTAATCATAGAACCAAAAATCAACTACTCGTAGAGATGAAGAACTGAAGATGACTCTCGTCGGTCGTGCTTGCACAAGCTAGGGCTTTCTGCCGCAGTCCGCAGAGAATCCTGTTCGCCGTTCCCCACGCGTCACCCACCTCGGAGGTGCGCCGCCCCCTGCTCCCCGCTCCCCTCCACCTCGACTACCAAACACTGATCCGGTCGCTGATTCGCTCTGGTGCTGCAGCTTACGGTAAACAAATCCCCCAGTTGACAAAAGAGAGTGCCGCGGCCCCCCAATCCAATCCTTAGTCGTGCGTGGCCCAGCTCGAGAGAACTCTTTTGCTCTTGGACTCTTGCTGCCGCTGCCCCCAATCGGCGCCGCTTTCTTCCTAGTCTCTGCAAGGTTCCGCACATCAGCATCGCATCCGAGACTTGGGATGGAGGGCACCGCGTCTTCTTGGAGCCGCGACTGACTGGGAAGGACGGAAGCTTGCCTGCCGTCTTCCCAGTCTTTGTGCAGACAGGGTAGAGCCGGAGGGAGATTCAGAGATCGCAGATCTTGGTGCAGACAAGTTCTTGTTTGCTCGTCCTTCGGTTTGCAGGGTAGGTAAATATTTCCTCATTTTTGAGATTATATATGCTTGGCGGCGAAGTACATGATATGATATGCTGCTAATACCTCGTTCCATTCCATCATCAGCTTTTCTTCCCATTTGTAGTCCTCTCTAGGCGGAATCCTTGTGTGTTCTTGATGGAAAAAACAGAAAGGTAGCGTAGTGGTGAGATTTGTAACCTGCAAGTGACTTGTGGAACTGAAGAGCGGTAAGTCTGGAATCTTGTGGATAGAAGGAAGCTCCAAGGAATGATAATGGACCCTCGTCCTCGTGATAATCTCAACTTTGGTGCTCGATTGCCCACCCCAAATCCACCCACACCTCACATGATTAGCTTCTCCCTCCAACAACCACAACTTCAGTTCTTCCCTTCGTATGGCTTCCACAGCCACAACCACAACCACAGCCAGAACAACCCACCGCCTGTGACAAGCTCACATCCATCTCCACCCTCGGTCATGCCTGGCTGCACCACGCCAAGCCCGGCATCAACCACCACAACCGAGCCAGACAACGCCGAGGATTTCTCTGAGGCTGTTGCTGATGATGCAGTCCTTGCATACATCAATCAGTTCCTTCTTGAAGATGAAGATGACGAGTCCTATCCTGTTACCAGTGCGCCTGTGGAGGATTCAGCACTCCTCGCTGCCGTCGAGAAACCATTCGTCGACATCATCAAGTCTGCTAACCCTATCACAGCACAGGCCTATGAAGTACAATCTTGGATTACTGATGATTGTGATTCCACGGGAAGCGGAAGATTTCATGATGTGGTCACTACCAATCTGGATTCTACCCACTTGCCTCGTGAAATGGTTCAGGGGGCTGTGGCTGGTGCTGCTCATAAGGGGCAGAAGAACCCACGCGACGAGGACTTGGAGGTGGAGGGGAGGAAGAGCAAGCAGTCCGCATTGTGTGATGAGGAGACTGTCCGAGAGATGTTTGACAAAGTGCTGTTGTGTACCGATAAGAATTGTGTGTTCCACTCACCAATGCCAGCTGATGCACAAATCAGCGTGGGATATGTGAAAGGATCTGGAAATAAAAGAGGACGAAGGAAAGGAAGATCGGGTGCTGGTGCAGAGGAGGAGCCGGTCGATCTCACAACCCTACTTATACATTGTGCTCAGGCCGCGGCTATTGATGACCACAGGAACTCAAGTGAGCATCTGAAACAGATTAGGAAGCATTCTTCTGCTACTGGAGATGCTGGCCAGAGGTTGGCGCACTACTTTGCTGACGGGCTCGAGGCTCGCCTAGCTGGCACTGGTAGCAGCATCTACCGTTCACTTGCCGCAAAGAGAACTTCCACTGGTGATATGCTGAAAGCGTTCAATTTATATGTTAAAGCATGTCCATTTAGGATAATATCACACTATGTTGCAAATACGACCATCTTAAATGCTACAAAGGACGTGACAAGCCTGCACATTATAGACTATGGGATAATGTATGGTTTCCAGTGGCCAGTCCTCATGCAGCGGCTCTCAAAGAGATCTGGTGGCCCCCCAAGCCTTCGAATCACTGGTATAGACTTTCCCCTGTCAGGATTCCGCCCTGCAGAGCGTGTCAAGGCGACAGGGCGCCGGTTACATGAGTATGCCCGTATGTTCAATGTTCCATTTGAATATCAAGCCATTGCTGTCAAGTGGGACACTATCCAAGTTAAAGATCTCAATATAAAGAGCGATGAGTTCGTTGTCGTTAACTGCCTTTACCGAATGAGGAACATGATGGACGAGACAGCGACAGATGACAGCCCGAGAACAAGGGTTTTGAACACAATCAGAAAGTTGAATCCCCCTTTGTTCGTTCATGGTGTTGTCAACGGTACTTACAATGCACCCTTCTTTGTGACACGGTTTAAGGAGGCTATGTTTTTTTTCTCTTCAATCTTTGATATGCTTGAAGCAAATGCCTCACGGATGGATGAACATAGGCTGCTGATAGAAAGAGAATTCTTTGGACGGGAAGCTATTAATGTGATTGCTTGTGAGGGTACAGAGAGGATTGAGAGGCCAGAGACCTACAAACAATGGCAGATGAGAAACCTCAGGGCAGGATTCCGGCAGCTACCTCTGGACAGAGAGACAATGAAGAGAGCAAGGTACAAGGTTAGCAAGAGCTATCCGAGGGATTTCCTCGTGGACGAAGCTAACAACTGGATGCTACAAGGTTGGAAGGGTCGTATCATATATGCTCTTTCAGCATGGAGTAGCTAGACTTGTAAAACTAGTGAGCTTAGCTGACATCTTCCATTAATTTCTTTATTTTTCACCATTTCATTTTGTTGTATTGTTTATGTTTATGGATCTGTACCTCGTCTAGAAACCAAACTTTTGTAAGTTTGAATTGACTGCAATAAAAGTTTTTTGTCTGTGTCTGCGCCACCATCCCTTGAGTAAAGATGTTGAGGCTCAGCTGATACCTTTCATATAATATAAATCTGTAAATTGTTTTGCCAATTAATCTTCTGTGATGGCATGTTGATGAATTTTGACCCTTTTCCTGGAGTGAAGATGTTAAAGTTCGATTTAACTTTAATTTAATGTATTATATATATATAATTTCTAGGTATATGCCTGACATGCCTGACATATTTGTGTAATATTGTAACAGTATGCTGATTTTGTATTGTTGAACCGGTAGGCAGTAGCACCACAAAGTTTCACTTCATGGTTTCAATGTTTGAAATCATCGCTTCAGTGAGTTAAGAATCATCATTGAGGTGATAGTCGTCAGTAGCAGCACTCACATCACATGGCCTTGGGGGCCTGATGAAGCTCAGGATGGCTGCAGCTTTCACCGCTGATTTGCATAGGAACTACTAGGATATGTCATGGAACGAAGAGGGAAGTTGCGGCTGTAAAATCCAAGCAGGTGACTAACTGTGCCTAGATAAACTGTGCCCAACGATTTATGCAAACAGGGGTAATTACTTGTCATATTGGCTCTTAACAGTTAACACAATGGCAACTAGACATTCAGCAGTGTACTGCAAACAATTCACCGATTTCTTTCTTCAGTTTTAATACAGCCTTGCAATTGCACCAAACTGTCCATGCTCAAGCTACCTGGTTATA
This sequence comes from Hyparrhenia diplandra, assembly GCA_015847255.1. Classification (NCBI taxonomy): domain Eukaryota; kingdom Viridiplantae; phylum Streptophyta; class Magnoliopsida; order Poales; family Poaceae; genus Hyparrhenia; species Hyparrhenia diplandra. The sequence goes on from JADLZK010008758.1 coordinate 73,035, forward strand.
TCTCCAGACACCAGGAAAACTAGAACTTGCAGTAGGCTTCTCAGCAGCTCACTCAAAACCGAGCAGTAATCTGGGAGAACAATGCCCGAAAGTCCTTTGTTGGCGTGCCCACACCTTTCAGGCTTCGAGGCCAAATCAAAAGCCTTGAACTTGGCCTCTTCATACTGCAGAGCCTATTATCAGAGAAAAAAAGAATGATTAAACTCAGAATGTCTGTGTCACCATGCTGTCCAATGGACATTACTACACACAATTTTAACCAGGTTCTTTCAGACAGATCTGTATAGATGGCGGTTTAGAGCATATATACCTGGACACAAACCTCAGCCACATCGGCTCTAGGAATTGATTTTGTGTCAGTCTGGAGAAGTTCATCGTCTTTCCCCACAATTAACTCTCTCGCTCCTCCATCCTTGTCTTGTAGACCTCCTGGCCTAAAATTTAAGGCACAGAAGAAAACAGCATCAGATTATGTAACAGAGAAGGAAATCAGATTGAATATTTTCTTTTTGTATTAGCCTCATGCCATTTCCAGGCTTTACACTAGAAATGTACTAGATTAATGTACACAAAGTTTCTCTCTTTTCGTGGTCCAAAAACAAGGATCAGCACATTGTCCCTAAGAGTCCAGGTTAATACCTCTTCACTTCTTTATATGCACAAAACAAAGAGAGTAATTATCTACTGAATCGAGACTACCATAACTGGAAGTAGCAGTAGAATTTTATCTGTTCTATACTAAGCAATATAATTTTATCTGTTCTATACTACTATATACCTTATGATTGTATAAGGGACTCCACTGTCTGCCAAATACTGTTCTGCCTTGCGCTTCCATACCTACAGCAAACATATGCAACAATCAAGATCCCACTTTTACAATTTGTGAATAGTAGTTGCCAAATGGAACAGTCAAATTTTAGCTTACCAGTATATTGCCATTACCCAGGCTGTTCAGCGGGTGGTTAGGATTTGTTCCTCCCATAGATCCCACCAACACAATATGCTTCACTCCAGCAGCTTTAGCTGTCAATATAGATGTCCCACCAACATTTATGCTGTGAAGTAGTATGATTTAACAAAATTTCTGAAAGTGAAGCACTGAGCAGAATAAACACATACCAGCATCAATCTGATTCTTTTGGCCAACCCAATCCACCTAAAACAACCATAACCAATGTTATCTCAATCAAACTGTTCAATACCGAATTCTACTAATGCACATACAATCTTGGACAAGGTTCGTGAACCAACCTGCTCAGGGTACATTCCATCTTCAAAGTAGAACTCAGGCCGCCCACCTTTGCTCGGGTCGAAACCCGGTTTCATTTTTGGGACAGCACTGGTGAGGATTATGAGCGCATCAACCCCTTGTACAGCTGGTGCTAGACGATCTGCGTCTCGTATGTCCGCGATGTAAACATCATCGGCTCCCCCAATCTTCTGCTTGCTCTCCTCTGACCTGACTAGCCCTCTTGCCACGAACTGCTCGGGCCTCTCTTTCAGTTTCTTGTACACGATTTGGCCTAACATAAAGTTAACTCCCGCGTGAGTACCGAGTACAAAGAGTTGCAGAGATTGCTGCAGACCCTCAGCAACCTCACAAGCTTTACAATTCAGCACTAAACTGTACCAAACGGCAGCCAAATTGAGCAAAAACCAAAATCCAAGGTCGTGGATCACAATTCCTTAACCACTGTGGGAAAGCAGAGCTACCTGTGCGGCCGCCGGCGCCGGTGACGAGGACGCTTGGACGGGAAGCTGCCGAATCCGCCATGACTTCTTCTCGCGACGACTCGATTCGTGCTGGACACCCACCCCGTCTCGGTCTCGGTGTGTAGATAGCCTCGGCGGCAGCCCGAGGTGGGTTTGAGAACCGTCTAGAAGGTCGTGCCGATCCGACGCGACCCAAAGCGCGCGCGGCGCGGCGCAGTAGGCCCACCCGAAGCAGCCCAGCCCAGCCCAGCCCATGTAAGGCCCGCGCTCTCGAAAGAACGGGCTGACTGCCCAACATCATCGACTCATCTCAGATCAGAGAAGCAAGGAAAAGGGCTAAAACCCTAGCAAAACCCACCTCGCCGTCGCCGTCGCCGTCGGACGAGACAGCCATGGCCGCGGGGGGCACCGCCGACTTCTTCTACCGCGAGTCACAACGGCTGGGCTATGTCGCCCGTTCGGCGTTTAAGGTCAGCTCCCCCGCGTCCTCCCTGAGCCCCCGTTGCTATCCGTTCCCCTTTCATGATGTTGAGCGGTTGTTTCGCCGCTGCAGCTGATCCAGATGCAGAAGCAGCACAAGCTCATCGGCCCGGGCGCCGCGGTGCTCGACCTCGGCTGCGCCCCAGGAGCGTGGCTCCAGGTGAGCGTCCATTACTCTTCCTCGTCTCCTCGAGCTCCTGAGTACGCAACTAGTCCTCATTTCCACATGTCTGTGATTAACTTGCTCGGTGGGACTGCTGCTGATTGCAGGTGGCCTGTCAGAACCTGGGCCCCCTCGAGAAGGGTGGCGTTGTTGTAGGCATCGATGTTAAGGTCAGTTGGCACTTGGCAGTCGAATTGTCGTTGGTCGGTGCGATGATTGTTGCTGAATGAATTGGTGGTTTGTCTGATTCAGTAAACTCGGTTGTTGCAGAGCAGAAGGTGAAGGTCCCCTCTGCGCACTGTGACTCACGGGTCAGGACAGTTTGTGCAGATGTCATGACAATGATGAAGCAGCAGGCTCGGGCGATGTCGCCACAGGTTCGAATCCTTGATTGCTTGTGGCGTGATTGAATACTTATGCTTGGATGTGATGATTGCGACAACAACGAATAGTGTGGCATATTGCTCAGTTAGTTTTGGACTTTGGATTTTACTGAATCTCATATTTGGCCTAACTACTTGTTTTGTTTAACTTGGGAAGCTAGTTCTTAGATTAGATAGATAGATGGAAAGTAAGAATTCCTATATTTTCAAGGCTTGCTTGGTTTTGGGAAAGACTACTCTGGCCTCGCCCGGCTCTCTGGCTTGAACAACGAGACGCCGCCGAGCGGAGCCAGGAAGAGATAAAGTAGCCAGCACAAAAGTTGAGATAAGCTAGCTCTAGCTGTATATCCAAACGGCTTGTTCACTCTGGTCCCTAGCTCGGCAAGGCAACATAGCTCTCGGCAAAGAATCTAAGCACACCCTCAATTTTCAAGGACTCAGGCAATTAATTATAGCGAGTAGGAACTAGAGATGCAATAATTGATAGTGTGAATGAATACTAAATAACTGACTATTACATAGAGCTAAATGTGATTCTGTATGAAACCATGCATCTATTCAGCCTTTAGTGGTGAAATGGAAACCACAACTGTCAGTTATTAATTTGAGAGCATTATCACTCATCAGAAGCTGAGCCCACTTATTTTGGTCAGCACTCTGCCCTCTGTGAGTTAAGCCATCCCTCTGTTCTTCCTTCCCTCAAATACTAATTATAGGAGGATTCATTGATTGAAACACCGTTTCTAGCTTGTTAAATATGGTTAGAAAGACCAAAGCAAGGGTTTCAGTTATAGTATCTGTGTCCTGTGATCTTGTAATCTCTGCTAGCTGTAGTTTGATTAATGGATTTTAATCGGTTTACAGGAGCGTGGATTCTCTGTGATACTGTCAGACATGTGCCCACCAATTTCAGGGATCACAACCACAGATGGTGCTATATCTTGTGAGTTGGGCATGCGTGCTCTCTCGTTGGCAATAGGGAAGATAAAGTTGAAACAGTCTGATTACAGTGAGACCCTAGAGAAGTATCTGAGCTCCACCGAGCCCAATCCTGACGATGACGGCGTTCTTCGTCGTGGAGGCAACCTAGTAATGAAGTTTCTTGAGAATGAGGACATATCAGGTCATTATAAGTTCTGTCCGTTATCTGATCTGTGAAGTGCCCTTGTGCTCTTCCGCTAAAGCTTAAATTAATTGAACTGTTTCATCTGACATAGTGGTAATTTGTTCCAGTTAAAACTGACCCCGGTTGTTTACTATTGCATGGCGCAGGGTTTGGCAAATTCTGCAAGGTGAAGTTCAAGAAGGTATCCTTGTTGAGACCCAAAGGCGACTCGGCCTAGCTCGAGGGAGATCTACATGATCTGCGAAGGTTTGCGGTAGAAAGGAGGGCTCTTCAGAAGGCGGCAAGCGGAGACCCCACGACCACGATGCTAGGTCATTTCAGTTGCCCTGAACTGGAGGCAACTGTTGTAGCTGCTGGCTAACTGGCAATTTGACACAACTGTGTTTTGATCCTTCGAGGGCAAGATACAGCAAAACCTTGGTGTTGCCTGTGTGGCTGTGTGATAAATTTTATTGAACAATGCTAGTAGTTCATCTAGGATAAAAGTATTGAGTTCAAAACCTTTCTGTGAGCCCGAAATCTTTGCTTTGCTTTGGGTGTTGCAAATTTCCATTCCTCCGGTCCCAGGCCGACTCAGGTTGTGACCCGAGAAAAAACGAGAACGTTTGCAGGCCATGGACCTGCTGGGCCAGACCCACTTGTGGCTTGCGATGACTCGCTATGCGCGGTGGTGGACCGACCGGTGCCGATGCGCGCCGAAAATTTCTGACGTGCAGAGGACCTGCGAGAAGCCGAGAACAGACACGGACAGTGCCAGTGCCACGCTGGCGCGAAACTTTTGGCAGGCAAGCAACCTGCTGGCTCCACGTGTCGCGCCCCCAACCACAACCTGGTCTGCCAGTGCGGGCGGTGGAACCCACGCACCGAAGACGAGAAAGAACGGCGTGCACCCTGTGGCCCTGCTTGGTGTAGTCCTGAGGCTCTATATGACGGCGGGGAGCTCGGCCAGCCACCGTCCGCCGAATTTTTCGAGCCGCTTGAAGATGCGCGGCTTCAGGCCTGCAAGATCATAGCGTTGGCCCGTTCGACTTGCCCGTTGGTCCTGGGGTGGTCGATTGCCGCCCGGGCCGACGCGGATGTTGTAGTCGTCGCAGAAGTCGAGGGAAGATTTGCCCGGTGAAGTTGGTCCCGTTGTCGGTGATGATCGAGTTCGACGCCCGGCGGTGGGCGATGCGGTGAAGAACTTGACAGTCTCCTGCGACCTTGTGTGCGAGATGGGCATGACCTCGATCCACTTGCTGAACTTGTCGATGGCGGCGAGAAGGTGTGTAGCCCGGGCGACCTCGTGAACGGTCCCACCATGTCGAGCCCCCACACACCGAAGGGCCGAGGAGAGGGGATCGCCCTGGAGCGCCTATCTTGGGGAGGTGTGCTGCTTGGCGAAAAAACGGCGGCACCCCTCACAACGACGGACAATCTGGTTGGCGTCGGCGGCGGCCGTCGGCCAAGTAGAACCCCGCCAGGAAGGCTTTGCCCACCGAGCTTGCGGGGCAGCGTGGTGCCCGCACTCTCCGGCGTGGATTTCCTTCACGAGCTCCCATCCTTCCTTGAAGGTGACGCAGCGTTGGAGGATTCCTGACGCGCTACGCCTGTAGAGCTCGTACTTGACGATAACGTAGGATTTAGCGCGGTGGGCGGGCGTCTAGCTTCCTCCTTTTCGGTGGGCAGTCTGCCATTCCTGAGCCAGTCCAGGATAGGGGCCCGCTAGTCGGGTTTGGAGGCTTCAGGTTCCGGGATGGCAAGGACCTCGGCGCTGACGAGGTCGACCTCCATCGGGGAGCTCGAGCTCGATGAAGGCTCGATTTTGTCAGGGAATGGCACGAAGGGTGTCCTGGCGGGGTCGATGCGCGAGTTCGGGCTCTCTCCCTCGAGTCGAATCGAGGGGATGTACTGGTCATGGGCAAACACACCGGGTGGGACCTGCTTTCGATTTGACACGTGTTTGGCGAGGACGTCGGCGTCGCCGTTGTACTGGCGGTGGACGTGCTTGAGCTCGAGGCTGTTGAAGTGTTCCTCGAGCTCGCGCACCTTGCGATAGTATGCGACCATCCTAGGGTTGACGCGGTCGGCTTCCTTCATGACCTGGTTGGCGACGAGCTCGGAGTCCCCATGGACCTCAAGCCGCTTGATTCGAGCTCGGTGGGTGGCGCGGAGCCCGTTCACCAAGGCCTCGTGATTCGGGCGGCGTTGTTCAACGCGGTGAAGTGGAGGCGGATCGAGTATCCCATGCGCACGTTACGCGGCGAGACGAATACTTGCCCAACCCCTGCACCATATTTCTTCACTGAGCCGTCGAAGTAGAGGATCCAATACTCGCTGTTGTCAAGCTTGGGCGGGAGCTGTGTCTCGGTCCATTCGGCCACGAAGTCGGGGAGTACTTGGGACTTGATAGCATCTCTTGGGGCGTATGTGATGTCGGACCCCATGAGCTCGATGCCCCCACTTGGCGATGCGTCCTGTGGACTCGGGGCTACGGATGACCTCACCGAGCAGATACTTGGAGACAACGGTGATGGGATGCGCGTCGAAGTAGTGGCAGAGCTTGCATCGCGTGATCAGCAAGGCATACGCGAGCTTCTGGAGCTGCAGATACCGGGTCTTGACGTCGGAGAGAACTTCACTGACAAAGTAAACTGGACGATGCACGCGGAGTGCGTGTCCTTCTTCCTCGCGCTATGAATCTACTTAATGCGGCAAGGCACCCCGTAAGCCGCTGTACACTCTTGACGTTATACACCTGATATGTTCCCATGGATACTTGGATTGGTCGACAACTAGTACTACAAGTAAACTTACACACGATGACACAAGTGGGTAAACCTACTACGTAGTACGTACTATTAAAAGTGGGTTTAGGAAAAGGCTTTCCTCCAAATCTCAAGGAAAACGAGCGAGTATGGCTGCTGGTTAGGCGCAGCTTTCACACACCTAGACCTTTTTCTTTTCTGAATTGTGCTTCACTTTTTGCAGTTGCAGGCCCCGCCCCGGGGAGTACTACGAGTTGTCGTTTGCTCAAGGAATCCCCCTTCTCTGTCTCCGTCAGCCGTCGGCCGTTGCTGTGCTAGCTGACCGCGGCTGTGGCCGAGCTGGGAAAAGAAGAGGACCCCAGAGTTGTCCATCCATTTGCATCGACCTCGCTTTCAGTCAGCCAGGAGCGAGCTTCTTCCTTCCCATGGCAATGCTATTTCCCGGTTCCTTCCTTTCCTTGTCCCTGAGCTTGCTGCTTCAGGTTCAGGCATACTAGCAAGCAGTCAGCACTCATCACAAGTGCAGGGTCATGGGCGCCTTGCATGCCACGGAATGGAAGTACAGTGTGTCCAAGCAACCGAGTACCAGGTGGCGCTGGTGCAACCAACTACGACCAGTACAGGCTACAGAATACACAAACACAAGTTGCAGCCGGCCTGGCATGCGTTGCAATACAGCGGGAAATTAAAGCTTGGGGATGATCTGAAACCAGAGCCAGCACAAAAGTGCAGTCCAGTATTTGCTGAAGCAAAACCACAACCCGCAAGACTTCCCAGAATAAACTGCACAAGTAGAAAAACCGCGAACCCGCCCATCAACAGCTAGCTAGCGTCGCTGACGAACCGTCCGTGAGCGTCCCAGGGCCGGGTTCCAAACGACTTGCCGGCCATGCTCCGCTTCCTGTTCACCGTCCCATCGTCTTGCGCGTACTCGGGGAAATACTCCAGAAACGACTTGGTTCCGAGTGAGCCGACTCCTTCGAAGAGAAACTCCCTCACCAGATCCTGTATATGTAAATATGGATGGATAATATTATAACTCAGAAAGAAACACCACAGAAATGGCCCAAAAGTCAATAATGCCGCTACTAATCTGTTTCAGTGGTTACAAGGAAAGAAGCAAACCTTGGCACCGCTCTCACCAATCAACTTCTTTAGCAGTGGATAACCAGGATCCTGAAAAATGAACAAGACAGCAAGGTGATGACTGATCCTCTGTACAGGTTTTATTTGATATTATGTACACAAGAAACTAGCTACCGACACCAGTTAAGCAACAACCTTCTTTTTTTTTTGGTAATGAACTAGAAAACAACAGAATTCAATACAAGTGATGTATACTTTATATAAATCCAATCGATACAATCACCAAACCTTCTCTGCTCGCCACGTAAGATACTTATGTTGCGCTTCTCTATTACGGTTGATTTTTTCTTCGCTAGTTTCTCTTACTGCTCCATCCATTAACTCAAGCCAGCCCTGCAAGCCGAGAATAAGAATTAGTACCACCACAGATAGAATTTAAAGACAATGGGAAAAATGGTGCGCACCTTATAGTAATCCATGAAGGCAGAGTATAGAGCTTGGTGGTTGGCTTCAGTTGGCTCGAATATCGTCCAGATAACAATGGGAGAGAAGAATCTCAGAGACTCGCTTGTAATTTTGCCACCCCAGGGCAGAAGCTGCATTTCATCTATTAAAGACATGGAGCTACACATAAAGTAAATACAGGAAGGCTTGAGATTTAAGTGTTATGTTTTGGGGAAGGGCCAGATCAGAATACCTCACTATACTTGTCTACAAGAGGCATCAAATTCCTGTAATATTTTTCTTTGTAATCCTTGTGTTCAGTTGTATCATACAATGGATTGAGGTCCCTGAAAGTACAATCTATTCATTCAGGTCCTATGTTAACTGACAATTTTGTTTGCAGCAAAACCATTTTTCTGACACTTACAAGACAACAATACTACGTGCAGGGGATGAAAAGGCATTGGCACAAAATATAGGAAGGTCATATTCAGGTTCGAGAAGGCAGCAACATCAAGAACCTGCATTAGCACATGCATTATAAGTACTAGAACATATGCCACCACAGATTGAGCCAACAAACGTAGCGAATATGCAGTAGAATTTTATCTATCTATCTATATGCTAAAACGAGAACCCAACAAGCCAAACAGGGTGGGCTGTTATAACCGCAGTCATAGGGCTCGGAGTAATAATGTCAGAGACCAAACAAAAGCTATGTTTCAATTGTATTGTAGCTAAACCTGTAACGATATGAGTGAAACAAATGTTCCAAATTACATAGAACAAAATTCAAGAAAAACACTGAGACACCACCGCCTAAGGTGAAAAGGTTTCAGGGAAGTAGCATCACTACACAGTAAGACAATCAGATGCTCTATAGAGTTTTTTTTTTTTTTTTTTTTTTTTTTTAATACAATAGAATTTAACACAATACGCAGACAATCGATGCTCAGAGAATTTAACACAATACGCTAGAAGAAACCAAGAAAGCATGATTTCCCGCTCAAGTCATATGCCAACTTGTCGTGATTCAGTGGTCAGTTTCTAATATGTTACTCAACCTGCCAGTTCATAATTCTTTTTAGGATGGTTTATGTAGAGTAGCAACCAAGAAAAGAAGAAGAATCTGGGAGCAACAAAGCCAGACCAAATACCTGAACTGAGTTTTTCTGCTCAATTGTCAAGCTTCGAAGGAGTCTAATTTTGGAAGCGCTAAAGGACAAAGCATTGAGAACAGTGTTATCCTCATTTGGTTTTATGAACTTGAACTTTTCCGGAAGAGAAATGAAATAAAGGTCAACTCATTTGCAAAGAACATATGTATACGGCAATTAACATGAGAAATTGAGAATGACAAACATGACTGACAAGTGCAGAATAAAACTAGCAATATAGCTCTTTGAAAGTTTTCTATGGGTTGTGTGCATCCCGTTACGTAGATCGTAATGTGTTCAAGATGATCGTGTTTTTCTTCTTCTAAACGTAGTTCTCTTCATCTGTTTTTTTGAATCTAAAAATGTTTGGTCAACGGTCTCTAATCTGCTGGGTTTCAGTCTAGGAGATAACTTCAAATCTGTAGCTAGATTTTGGGTTGCTGACCAAAAGCATGGCCTAACTAATGTGGTTTCTGCAGCAGTTATGTGGTCTTTGTGAAAATTACGAAATGAAATTTTCTTTCAGGGGGATTAAGATGGGCAGGATGAATGTGGTGATGATGAAGATTGCCAAGTTGTTACAGCGGTGGAGCCCTTTGTTCAAGCGGGGAGCTGGGGTCTCAAGGGAAGGAGTTGGCAAACCGCCGGAGATTCAAGCAAGATCACCGCCTCGCAGCCCTGTGAGAGTCTAGAGATGATGGATTTGTATTCAGCGTGGGTACCATTGGCTGCTATGCCATTGGTTCCAAATGCCCCTATAGTTCAGCATGAGGCTATAGGGTCTTTTGGTTTGTGTGCTGAACCTTTTCTCAGTCGTAATGGCCATAAGGCCCGATTTTGTCGGGCTGAACGCCATGCGTCTTGTGAACCGTTGTACTTTATAATAAAGTAGGGGAAACTTCTTTTCTAAAAAAAATGCAGTTGTCTTGAATTTTAGTAAAACTTGCATTATTATTCAAAAATAAGTGCAAAATGAAATTTGCGGTCGGTTCAATACTATGTTGGCATGTAAAAATGATCACAAATCAAACCTCTTGATTAACAACCTACAGATTAACAAGCACACTCTAAAGTTTGTTTTTCGATTCGTGACAACAGATTTGATGATGGTATTAGCTTTTCAAGACTGTCGACCGAGATGAAGCACAAAAGGTTCAAGTGGTAGCATGGCAATATGTTACAACAACTTAGTATCATCCCCAATTTCATATTGATTTAATTTTGTCAAAGTAGCTATTAGGAGCATCTAGCTCTGTTTTTAAGCAATCCTGTTACGGATACACACCCACAAACAAACAATAAGGCTTTTCTCATTATTCCTATAAGGGTTGCAAAGCTCGAATAGTAACGATCGAAGCCTCCATGAACCCGAGCTAGAGCTCCTCTTCAATGGAAGCAAATAACTAGATTAAGCAAATCAAGAACGTATTTGAGAGTGAGTAGGGGAAGAACACGGGACGGGTGGGAGACGAGAGTGGAACGGAGGTGGGCAACGCTCCAAATACAAGTAGATGACTTTTGGGTAGAAGTGTACGAAGCGGCGCCAAGCCACCGCCGCCCATTTCCAGTTCCTAGCAAAAGAAGAGAACTCCCGCAAAGTGGTGAGAGTAAGGGATGAAGCTCGGATGGTAACGCGAGAACGACACCTTTGGGAAAAAGCCGCGACGCATTACACGAGGACCTTTCTATTTGCACCCAAAAGCCACACATACACGCACACAAGCTTCACACCCCTAATTTATTTTTCTCTAATTTTACATAATTGATTTTTACTTTCACCTAATGTTAAATCGTTGATTATAAATAATTGATTTATTTTTTATCTAATGTTAAATTGTTAATTACGGTTTTAAAATCGAGGTTAATATAGAGTATTTGTCTCTTTCCCTTTTACAACTATGAGATATAATAATGTTAATTTGATATCGTAATATATTTTTTCTACAAATATAGTCAAAACTTAATTTGACTTAAAAAGATATTGATAATGCATATCAACGTGTCGATACTTGACGCCAAGAGGAGGACCAGTAGTTGACACCAAGTGCAAAGAGGAGAGATAGTTGACACCAAGAGCAAAGAGCAGAGATAGAAGGAACGCACCAACCCCTCTCTCCCTCCCTGTCCCCTTTTATAGGAAAGGTGAGAGGGTTTGTTCTCTTTATTATCCTTGGTGGTGTTGGTATTTACAAAAATGCCCCTATAACTTACAAATGGGCCTAATAGAGCTTGTATTTACAAGAATGCCACCAAGTGGTACAAATAACTTTTAAACATATATAGCAAACTCCTAAGTTGTACAATTAAACCAGATAATGATGGGGTCGCCAACATATAACACACCCACAACAAGAGATAATTTTAAAAGTTGATGGTGTTTGTCAAGTCTACAAATGGTGTACGACCTTCATTATTTTGCATAGGTTCCATTATGTTGAAACTAAACACAAAATTTATCACCTGGTATCAATCAAAAATTGATCTCTAAAAGTGTTCCAATGTCGAATTTAGTAGGCACAATACATGTACACAAATGTAATTAGATCAGATCTGAATACAAATAACCAATTAGCATAAGTTAGATTGGATTCTCAGTTTAGTAAACTACTGACAATCATGTCAGTTGTAACCAAATGGCAAATAACCAAGGACTCCATTCAAGTAAATGGATCAGAACAAATGGTAAAAGCTGCAAGCACATTTATCTGGATATTTCAAAAAAAACCTCACATGCATGCTTACTGAATGCCCCTGCAGTTAGCAATTCTTCATTCCCATAAAAACTCTAGAACTGCAACCATGTGACTGTGTAACGCTAACGAGGATTCCTATGGGGAAGCTTATCCGCAAAACAATCTAGATGCCAAAATCTCGACTGTCACACACAGGAACTCTCTAATCGCGACTGAACCGGTCTAACTGGGATGGGTGTGAGCGGAGACATGGATCCACGGCATGGAGAGGCAGCGTGGTAGGGTTGTGAGCAGCGCACCCTTGTGGTCGGAGATTCGGAGGTCGTACAGGGGAGAGGTCGATAGGGATGAGAGAGGTGAACGGGCACCGGGATGAGAGAGGTCGTACTCCTCGAGGTCGTCCGGGGAGGTGGCGGGCGCAAGCTCCGGGCGTCGCCGCCTGCGCCGCGCACACGCGCGGGTTGGGGAGTGCGTTCACGGGAGGGATCCCGCGTGAGGATGGGGACGGTGCGATGGTGCTTTCAGAAAGGAAACGTCTTGTGGTTTCGTTATCCGAAACAGAAGTGGTGTCAATGGCAGGTGCAGCAAATGTAAGCGCTATACGCGATGCTACGGAGTTCGTTACCGTGCAATTTTCAGAGTAAAGTAAACACATCGCAAGTAATCTTCACCACGCCCACGCGCACGCATGTGACTGACGGACGCGGACGAGAGTCGAGAGGCCCCCGGGGGCTTCTTCTTCCATTCCACGGAGCAGCTCACTAGTCATCCCAAAACATACAACTAGTAACCCAACTAGCTGAATGTATTATATTTTTACTTTGACAAAACATACAACTTGTATGTCTTTGGTCATGTTTGGATTCATAGAGCCTATTTAGATCAAAATAGATCCAGCTAATTGTCAGTACGAGCTGACATCATCGACCTTTCTGAGATGGAGGTTATTTTAGCAGGCTAACAGCTGACAACCGGCAAGTAACATGGCCCCTTGATGGGTGTTTAGGGCCGGCCATTAATTATAGAATGGGAAACAAAACTTATCCGCTTTTGCAGTGTGGGTGGCTGCTGGGTCATCTCGTCTCGTCTGCACTGCACAGGGTGTCCGATATAATATTCCTATTCGTAGGTCCAGTAATCTGGATTTTTAAAAAAAAGTTTAACCCTTTTCAAACAAAACTTCAAATATATCCACGTTTTGAAATTAATTGCATCGGTATTCCTTTTGATTGCGCTAGGGGATGGCGTGACGTTTTCACTCTGTCGCGCCATATGCGGTGGCACCACGACGGGTCCCTCCACGGCGGCTCGAGCGGTTGACCGGTCTGGGGGTGTGGAAACCGCGTGGGGCCCAAATTGTCGGCGCCATTGCGAGGCCCTACTACGTCGCGCCGCTTTAATATGGCGCGGACCGTCGCGCCATGAGATTAAAATGTCCAAGAAGGGTCGATTTGTGGGGAGGTTGAGACGATGCATAACGGCAAGATGAAACACCAAGTCGATGGATAACAACAAAATCCAACAAGCACACACCGTTTTAGGCTTTTACTCGGACTTTTTACGTCTCTAGTTATCACAAAATTTTTATTTTTCTATTATTTTTTTTGATATTTTTTCTGGGACAAGGAACACAAAAGAAGGAACCACCATAACTTTCACCTGAAACAGAGGTGGTATATGACCTACGAGAAATTCAATATGGTCTCTGAAAAGCGTGCAAAAACTTTGACAATTTTTTTTTCTTTATTTTCTTGAATTTTTTTTTCGCAATTTTGATGCGACCAAACAGAACGTAGGGCGAAGTTTGGGTTAGCTCCAAATAGAGTTAAGAAGCTCCAGTAAAAATTTGGGATTTTTCTAACAAACGCGAGCGAAAGTTGCACCTGTTTTACTGAGGGTATGTCAAGTTATATTTTTCGGAAGGCACAACGCGGCGGCGAAAGCGTCCCTATCTAGGATTTGCGCAAGTCGAGAGTTCACACAAAGCGGCTAGCGAGGGCAAGTCTAGGGTTTGTGCGGCGGCGAGAATTCACACAAGGCGGCGGCGAAAAATTGTGGGCCGATCGCGGACAACGGCGTCGCACCAACGCCGACGTCGGCGCCAACAATGTAGGCGCGGCGGCGTCTTTGGCCCCACGTGCCTCTACGCCCGGACCGCCAGGTCAGCATTTGGTGCCCGGCGTGGAGGACCCGTCCATTGCTTGTTGGCGCGGCGTCTTTGGGCCCCACGTGTCTCTACGCCCCGGCGCGGTCGGCATTTGGTGCCGGCGTGGAGGACCGGAATCACGCCATTGCATGTGGCGCGGCGGGGGTAGAAAAATCGCGCCATTCCTCGAAACACGACCAAAAAGGGATACATGATGCAATTAATTTCAAAACATGGATATATTTGAAAATTTGTTTAAAAATGGTCAAATTTGACAAAAAAAAATCCCGGTAACCTTCACCACACGAAAGCACGCATGTGACTGGCGGACGCGGACGAGAGAATCGATCGGCTTTTCTTCCATGGAGAGTCATTTGTCTGTCGTCTCAGAACATATTCAATTCGAGAATACTGCTTATTAGTCAAATTATCTTAAATTCAGCTAAAGTTATTTAAAAGGGACATCAATGACTCTGACTACATGCTACATAAATATTATTAAATTTATCATGGTAATATATTAACTGTTAGAGTTGTAAATGTTGGTTGTGTGGACTCGCTCGGTTAAACTTAAATTAATTTAAATTAAACCTTGACAAAACACATAACTGTCTTTTGTCATGTTTGGAGAGAGCTAAAAAGTTAGCTAATACAGTAATAATAATTAGCCCATTTAGATCGAAATAGATCCAGCTAATTGTTAGCTAGTACTCAACTTTTTTAGATAAAGGGCTTGGTCATCCGAGGATGCATCGGACCAACACAATTATAAGCGAACAGCAAGCAGTTACGCAGTAAGACTAAGGTCGCCCGAATATTAATTGGTGCACTCGAAAAATAAAACAAACAAAACTCATCCACCATTGGAGACTAGGATCCTCGTGACCGGCGGCGGCATAAGGCCACATAAGTGTGTGCGATGAGTAGCCACCTTGGTGCGGCGCCCGCCGACACATCAGGATCTTCCACCGGCGGCGTCTCCAGCGAAAATGACATCCAAAGGCGTCATAAAATTAAGCCCACCCAAGCGGAATGCCGGTTTTCACCGTAGAGATCCCTTGAAAAACGGCGCCTCGGCGGGGAAAGTGGCGCCCCTCAGGCGTCACCGTCGTCATAGATAGTGGCGGCCAATGCCATGTCCCTTGGGTCCATGCCGTTGCGCCAACCGCCGGCGACGTGCACCATCGTCGAAATACGGATCCGGAAAACAAATGCCGGCGACACGCCATCCTTGCCGTCCCTTTCCACGAATCCCTCCACCTTGACGGCTGGCGTGGAAGCCACCATGGCGCCCAGGGTTCATCCCGATCTGACCAACCATTTGCTTCATCGTCGCCGCCCGTCGGCCACGCCACCATGGTCAGCGTCTTTGCTGCGGCGCCCATCTTCTAGGGGGCCGGATCAGCCCATGGCAGGTTCTCCAGCGCCCGATGTGAAGCGTCGGCTGCGCCACCATGGGAAGAGGAATGCCCGGCGGTGGAGCGATCACCGTCAACCACTGCCGCTGCTCCGCGAAGCCACGTGCTCCACGATCCACCGCCCGCGTGTCGCCGTCCGCATCGCCTCCCTCATGAACCCCTGCGGTGCCGCCGTCGACTACCCACCGCGCGGCGCGCTTGTGCCAGGCCGGCCAAGCCCGCACAACCGGGCGTGGGAGCACGGTCGGCCCCATGGCGGCAGATGCAGCGCCCGGGCGGTGCCACCATCGGCGACCCTCTCGGCTTTTTTATTTACCGTCGAGACTCCCGCCGCGACGGCCTCCCTCCACCATCGCGGCACCTGCCCCTGACCTCGGCAGCATCCCGCCGCGACGCCGCCGCCATAGCCGCCGGGGATCCACCCCCGCGTGACCTCGCGACCCTCCTGGTGAGAGGCCTCGCCGCCGCCCTCATTGGGAGCGCGCTGGATTCGGCGGCCTTCCTGCGGCGGCGCAGGTGGAGAATGGGGGGGAGGGCCTGGGGCGGCGGCTCTAGGGGTTGGGACTCAGTGCTGCACATGATCGAAACAAGCTGTCAGCTAGTACTCAACTAATACCTACCTCACAAGCTGACCTCAACCAGATCATCGTGGCTAATATACAACCGTGAGCTTAGCTAACTATTAACCGCTCAAATTGGGCCTTTCTGAAATGGAGGTTATTTTACCAGGCAACTTCTGACAGGATTTCCTATGATCCGTACTACACATCTTCCACTAGTATCTTGGAGCAGATAGATGCACCGAAGCCTGCTCTGGTTGCAAACTAATGGAGATTCGAGCTCCAATCTCGTGCTGATGATCGATGCACCGATTGGGTTTAAACCCGGGCTATCGGTTCGGTTGGTTTTGCAAAAACGATAGGTTTGTCAAAATGGAAACAAATTCGGGTTCGGTTTTTGTCGGTTTGGTTTCGAGCGGTTCTCAATCTCGTGCCTCTGTGATGATTTTGCCACGGATCACGCCCGGCCGCCAACCAGGTGTCTGATAGCTACGTAGCGCCGTCCCATTTTCGCACGCCAGCGCGGTCGTTTGCTCCCTGGCCGTGTGTGGCGGCGCCGCCCCGACACCATCAGCAAGCTCCCCTCTCGCGTGGGACCCCGGCGCCGCCGCCTTCTCTCTCGTGTAAGTGAGTCTTCTTCGTGGCGTTTGCCGCTCTTTCTTCCGTCGTGGAGGCGGTGTCGGAGACTTGGAGTGGATCGGTGGAGGTCTCCCCAAGTTGACGCCACTTCGAAGAGGAGAAGCGGAGGAGAGGATATTCGGACACTGACATAGAATGTTGGTGTATTCGGTTTTCTGGTTGGTTGTTGTGTAGGAACGAACCCGAACCCTACTGTTGGTTTGCTAAAAGAAAACCGAAGCCGAACGAAAAACGAAAAAACCGATATTTCGGTTGGGTTCGCTCGGTTCGCTCGGTTTTCGTTTTCGGTTAAAAGGTGCCCAGGCTGAGATGCCAATGATAGCTACGTACGCAATCAAAGGACAAATCCCTCAATCTCTCCCCATCTTCGCAAGAATATTCTCAAGTGTTCCCAGCTCTGCTTCTACCTAGTCCACCAGATCCCATGTTTAAAAAGTCCTCCACACCCAGGTTTCATCCTCCATTTCATTTTCAACACACCAATTGCCCTCTCTACCACATTCTAAGAAGAAGAATGTGCATAGTTGAAGGTCTCTTCCATACCTTGTGGTGGTGCAGCTTTTCTTAATGCTGAAATAACTGAAATTTGGAAAATGAAGTATGTAACTATAATGTGTCATTTTAGTTGTGCCCATTTGGTAACAAATTTTTTTTTTTTTTTTTTTTTTTTTTTTTGTTGCAATTGCCATACATAGAAATGAGAAAATCCAGGTACACATCACATGCTTTATGTGTGAGAATGGATGATACTTATATTGGATTTGTCACAATTTTGTTGGTGTCTTTGCCCAAACTTCAATGCCTACGCTAGCATTTTTCAAATTGCCATGAAACTACTTTTCTTTGCATCACATATCTAGGGGAGGGGGGGTTGGATTTGTACCGATTACTGCTCCCGTGGGATGTTGAAATTTGTCGACGAAAATTTGGATCGTAGGCCGGGAGTCCCTCACTACGGCGCCAGTTGACCACGGGAGCCTTTGCCACTGCGACTCAAGACCCGAGGCCGAGGCTGCTCAGGCGGATCTTTGAAGGAGTCCAGTCCAGGAAGGGAGGGGGAATGCTGGTGTCGAGGAAGACTAATCCAGCCCCGAGGACCGCAGAGAGCGGGCATGGTCGGTCTTCGAAGAAAGATACCCAAACCATCATCCAAGGGGGAGGGGGGCATGCCTTGCATCGGTTGCCCGGTGATGTAGGAGCGAGCGAGCACACTCAAGGCCACGCAGCGCGGTGTTGAGGTCCATGCTCTTGAAGGCGCACGTGGGTTGGTGCTCTTTGGATCCGCCTTGTGCTGCGGGGGGTCGCCTGAGCTCGGCCGGCCAGGGACCAAAGCACCAAGCACGGCCGGGCGGGAAGGCCGGAGCGCCGTGAACGCCCGGCGCAGGGAAGCTTGAGGCGGCGAAAGCTCGGGCACATGCCCCCCGGTGCGGGCGTGGGCAGCCGGACGCGCGAGGGCGCGGGCGGCAGAACAGTCGTCGCGGCGCCTTGGGTGGAACCGGCCGATGAAGGCCTCCATCGCGGTGGATCACGGAATGGGAGGGAGTGGCGTGGCGTGGTGGTGGGGTGTGGCGCGGGACCGGGGAAGGGGCTTGTGACGTGGGTGAGGAGGCGCGTGCGTGGGCGGCCGATGGGAAAGGGACGAGGGGAACTGGTCGGATGGATAGGGTTGGCAGAGTGAAGGGCAAAATGGTAATTTTTCCTGGGCGAACATCAGTAATATTCTGTGGCTTAACAGGCGAAATGCCCCGAGTGCGTTTAGATGGCATGCAAGTTTGCAGGCCAAGCGGGCGAAATTTTCCAACCTGCATGCCTGTGAACCGCCCACGTGATACCGCGGTGCGGGCGGTGGAGCCGTACGATACGTTTATATGCTCTTCTCTTTATGCTCGAGGCTGTGTTTAGAGCCTCAATTCCTCCCCAAATTCCATTATGCAAAAAGAAGATTCCCCATCACATCAAAATACCCGGCACATGTATCGAGGTACTAAATGTAGGTAAAAAATTAAAATAATTTCACAGTTTTTTAGATGTACATTACGAGATTCTTTTGAGCCTAGTTTACGCTTAACAAACTAAACGTGCTGATTGTATGATGTGACATACATATCCCATCGGTCCAAAAAATTTACACCAACTTTGGTGATCTAAACACACCCCCGAGACCGTAACATTTTCTAAATTTCTAGCCTATCCATCCTACAGAGACTAATCAATGTTTGAGGCTGCATTTGAACGACCACACCAGCCTGGGATCCACTGCGATTATGATGTGTACTACTAGTAGTACTCCCTCTCCACTCTCCACTGCGATTATATGGTCTTTTGGTTTTCAAATACGGAGGCCCCCGTTTGGTATAGCTCAACTTTAGTAGTGAAACTATTTATTTTTAAAAAAATCAACTTTATAAGTAACTCTCCAAATGAAGCTGAGTTATTTCAAAAAAAATATTCAGTAAAAATAACTTCTCAACAACTTTATACATGAGAGAATTAAATAAGAAAGCTAGGATAAACTACTATTTTCAGCTCTCTTCCACTTCATCCCCTTGTCGGAGGAGAAGAAAAAACAACTTCACAGGTGAAGCTGTTTTAAAAATAGTTGTTTAGCAATAAAAAAGCTTTATAATAAACTGTTGTGAGCTGGCACCAAAAAGTCAGTATACTACTTGTAACTTGTAAGTCTTGTCACCAACTTTTACGAAAAAAAAGAAGTCCACCAATATCTCAGCTCATAGTAGCGAGTTTTCGAGCAACCTGATACACCATCCGAGTTTTTTTCTTAGCCTTGAAGTTGTTATATCATCGAGAGTTTAGAGGACTAGTAATCTTTTCATTCACCTTTCTAAAGGTGTTTATTTATCGCTGTTTTATCTTAAATAATATACATATCGAGGTTGTAACAAAAACTTCTATACAAAAAAAAATCTTGTCACCAACTTCTTATTTTTCCAAATTTTTCATTTGCCGCCAATGTGTATAATTAGCCTTTGTTTGATTATTTATATTATTGAAAAGTCAATGCCCTTTTGATAATTAGCCTTTGTTTGATTAATTAGCCAATGTCCTAGAGCTTTTGCTACACTTGTGAATTTGGCAGTCCATGTATAGGTAACTTCAAATAAGACACGTGCGCATTAGCTTGTAGAGTATATACTCCCTCCGTCTCCAAAATAACTCACCATGTTGACTCTAAGACATCATGTTTGACCGCCGTCCTTATTCAAATTATTTATATAATTTAGAAAAAAAAATAATTTATTATTAAAGTATCTCTAATAATAAACTAAGTCACATCAAAATGGATGATGTTTATATAAAAAATTTGAATAAGACGAAATGTCAAAAAACTTTAAAGTCAACATGACTTAATTATTTTGGCATCCGGCGAGATTCCCCAAAACGAGAACTACTCCAAACCTTTTTCGAAGAAAAAAAGGTCAGGGCTCTTTAGAAATAAATTCTTTTCTGTTTTTTATAAATAAATTGATTTCTACATAATAATACAGTATCTACACGACACGATTGAAATTTATGCATTGTAAAAGACGCCCTACGACGCGATGCGCAGAGAATCCTCGGAGGAGGTCTAGACCATTCCGCCACTTTCGACCGACGCGGTTCCCGCGCACTGGTCAGTCGGTGACACGTAACTCTCCCAACCATCACGCCACCTCCCCTTACGAGCGACCTCTCACCCACGTCCCACTGACATCCAAGCCCGGTTCCACCGCGGCCCCACGTGTCATGCAGAGCGTACGTGCACCCCCACGTAGGCCCTACCCGTCACACCAGTGCAGCACCGCCAGTGGTTTTATACCGTCGGTTTCCGCGGGAAACCGCGGTTACCGGGCCCTACCGGTCCGGCGTATCCGGGCCGGCGGTAAAAAGATTTGAAATTCAAAATCTAAAAAATTGAAAAAAAAATCGTGGAAAAAATATTTGTAAAATAGTTTGCGATTTATAGAAGCCAACGGTGCAACATTTTTTCAAATTTGAGTTCGTTTGGTAT
The DNA here is from genome assembly GCA_015847255.1 of Hyparrhenia diplandra. Taxonomy (NCBI): domain Eukaryota; kingdom Viridiplantae; phylum Streptophyta; class Magnoliopsida; order Poales; family Poaceae; genus Hyparrhenia; species Hyparrhenia diplandra. The sequence goes on from JADLZK010008758.1 coordinate 93,802, forward strand.
AAAAATTTCAAATCTAAGTTTGAAAAAAGAAAAAAAAAAATACACGTAAAGCCCATTAAAGGCCCATTAAATCATGAAGGTCTAAAAAACATACTAAAACACACTCAAATTTAAGTAATTTTGACATAATTGGATTCTACAAATCATGAAGTATTTTTTAGGAATTTTTTAGCATTTTATAAAAAAATTACATTTTGAATTTTGAAAAAACCGTTCAAACTGCTAACAAACCATTTCGGTAAAGCTCAAACCAGGCGGTATAAATTAAATACCGCCGTTCAAACCGGATTTTACCGATGAATGGAAAATTTGAATTCATTTGAATTCAAAAAACCAAACCGACCGTAACGGCGGGTTTACCGGGTAACCGGTCCCGAAATCCGAAACCGGACCCCGGCGGTTTGGTTCAACCGGTCGGTAAAAAAACCCTGACCGCCACGCCGCTGGAGCTGGACTGGACTCCACGAGAGAGCTCGCTCGCGCGCTGCTGTGTGGTGGTGTGTTGGCGTCTTGCTGTTGCGCTTCAACCACCAGCACCCACCGGCCACCGCCTATATTACCCCTCCGTCCTCCAGTCCTCCGCCGGCTCACCAGAGACTCGCTCTCGCTTTGCGTCGCCATTGCGCTGCTTGCTTGCTTTGTGTCTGTCGCGAGAGGGGATATCAACAAGCAAGACATCCAGAGAGAGTGAGAGTTTTCGATGGAGGTGGAGAACGGCGAAGAGATGATGGTGGTGGTTGTGGCGGAGGAGGAGGAGGGATGGCAGACGCCGAGGCGCGAGGACTGCCGCATCCCAGTCGTGCCGCCGTGCCCGGCGGCGCCGCCGAGGAAGAAGGCCGTGGCGATGCCGGAGGCGGCCGGAGGGAGCGGCAGCGCCGGGACCCGCCCAAGGGCGGCTACTTCCAGCCGCCGGACCTCGAGTCCCTGTTCGTGCTCGCGCCGCGGCGGAGGCAGGCGGCCTCAAGCTGCGCGTGATAAGAGGCTGCACGCGTGCGTGCTCACGCACCGGCGGCCATGGTCCTTCGGCGGTCGGTGAACCGTACCGGCGATAGTAGGTATAGCAGCTGGTGGTAGAGTAGTTGTATAGTACTCCTATGTTTAGGTAGTTCTAGATGTGTAGTGTAGGGAAAGGGAGGAAAAATGCAGGTATCATATCAGCACATCTCACCTTTCTATTTTGGGGTCTCTTTGGGAGAAGATGATGGATGTGCAGCCGTTCGCTGCTCTGATGCCTCTGTGCGTGCGTGCGTGTGTTGCAGTGAGCTAGAGATTGACAAAAGTAGCAGTAGTAGGAGTAGGGGAGATCGATCGATGGAGGTCCAAAAGGGCCTCAAAAAGTTTGGAACCTGTAAAGTACCAGCAGCATGCATGGACTAGTAGTACTCCCTTGTTGTTCCGCTTCCGTTTCTGACTATGATGTGATTGTTGTTTGCGAAATGTGGAATGTGCCCTGTGTTGTTCCGCTTCCATTTCTGAATCTTTGCTCTCTTTGGCTGCAAGTTGTTTTAGCCGATATGGATGAATGCATCTGGCCATCGTGTGGTCACCGCGTTTTGTTGTGTGTGTGTCCGTTGCACACTAGGATTCGTCTGCGCTTCTCTCCGCTTCGCCGTCGTATTCACACGAGGCGCGGGAGGGATGGCGTGCTCGATCGGATGTGTCCTGCTAGCCCGTTTGACAAGGTCCGGAAGGATCCTACGGGTCGGCCATGCCATGCGTAGTCGCGTACCTGCTCGTGGCCTGACGCCTGTCGGAAGAGGGCAATTGATAAGCATTGGCTTTTCTTTTTTCGAATTTCCGAGATTTAAATTAATTTCTTCCTAGACCCATTTATTCATTCAGATCTTTTTCTCATTACTTTTCTCATTATACGCGCACGTGATTAGGATTCCAGTATCTTCGCGATATTGGCCCTATTGTTTTCGGCTCAGCTTAACACTGTTGAAATAATACTCACCGGAAATAAACTTTTAGGTTTGTTCTTTTCGATCTTGGTGTCTAGACATGCTATGTGTGGGGAGTTAAATAAAATTGTCATGTATCTAATCCCGTACCAACTTATTATGATTCAAAAATTTGATGCCTCCAAATAAATTCCTACTAAAAATTAAAACACCCCTAAGGTTGGATCTTCATAAAAGTTCTCAGTCAAAGATCTTATTTCAACCATAGACTGTCATGTATCTAATCCTCTAAAACCAACTTATTATGATTCAAAATTTGATGCCTCCAAATAAATTCCTACTAAAAATTAAAACACCCTAAGGTTAGGATCTTCATAAAGTTCTCAGTCAAAAGATCTTATTTCAACCATAGACTGTCATGTATCTAATCCTCGTACCAACTTATTATGATTCAAAATTTGATGCCTCCAAATAAATTCCTACTAAAAATTAAAACACCCCTAAGGTTAGGATCTTCATAAAATTTCTCAGTCAAAGATCTTATTTCAAACCATAGACAATATATAATAATCAAAAGACATTCAAAAGGTAGGATTAAGGATTATATTTGCAATAACAATATACTACTTTAACATTTGTTTTTATTGCTATCTCTCTATATTCATTTCAATGCACTTCTTTGCTTACTTTGGTTTATAGTTGCCAAAAAGGTAGCTAATTTATTTGGGAATTGACTACAAACAATACTTAGACCCAAAGTTGCATCATCCCCAAATTTGGGTGAGGGCGAGCGCTATATGTTGGCTTCTTTAGTTGAGTAGATAGAAATGATTTCATATTTGATAAAAAAGAGTTTGTTCTTATACAAAGGTCATTTCTGAGGCTACTTGGACGGTTATTTTAAAATATAAGAGTGTAAGATGAACTATTTTGGGCCAATAAAATAGTTCTCTCAATATTTACATGCGCTAAAAATAAAATTTACCAATTGAAATGGTGGAACTTAAATCATGATTTTAATTTTAATTGGCAAAAAAGAAGTATACAAATCTTTTTCTACGCTTTTAAACGAACAAATGTATAAAAATATAAAATATTACCTATCTAAACGATGGAATTTAAATCATGATTTTAATTGGAAAAAGAGTATACAAATCTTTTGCTGCGCATCTTAACGAACAAATGTAAAAGAAAAAAAGATTAGTAAGCACTTTTAGTGGGCCTTGAAGATTTAAAATGGGCCCTACGAAGATAGATTCGCGGCCCATGGGCGTCCAGGGGGACGCCGCCGGCCACGGGCCACACAACCCGCAGTTTCAGGAGTACTCTGGAACCCGCCGCCGCATCCACACGACGCCACGACTGACGACGGGAGGATCCCTCTGGTCTCCCTCCGAGTCTCGTCTCCCTCCACACCGCTCACCCCCCCGCATAAAAGCAGACAAGAGAGCTTTGCAGCGAGAAGAAGCCGAGAACCCTATCGATCTCGCCTGAAGAAATCCGCACCTATCGCGAGCAGAACCCTACAGCTCGTCTCGCCTCATCTCGCAGCACCAGCTGCAGAAGAAGAACAAGGGGATGTCGAAGGATGGGGCCCCTGACTGGAACGGCCTGTTCAAGTGGAGCATCGCCCATGGAGACGGCACCAAACCGCCGCGAGCTCTCAGGTCTGCGACCCCGCCTTCAGATCCCCTGCTTCCACCCCTTTGCTCTCGACCTGTGTCAGAACCCTAACGAGTCCTTCGTGTTTATCAGTTCATATGCTTAGATTTTGCTGTCTTACTCCCCTGTACTCTAGATTTTAGCGGTCAGACTTCATATCGGAATCCCTTTTTTTTTCCCCAATTTTGTTTGGCTAGTAGGTTTGACATGTGCTGCCAAAATTACTGCAATTAGTCCAAGAGTGGGTGGGATAAAATGTTCTCATGTGGTTCTTAATTTCAATGGTTTGGTTCTGCAGCGAGGAAGACAGAAAATGGTTCATGGAGGCTATGCAAGCCAACACGATAGATGTTGTCAAGAGGAGGGATGAAATCACCCAGGTGATGAGAACTCCAGAAGATGTCTTGCAGTCTCAGGGTGTGACCCCAGAGAACATTGAAGGTATTATTGTTTGGGGACAATCCAATATTTGATTTTTGGTCTTTCTTCGAAAATTGGCTTCACCCATCTCTGAATCATTGACCTTTATTGGTAATCAGTGAAGATTCTTCACACTTCTAAAACTGACTGAACGTGATGGTAATTAACGCATAAAGGGCATGATAGGATCATAGCACATAAACAAAAGAAACTGTGATTACGGCTGCCAATTGACTTGCCAAACAAATTTTGTAGAGTCAAAAGCTAGCATTTGAGGCGCTTAGCAGTATTATGTTTCATTGCAAAAAGGAACTTTCAAAGAATTTGACTTTGAGCATTGATATTTATCACAGCCTTAAGTTTTAGGTTTTGCTCTGGAATAAAAAAATTCCTTGCTCTATTTTCAGATATTCTATGTTGGATGAGCTACAGGAGCATGTTGAATCCATTGACATGGCAAATGGTAAGATTCATTCATAGTTGTATTCATAATCATTGCTTCCCGTGTAAATGATTGTCCTGGTGGTTACTGTGCATGAGTCCCAATTATTCAACTATTAAAAACAGATCTATATTCCATTGGTGGGCTGGATCCTCTGCTTGGTTACTTGAGAAATTCAAATTCTGGCATTCGAGCAAAGGCAGCAGAAGTTGTTAGTACAATTGTGCAGAACAATCCCCAAGAGTCAGCAACTTGTCATGGAATCAATGGACTCGAAACCATTGATGACGAACTTCAAATCAGATCCAAGTACAAATGCACGCACAAAAGCTTTAGGAGCCATATCCTGTAACGTATCACTAAGTATCTCGTGATGGATTATAATCCTTTTGCAGGAACTATGCAGTTAGTTTTCACAGAGTATTTTCTTTTTTTTTTTTTTTATTGGTCATTCATGCTAACAAAACTTCACGATTGTTTTGCAGCTCTAATTCGTCATAATCAGCCTGGAATTTCCGCATTTAAGCCTGGAAATGGCTATTCTGGATTGAAGGATGCTCTTGGTTCCTGATGATGCCAGACTTCAGAGGTATGTGATGCTAGCAGTACCCGGCATTCTGGAAGACATGTCTTCAGTTGGGTTATTTTTCCTTACACATGGTTTCATGGACAGTAGACTAGGGGTGAATATAGTGATCTGACAGGTTACAACACTACCAAAAATTATCTCTAGAATCTAAATGAGTAAATGACCTATGAAAAGGAGATGCTTACTAACAGAGCCATGCTACAATGTATTATTGAAATTCTTGTTAGTAGTAGTGAGATGCGATACAGCCTTACTACCCATGTACTATTGAAATTCCTTTGTTAGTAGTAGTGAGATGTGTACAGCCTTACTACCCATGTATTATTGAAAATTCCTTGTTAGTAGTACTGTTCATTTTGAAGACCATTTTATTTAGTTTGTGGTGGTATATTTTTTGCTTTGAACTTCAATCGAGTTCAGTAATGTGGATGACATAGTTCTGTTGTATCGATGCAGGAAAGCTCTCAATCTCTTACAATACTTGCTGCAAAAACAACAGGCAGACAGGAGTGTTGCTTGAGAGAGCTTGGTCTTCGAAGCTGATGATGCACCTCGCATCCAGATGATTCCTTAGTGCGTGAAGCTGCGCTAAGTGGCCTCCTTGAGTTGGCACAGGACAAGACATCTGGTAATGCTCTACCCGACCAAGACAAGCTGAAAGACATCCTCAAGAGCGAATTGAAGGAATCAGCGCGATGTGGATTCAGGCGATCTCCATGCCGCTCCGAGGGCGCCAGCTGGTGGATTAAGCCACGGAAGGAGTGCTACAATGGGCCTTCGTCCCTCAGGAGAAGGGTCTTGTTGTGCTTCCCTGGAGAGGGCGGCTCCCCAACAGCGCCGCCAGGCGTTGCAGGGAAGATGTTTGAGCCATAGGCCGGCGATGGCGGCTGCAAGGCCTGCTCAGGAAGGCGACTCTGATTCTGGCAGCGAGGAAAGAAGGATCCGCCATTGATGCTTAAAGTTTTGGACGGTCTTGGATACCAATTGGTTCTTAGGCTTGTTTGGTGTGGAAGAGGCTGCAAAAGAGTAGCCCTGATATGGATGCCTGTCTTTGCCCTGTGCACAAACTACATCATCCTGTATGGTTCAGTAGCGGTTTTGATAATATGCTCTGCATTTTGGTTCAGAGTTTGCTTTCTGAGACTGAGACGATGACATATATTGTATCATGTGATGCTCGTAATTAACACTACTTGTGAATTCTCTTGCACAATAGTTAATTTCGTTTTTCTGATGCTTTCATGTTTTATCTGAATCTGATTGTTAATTTCACGGTGTGAGAGATGCTGATAAGTTTGAGAGGTTGCGTCTTAGCGCGACGCTTATGTGCTTTTCAGCTTCAAGGATGGCAGGCCTATAGAACATGCTGATGAATAATAGTTATAAGCTAATACCGGCAAAT